>OX422224.1:60504662-61104662 GCA_949130495.1 Sambucus nigra | reverse complement strand
AAGAGGGAAGGTTCACATGTGCGTTGATTATCGAGATTTTAACGAGGCCTCTTCGAAGGATGATTATCTGCTACCCAATATCGACATGATTGTGGATAATATGGCCAGTCACTCTCTTAAGTCATTCGTTAATGGTTTTACCGAATACAATCAGATCAAGATGCACCCGGATCATCAAGAAAAAAATGCATTATCACTCCTTGGGGAACTTTCGATTAGATAGTTATGCCATTTGGTCTAAAAATGTAGGGGCTCCCTACTAGAGGGCTTCCACAAAATCATGTATGATTTGATACACAAAGAAGTCGATGTTTACATTGACGATATGATTATCAAGTCTAAGACCTGAGAAGGTCATGTTCTCGCTCTCCAAAAATTCTTCGAATGACTGCAGTGATACCAGATGCGACTCATCTCACATAATTGTGTCTTTGGTATTACCAAAGGAAAGCTCTTGGGATTAATGGTTAGAAAAAAGGGGATTGAAGCAGATCCTGCCAAACTAAAAGCCATACTAAAAATGCCACCATCCCGAACGGAGAAGGAAGTTCAGGATTCTTGGGAAAACTATAGTATATCAGTCGATTCGTCAGTGAATTGACTTCCATTTGTGAACTCATCCAAAAGGATTCAACCAAAGTTTGGAATGAAGCCTGTCAGGAAGAATTCGACCGAATCAAGCAATATCAAACCCAAACTCCGATACTTATGCCACCGTAGCCTGGTCTCCCTCTACTCCTATACTTGATCATAATAGACACCATAACTAGGTATTTGTTGGCCTAATACCTTGAAGAATACCATAAAGAAAGGGACATCTACTATGCCAGTCACGAATTATTCGGGTACGAAGTCAACTCCACTGCCTTGGATAAATAATATGTCGCCCTTATCCGGGTCACCCAAAAATTATGTAACTACATCAGACTTATATCCCGAATGGATCCTATCAAATACATTCTCGAGAAACCTACTTTGTCTAGTCGAATGGCCTGATGGTTGATACTGTTAGCCGAATTCGATATCGTGTATATTACACAGAAATCCATAAAAGGAAAAACCATATCTAACTACCTTGCTAACCACCCTATAGAAGAGGTCGATGTTTGTATTTTCAATTTCTCGGATGAAGATATCCTTTATACCTCCCAAGAAGACCTCCAATGGCAAATGTTCTTTGACGGTGCTTCCAACAAGAAAGGATACGATATTGGGATAATCTTAATCGCCCCTGATGACTCTCACACTCCCGTTGCCATCAAGCTAGACTTTCCCTGCACCAACAACATGATCGAATACGAGGATTGAATGATAGGCCTCAAGGTTTCTCTCAAGAAAGGAATATGATGACTAGATGTCTACTGGTATTCAACCCTCATCATCAATAAGCTCCTTAGAATATGGAAATTCAAGGATGAGAAGCTTCTACCCTTTTACGCCCACTTAAAAGAGCTAGCCTCCCAGTTCTGAGATATCACATTCCACTACTTGCCCCACATAAGGAACAACTTAGCTGATTCCCTTTCTACCTTAGCCTTCATGGTAGACATGCCCGAAGAAATAATTATGGCCCCTTTCCTAGTCTAAAAGCAAGATAAGCCAACCCACTTTTACCATATTGAGCTCATCACAGAAGAAGACTCTGATATAGATGAATGCTGGTTATATGATATTTGGAACCTCCTCAAGCACGGTGGGTACCCCCCAAGATGCTAAGAAGAGATAATGAGCAAACCTCTGTAAATTGGCTACCCAATGCATTATTTGTGATAAAGCACTATTCATGAGAAACTTTGATGGAACCCACTTACACTGAAGCACATGGGCTGACATTGAAGAAATGATGCAAAAGATCCACAATGGGTAATATGGATCCCACATGAATGGCCATATGCTTGCTAAAAAGATTATCCAACAGGGTTACTATTGGACTGCTATAGTTCAGGATTTCACCACCTATATTCGGAGATGTCTTAAATGCCAATAGTTTTCTAACCTCCAACACTTTCCTCCACAAGATTTATATAAAATAACCTCTCCCTGGCTGTTTTCCACATAGGGCATCGATATTATAGGGAAGGTTACACCCAAAGCCTCCAACGGGTATGAATTCATCTTGGTTGTCATTGATTACTTAACCAAATGGGTCAAAGCTCAGTCATATGCAGTGCTAAATGCTAAAAAGGTATCCAATTTTATTCAAAAAAACATCATCTGCTGATATGGGGTCTTACATGAGCTAGTGTTAGATAATGGGTTACATTTTGGGGCAGAAGTCACGAAATTGGTCTATGAGTATGGGATATAGAGGTAGAAATCTTCTCCCTACCAACCTCAAACCAATGGTGAAGTTTAAGGCGCTAATAAGAACCTCAAGGAAATCATCATCAACAAGATGACTGAGAGTTTTCGATATTGGGCCGATCGGATCCTTTACGCTTTTTGGGGATATCGCACTTCAGTTCGAACATATACCAAGGCTACCCCTTACTCTCTGGTATATGGAATGGAAGAAGTCTTACCCATTGAATTAGAAATTCCCCCACTATGCATCATGATTGAAAGTAAGGTCATTGAAGAAGACTGACATCATATCCGTCTTGACGAGTTATCACCCTTGGACGAAAGGAGACTGAAGGCTCTATATCATATACAGGGTAACTAGCACCCCACAACGATGATGGCCGATGTACTCCTAAGAGGAATAGGGTGTGAGGCCTTCACTCCCCTCCCCCCGCGGGAAGGTAAAGGGATGGCCAGAGAGTTAAAAAGGGCTTAGGATCTCTTGATGGAATACAAATCAATACTCGGAGTAAAATGGATCGTTTGTGTGTACCGTGAAGGAAATTTGTGCATGGTACATATCGTTGAAAAGGGGATTCAGATCCATTTGAGGCTTTAAATATCCTCACTCAGGTTGGAGAGTTAATTAGAGTCAAACGGGGGATGTGATCTCCCAATGGCCTCCATATCAATACTTAAAGTGGAACGTAGGGTTTATGATGAGTGTATGAGTTTTAGGGACCTAAGGAGGTTATTAGGGGGGTCTTAGAGTGGGGTGTCTAGAGATCCCCTTGGCGATCAAGCTTAGAATAAGTAAAGACCGTCAATAGATATACACCTCATCGATGTTGGAAAAAAGGATTGAGGCCAATTCTGGAATTTCCTTGGATTGACCTTTTTATTATAGTGTTTTGCGAGATGCTGCTGATAGCTCTATAGTCTTACTAGGGCTGGTTCTCTACGTTTGTCAGTTAGGTAAAGTTCAGAGAGTAATGCTGCATCATTCTGGCCTTGGTCAACCAAGGTGAATCTCATGGTTGGGAGGCCATCTTCTAGAGAGATGATTTCTTCCATTCCATATATTCGTGTGAATAGGGTTTCCCCAGTTGCTCATCGTGGGGTAGTGCAGTAGGCCCACATAATGTGTGGCAACTCACTCACCCATGCCTCTTTGGCTCGTTCAAGTCATTTCTTCAATCTGTCGATCACTATTTTATTGGAAGCTTCAGCTTGGCCGTTGCGCTGGGGGTAGGCAACAGAGCTAAAATGGTGCCTGATCCCATGGTCATTGCAAAAACTCTAGAAGGGGTCACTCTCGAACTACATTCTGTTGTTAGTGATGAGGGTTCTGGGGATCCCAAAGCGGGTAATTATGTTTTTCCACATTGATCTCATCATATCTGCGTCTCTGATGTTTGCCAGCAGCTCTGCCTCGATCCATTTGGTGAAGTAGTCCGTGGTGACTAACAGATACTTACGATTACCGACAGTGGTAGTTAGAGGGCCCACGATTTTAATTCTCTATTAGGTAAAAGGCCAAGGGCTGGTAACTGATCTTAGGTCGCTGGCAGGTTAGTGGACTATAGGAGCATGTAGATGATATTTTTTGCACTTGCGAGCATATCTCCAGAATCTCTCTACATGTATGGCCACTAGTAGCCTTCATTTATTTCTCAGAAAGATAGAGATCTTCCTCTAATATGGCTCCCACAGGTTCCTTCGTGGAGCTCATGTAGAACTCGCTCGACATCCTTTGGGTGAACACATTGGAGGTAAGGATCGGTGAATGATTTCTTATACAACTTGCCCTCAGGAGATAAGTGAAAGTGGGCAGCTTTGACTCTTATCTGATGAGTGGCCTTCTTATCGTCTGGTAGTGCACCATCCTTCAAATAATCCCTTAGGGGGTCCATCCAACTGGGTGATGATTCAATCTAGAGGATACGACCCATGTTTGGCAGCTCTTCGCTCTGGATGATGCTAGATTGGGTGAGGAAGTCTATAGGAATTGTTCTCTTTAAGTCGAAGTTAATTACTGAACCTTGGGCTACTAGGGCGTCAGCATGGCTATTCTGTACTCATAGAAACTGTTGGACACTGACTTCCTCAAAGTTGGACATTAAATTTTTTGCTAAGGTGAGGTAGGCTGCCATTCTTTCATCCCTCGCGTTGAAGTCCTCACTTATCTAGTTGGAGACCAGTTGTGAGTCGTCGAACACCTGTAGCTCTTTTGCACCTAATGCCTTACCTTCTGCAAGACTGCTATCAAAGCCTCGTATTCTGCCTTGTTGTTGGAGGCTTCAAATCCAAGCCTGATGCCTTTCTCGAGAATTGTATCTTCTGGAGTAACGAGCACAATGCTTACTCCTGCCCCCTTTGATTTGGAGGCTCCATCAACAAACAGTCATCAAACTCCTGTTAAGTGATCTTCCCTTTTATCCATGGGTTGAAGTTGGTCACAAGGCTGGTTGCCTGTGAACTCCGTAATGAAGTCAGCGAGGACCTGTCCCTTAATTGCATTCCTTGGTTGAAATTGGATGTCAAATCATCCAAGCTCGACTAACCACTTGGATAGTCTGCCAGACAGATCTACATGACTGATTTAGAGGGTGTGATGTAAGGATGATGATAATGTGAGCTTCGAAGTAGTGCTTCAATTTCCTCGATGCTACCACTAGTGCAAAGGAGAGTTTCTCCAGTGGTAGTACCATTGCTCGACGTCAAACATGGTCTTGCTCGTGTAGTAAACTGGGTATTGGATTCTTATTTTTTCACATACCAGTGTAGAGATGACAACGTGGCTGGAAATATTAAGATATTACAGGGAATCGTTCTCTTGAGGTATCACGAGCAAAGGTGGTGTGTTAAGATAAGCTTTGATCTCTTCCAATGCTCTTGAGAAATCTTGGTTCCATTATATCGTTTTGCTTCTTTTCAATAGCTGGAAAAATGACTGGCACTTCTCGGAGGACTTCGAGATAAACCTATTCAAAGCAGCGAGCATACCCGTGAGATTTTTCACGTCTCTTATTATGCGAGGAGGATGTACCTTATTGATTGCATTGATCTAGTCCGGGTTGGCTTCAATGCCTCTGTCGTTAACCAAGTACCCAAGAAGTTTTTCTGATTGGACACCGAAAGAATACTTACTCGCATTGAGTTTCATTCGATATTTCCCGAGGATTTCAAAGGTCCTTGATAGGTCTGAGAGATGGTCCTCTTTGCGTTTGCTCTTGACGAGCATATCATTAATGTAGACTTCCATGGTATCTCCGATTTGGTCTCTAAACATCTTGGTGACTAGCCGCTGATAATTTTCTCCTGCATTCTTGAGCCCAAAGGGCATAACTTTATAGCAGTATAACCCAACGGTGGTAATGAATGCGGTATTATCTTGGTGTGGTGAATACAGGGGAATCTGGTGATAACCCGAATATACGTCTAGAAAACTCATTCTCTCATGAGCTGCTGTAGCGTCCACCAATTGGTCGACTTTGGGAGGGGAAAACTGTCCTTAGGGCATGCCCTATTAAGGTCAGTGAAATCGATACAAACTCTCTATTTTCCATTATTCTTTGGAACTACTACTGAGTTGGACAACCATTTAGGGAATTGAACTTTTCGTATGGATCCTGCATCCAGCAGCTTCTCTACTTCCTTTTCTACATCTCTAGCCTTCTCTGGCGCAGTTCGCCGTGCCTTCTGTGCGATGGGCCTAAAAGTGGGGTCAATGTGCAACCGATGAAAAACCACGCTGGGATCAATACCAGGTAGCTTGTACGATTCCCACATGAAAACATCTAGGTTACTCCTTAATAGCACCATCAATTCTTTCTTCTCTTGATCTGTGGGAGATGTCCCAATCAAGAGGTTCCTGTCCTTTTTGTTACCACAGGCTGTGACTTCTTCTAGGTTTTCAATGACTCGCTCAGAGGGGAGGAGCCTGGTTTCCTCCACTCTGGGTCTTCCATACTTTAGCTTCTATTTTGAAGGTATCAAACCTTCTTGCTCCTCGACCTTCTTCTCTGGGTTCGAGCGGATGGCTTCTATGAAGCACCTTCTTGCCATTGCTTGATCTCTGTGGATCTCTATCATTCCTCGCTCAGCCACTTACTTGAGTTTCTGATGGTAGGTCTATGGGACTGCCCTCATTGCATGTAGCCACCCTCGGCCGAGGATAGCTTGGTATGGCGAGTCAATGTCGACTACCAGAAACTTGATCATCTTGGAGACACTTCCTGCCCTTTCTGTCAACATGATATTTTACAATGGTCTAGTTACTTTTCGAACTAGAGGGACAATAGCTTCCTTCAAGTCGACAACGGTAAACCTTAATTTTCTGAATAGATCGAGATACATTACCTCAGATGAGCTTCCCTGGTCGACGAGCAACTTGTCGACGTCATAGTTGGCTATCCTGAGGGTAATGATCAAGGTGCCATGATGTGGGGTTCTTAACCCCACTAGATCTTAATCTGTGAACACGATGTGTTTGCTGTAATTGACGTCATCTGCTCGCTGATGCTTTCCTAACTGTATCTTCGCTGGATCGATCTAAAAAGCTTGCATTACCGCTGTAAGCCTTTTCACTTCCATTCGAGCTGAGTTCCCTTGGATCTACTTCATATCAGATGCCCCATGAATTATTGCAAATTCATGGCCAACATCATCCTCGAGTATGTTATCGGGCCTTGTGTCTCCATTGGCAGTAACCTTCTCTGCCTTCTTCTCTACAAACTCGTTCAGATGCCCGGTCTGGGCCAATTCTTTAAGGTGAGACTTAAGAGCCTTTCAGTGCTCAGTCTTATGTCCTCCCTCCTTGTGAAAATCGCATCTCTCTTTAAGGGTTCTCCTACCATCTTTATGGGACACTTAACAAATGGCTCATCTTTTATTTTTTCTAGGATCTTGTATATTGGTTCTTTGAAGACAATGTTTACTGCCTGAAATGCTTTCAAAGCATCATTGTTGCCTCCATTCTTGGAGCCACCCTTGCTCCCATTCTTGCCTCCTCTCTTCTGATTTTTGGCCTTATCGTTGCCCTTGGAAGCAAGCTTAGCTCGACCATTATCCCCTGCACTAAGGCGGGTTACATCCTCGACTTTGGCATACTTATCGATATGAGCCATCAGGTCATCGATGGTTGTGACCTCCTTCTTCATCAGGGATTAGTGCAGAAGGCAAGAGCTGGGTAGGCCAATCTTAAAAGAGGCCACTTCTACCTGTTCCGAGAAGTCCTTGACCTCATTGAACAACTCCCAGTAACTCATTGCGTAGTAACGAAGGCTCTTCTGAGGCGTCTTTTTCATTATTAGCAAAGCATCCATCCTCTTTGGATGGGAGCTGCCGGTAATGAAGTGAGCCATGAAGAGCTCGGCCAGGGTCTCAAAGCTCCTGATGGATCTATGAGGGAGACTCTCGAACCACTTCTAGGCCACATCATCCAGACTTGAGGAGAAAATCCAACACATTAGTGCATCCCTGTGGTTCCAGAGAGTCATGGCCTGCCTACATTGCCTAACCTGATCAATAGGGTTAGTCTTTCAATTATAGATCTTGAATCTCAGAATTATAAACTTCTTGGGGGATTCTTCTTCTTCTATTTCCTTTGAGAAAGAGTATTTCATCTGGGTCCTGAGAGCTCGCTGAGTAAGCTCTCTGGACGATCTGGCACCCCGATGTGCTGGGTACTGGTCCATTTCTCTTCGAACCTCGTATATCCTTATCTCCTCGAGTCGGGCTCCTGTAACGGTGAACTGGTTGCTGTTGCTTGAGCAAGTCATTATCAGACTTGTGCTTCTCACTTCCTAAGGATCCGCGTCTAGGCCTCCTTCCTCGGCTACGAGATTTGCTCGCCTGAGGGCTAGGAGTGCGGTATGGACGTCGCCTAGTATTGCGATGGAGTTTTTTCTCCATACTTTCCAATATCCTTTTGAGGTGAGCATTCTCAGCCTCTTACCTGCGAGCGGCCTCCCCTTGCTCTTAGAGCCTTACCTCATAGGCATCGATCAACCTAGAGATCTGTGTGGACCTCGCTGGTCCCTGGCTTTCTTCTAAGGCCTGCTCTTTTGGGCGACCCCTTTGATCTGAACGTCGAAGTTCAGATCTGATCCTACGAGGGGTAGGATATTCTTGGATATCCCCTGCTTGAGGGGCATTGCTGCTGTGACCAGACATTCCAGATTCTTTGTTAGTGAGGGCTTTCTTAAAGGAAGACGAACGTTCCCACAGACGACACCAATTGTGGTGATAATTATTTTCAACACAAGTTAACAAGAAAAGACAATCACCAAAGCAAATAAAGAATGTAATGAATGCCAATCACACAACACAGTATGTAAGTGGTTCAGCAAGAATGCCTACGTCCACGGTGGTGCTCTCAGTATTATTTCTCTATACTCTGGGGAGTGTTTTTACAGAAAATAAAATGGGTTCCTCTTACCCCAGGCTTAGGGTTTGTTATATACATCTTTGTTTTCGGAGAGTGGGGATGTTGGACTTCCCCACGTCAAACCATTATTCCTAGAATATCTCCTTACGAGATCTTAGGAATAGACTAAGTCATAACTGATTTTAGTTGAGGCTCAAGGTTCCCAGACTTTGGGCCGTTTCTACTGGGTTACTCGTCTGGGCCTGTGGTGATAAATCTAGGTACCAACATATATTATTCCACATATAATAATTACTAGGCCAACCTTTTGTGGCCTTTACTCTTTACCTGAATCATCGAATTCTCCCCCCCATCCGGTGGTAACAATATCATCCTTTCATGAGAAGTCAATGCATTCCACAACCTCTACAGCTTCTTTATATAGGTCCTCCTACTCAATGGGGAGATGTAGAAGTGCAGGGACCAACTGCCCTTATAGTTTCAAAGCATAAGGTAGCTTAGACATATTGTAAATTTCATCGGTCTGTCGAAATAAGTCTACCATGATCTCACGCCATAATCTAAACTAACTTCATCGGCGGGTACCACCCAATTATCTGACTCTCGAACCCACTTTTGAGATTCCAAGAACAATGTGCTGAATTTCTGCCAATCAATGGTCTTTTTTTAGCAAAATTTCAGCACGAACTCTAAGAGCTGATTCAATACCACTGATAATTCCATATCTTTTCCTCCAGAATGAGTACGAACAACAATGCATGCTCTTGTACGAAGTGACAAGGCTTGGTCGACAGAAAAGGCAGGATGTAGGAGAAAATATGGGCAAACTGTTTGGGGTTTAGGGGAATATATGGGTATGATGGGTGATTTACTAGGTACAATCTGGGTATATGTGTCAAATTTTAGGTGTTCTTCTAGGGAGATAACATTTGCATGATTTGGAAGATGATTGTTGGTGGTGTTTGGTTTTAGATTGGCTGGTGGGGTGATGGTACCCCGGTCAATTAAACCTTGGATTATATTTCGGAGATGGAAGAACTAATTAGTGGTATGACCTGTAATTTGGTGAAAATCATGATGGGCGTTTGGTTTGAAATTTTTGGGAAGTGGGTTTAGTAATGGGCGAGGGTCCAATAACTTAATAATATTTTAGCTCAAAAGGGATTGATTAACTTTGGAGAGGGGATCATGAAGCTCAATGTATTCTTTTCTGACTGGGTTAGGGCAACATTCTGATGCCAATGAGGTAGCAGGCTGAGAGATGTTATTGATGGTCAAAACTACGGTACTTGCAGGCTTCTTATACTTTCTGGGAGTGAACTATCCATATACATTTTTTGTCTCGACTTCTGTCTTGGAAAGAATTTCTTTGATCTCCACTCCTGCTTCTCGAAGGGATCGAAAATGGGGGTAATACTGTCCTCCCATCATCGCTCGAGCATGGGGTAAGAAATTCTTCTTCACAATACTGACTTGTTCCTCTTTGAAAGGTCGGTTGGTCATGGTGATCGCTTTATCTCTCCATCTTGTTATGAAATTACAGACAGTTTCTTTGAGGTTCCACTTGAGAAGTTTTAAATCATGACGGGTAACCTCCAACTCCTTATTTTACTTATACTGTGACATGAATTCATGGGCAACATCCTCCCAACTGTGAATTTTGGATTCTTTGAGGGATGAGAACCAATGAAGGGCGCTGTCCTTCAGAATTTACTGGAACATCTGGGCCATTATTTCCTCACAGATATCTAGGAGAGTCATGGATCGGCAGTAACTTCAGAGATGGACAATTGGGGACTAGCTACCCCCGAACTTCTTAATGTTGGGCATTTTTAATTTTTTCGACAGCCTTGCTTTAGGGTAGGGATACACTTGGGTGTAATCCATGTAGTTCCTGGAGATTCATACTTGGTCAAACTTCTTGTTCAACAACTTTAGATCCTTTTTGACCTTGTTCAACTCTTCTTCCTTTGGATAAACGGTCACATGCAGGTTATCCCCTGGCTGAGTGAGATTCGACATAGGGACACGTGGAGTGTGCTGATACTCTTCCGGGACCCTGATAGGCTAAGGTTCGGGTGTAATAGGGACCTAATTTTTCTGCATCTCATTAACCTCAATTTGAGGGTTGTCAATCTTTTCAGTAAGTTAGGCTAGGGCCGTCATCAAATTAGGCTGCTTATTTGGTGCTTGATCTGCATTCTCCATGGAAAGTGGATTTCAGACTCGAAGGAAGTTGCGGGAGAGATGACGTAACTTTGGGGCGGTTAGACGAAAGACAAAGCCAATAGGTAGCCAGACCAAGGGTCAGGTATGCGATCAACCTAAGAAGGAAAATGATTCGAATTTATTTTTGAAAGAGAATGGGGAAACTTTTATTATTGGAAAAGGAGAAAAATGTTTTTGACAATCTTTTGAAAAGGGGAGGACAAAATATTTTTGGTATATTTTTGACAAAACAATGAAAGAATGTATTTTGACATTTAAGATAAAGGGAAGTATATTTTTTTTGGATATTTCGATAAAAGGAAGGAAAATGCTTTTGGTATTTTGAATAAAAAAGGGGAAAAAATATTTTTGACACTTTTTTAAGGAAGGAGAATAAATGAGAGAAGGGTCTCAACATGATTAATATTTATGTTTATATTTTCACTTGTATTAGGATTGACTAAATGCAAAAGAAATATCGGATGGGACTCGAGCCTGGGAAAATTGGGTTTGAAAAATATTTAAAACATACTTTGTCTTGTTGCCAGGTTCATGGATAGGGTCCCGTTTTGAAAAAGATGAAATTGTGCAAAAATTCGGGTGGCATGCCGACCCATCATTTCAGCAGAGTTTCTGGTAGTAACCAATAAACTAAATATGAGTGTACTAGGTTTAATGCCTATATGAGGGTATGCAGTTGTTGGGTTAATTGGAAGGGTTCCCCCCTTTGGCATGATTTTCATGATATACGTCTTGCTTTTGAGGGAAATTGGTACGTGCGGGCAAGCCATTTGATATACTTGATTGTACATAAATTGCCTCACTATATACCTCGTGGGGACAATATATGTGAGAACGTATTTGATATACTCGACATACGTGAACAATTTCCTTACTATATACCTCCCGTCATGATTTCGGTCTAGCGGTATGATGTGAGGGGAACCATTCGATATTCTTCGAAGTTACTTGACCAATGGAAGGTGAGAGTCATATTGCGTAGGATGACTGCAACCTGTTGGACCAGCACCCACCACAAAGTGACACCCAATTATGGGATAAAATTTGGTCTATAGCTGTGCTCTTTGGTGATGTAGTCTGCAAAATGCACGATTATTGATTAGTATATTATGGAGAGTTATTATGATGACCACTATGCTAATAGGGAAGAATGTACAAGTAACATGAAAAGTAAATCTAATAAGGATATTACACTATGTATGGATATGTGAGTGTGTGACACCTATAAGTGAGTGTGTGGTAGTGAACCTAAGCATGGATATTGTAAGTGGTGTGTGAAACATGTGGCTATAAACGATCATACGTATAAGTCATGTAAAGTGCACATGGAGAAGATCTACAAGTGTGTGAGCGGTATAAGCATGAGGTAAATATATACACAAGAAATAATAGAGAAGAAAAAGGGGAGCATATAGGTAGGTGCTTATGCACATAAGTAAAAAATGATAACACCCATGCAAACAAAGTCTAGCCCTCTTATGAATAAAATATTCCCAGTGGAGTCGCCACTATGGACATCCCTTTCCTTTGTCAAGGGGAAAGAGTGAAGGTCTCGTGCCCTCTCTCAAATTAGCGCTTCAGTTGTCGTTGATGTGGGGTGATGTAAAGAGATGGATTCACTAGCCTATTTTTGAAAAAACAGGTAAAATAGCATGTTGCCGCCTCGACAGAACGATATCAGACTAACTAATGCTTATGAAACTAATAGTAAAGAGGTTCGGGGGATAAGTTATGGAATGGGAAGGTGTTAGGAACCCATCCCTCCCTTTCGGTATCTCATGGGCTTATGTTACTATTTTCCTTAATTTCTCAGTGAAATGTGTGTGCTTGTATATATAGATGAAGATCGGAATCGCCGGACTCATATCATGGAAAAGATAGAGTGATGTCATCCATATGAACGTTTACAACATAATATTTAGAAAATACGATGTATGCGTCTATCAAAATATTGATCGTTATGATGAGACGATAATATTTGTTAGATAAAACACCAATATGAATCACAAGTATGATGTATATATGAGTAATGTATAGATAAAAAGGATGAAAATGCGAAAATGGAAAAATTGGACTCGAGTCTCGGGTTTTAACCAGAAATGCCTAGGTTGCCTATAAAGGCATCAAAGTACACGTAGTTTGTGTATGACATAAGGGTGGGGTTTCTCCCATAGATTCCAAACGGGAGTTTATTATATGCCCGTGTGTGTAAGAAAAGTTATTTTAGTTTTGAGAAGATATGGTGAATAATCCCGTTGGAATTTATAGGTGCAACCCCATTTTCTTTTGTTTTGTTTTCTTATAGAAAATAAAGTATGTGAGATATAACTAATAAAGGATGAGATATTAATGTGTATGAACTAAAGTAAAAGTTAAATTAGGAATTTATATATATTAATGCGAAAATAAAGAAATTTGAAGAGAGATGGTTGAGGATTGATCTTAATCCTTGATGAAATCCCTTGAATGTTGAGATGAATGTTGGATGAAAGAGAAGGAGATTTTTCTGAGTTGGGTATGAAAATGATGGGAATGAAAGATTGAAAGGAATTTGACACAAGGAAACTTATATGATTGCTGAAGAATGATGCTGCGATCACTAATATTGATAGATATGAGGTGTGCCTTGAGAGTGAGATCATGCCCTACTTATATAGGGTCAGGGGACTATCAATTTCGATCGGCATAGCCCTAGCCTTGCCAATCGGTAGGTAACCCATGAAAACTACCGATAGGCTGGAAAATGGACCTACCAATCGACAGTCTAGTGCAAATTTTTCTGAAAAATGGTCGTAGAATGCAATCTGGTGATCCAAATTGTGCATGGGGTATACCATGAAAAAGGTAATTCAGATACCTTTAAGAGTCTTTTGGGACGCTCATGGGTCTGGGAGTTGACTTTGGGTTAAACGGGGAACGAAAGCGTCCATCGGTCCTTTGGACACGAGATCGTTAGATGGTAATGGATCATTCATCCAAATCCTAAATCAAAATCCACACAGGGAGGACCGTTGGAAATATTATGCGAGGTAATTCAACATTCCAAAGAGCTTCGCTTGGTTCAGAGAGTTAACTTTGGTCAACCGGGGCTCGAAAGTGCCCGGTGACCTTTCAAGTAAAATGAGTCGTTCGTTCGTACCCTGAGGCTGATTGGTGCATGGGGCAGACCTTTTGAAATGGTATTAAGTTTCCTTTAAATATTCATTCAGTCTCGTTCAAGCTGAAGAGTTATCCTTGGTCAAGCGGAGCTCGGGAGCTCCCGGTGGCCTCTAAATCAGTTTTTAGGGAAAAATGGATCGTTTGTCCTAATGGTTATACCGTTTTATGCACAAGGCAGTCCATTAGAATCGGGTTTTAGTGCCCTTCAAATATTTATTGAGCTTTCACTCTGACAATGGAGTTAATTATTGTCAAATCGGGGCCCGAGAGCACCCGGTAGCCTCTAAATTAGTTTTAAGTAGTAAAATGTTCCGTTTAACCGAACTTTTATGCCAATTCGTGCACAGGGAAGACCGTTGTAAAGGGTATTCAGAGACCTTTGAAGATTCATTGATATTTTTCTCTGACGATAGAGTTTACCGGAGTCAAATGGGGCCCGAGAGTGCTTAGTGGCCTCTAGATCGGTACTCGGGGTATGACCAAGGGTTTATAGTGAATGAAAGAGGTGTTAGGGACTTATGGGAGGACTTGGGGGGGTATTATAATGTGGTGTCTACAGACTTCGATCAACTCTAAAATTCTTTTTAATCTCAATTAAATCTCTAAGGACTCTAAATCCCCTTTCCAATAGTCAGCACCGTGCGCGAATTGACCTCATGGTTCGTACGAATGATCCGTTTACTCGAAAGGGTCATTGGGTGCTTATAGGCCTCATTTGAGCTTGGTTAACTTTCAAAACTGAGATAAGCTCAATGAAATATCAAAGGGCTCTGAATTCCCTTTCCAATGGCTAGTTCCGTGCATGAATCGGCCTCACGGTTCGCACGAACGACCCGTTTCCTCTGATAACCCCATGTCTAATGACCATTAGGAACTTTTGATCCTCACTTGACTTTGGTAAGATTTTGAACTCGGGAGTGTCTTAATGTATTATTGAAGGGATCTGAATTCCCTTTCCAACGGTCCTAGCCATGTGCGATTCAGACTTACGATATGCATTTTATGCCCCTTTCTGAAAAAGTTTGGTCCGTATTGCCTATAGGCACCCCAGACCCACTTCCTATCGACAGGGTTGAATTTCCTTGCATAGAAAATAAGTATCTATGATGATAGGTAGGCTAGGTTCCATACCGAATTACATTCCCAATCCTAAGTGGAACTATATGAAAGGCTCATAACCTCACCCTCGGGGGATGTCCGTTTCAGCAGCCAACAAACATTCTCTCGAAATCAGAGTCTTATCTTTTCCAAAAAAATTCCATTTTCCAACATTCCCTCACCTCACTTATCTATCCACATCTCCCTATCATATTACCTCCTTACCACTACAAAATCCAGAGTACTTACATTCTAAATTTAACAACGAAGATCTATAAGGAGGTCCATTCTTTACCCCTTTTCTAGCTTATTCATTTTAGTGTTATTATTCACTTTATTATATTTTTGTGATATTTTTTATTTTTATTTTGTTATCCCACATAAAATAATATTCACTTTTTCTTTATTAGTATTGCACAAAACTTTTTTTCATAAAATCCCCCAAAAGACAAAAATAGGGTTTACTCGTAAATTCCAAAAGTAAGACTTCAATATTTTCCCACACTTTCACACTTGAACACATTTACATCCAAAAACACTCAAACATGTGTCCTACAATTGTATTTGTGGTTTGATCCCCACCCCTATTCTATTTTTTCACTACGTGAACTTTGATGCCCAATGGGCTACACGAACATATTGGGCCAATTCCATGATTCAAGTCCTCTCTTTTCATTTTATGTCTTTTATATTCTATTATATATATTTTGTGAGTCTTGGAATCCTACGCATTTGTGTCTTGTCTGACGTGGACATTCACTTTTCCATGGAGATTCGTGACTTGGCGAACACCTACATCATATGTTTATTACTATTTTTGGGTACACTCCTACGAATGAGTCTGCCCGTCCACTCCATGACATGAGTCGACTAATTCTATACTCCTGTTATTTATATTATACACATGTACACACACATTACGGAGAAAAAATGAGTAGATTAAGATACCCCATGAGAGAGCGAAAGGGCAGAATGGGTGCCTAACACCTTCCCATTTCGTAACTTAGTCCTCGGACCTTCGAATCACTTGGTTTTAGCATCAGTTTGACCTTGATACCGTTTTCTCGAGGCGACGACATTCTTTTGCCTGTTTTGAGTAAATTAGATTGGCTACTCCATCTCTTCGTGTTATCCCCAATTCACGATGACCAATTTTATATTTGAGGCAGATGGTGAAGACGCCGACACGAGTGGTGAAAAAAGGATCTCCATATCCTCGAATCACCCATACGCGCATGGCAAGAAGGAGAGAGAGAGAGCCAGGTTCTTTTTCCTCCTTCTCCCCCTTATCCCGACTTTGAGGTCGGACCCGTGCCAGAGGAATCTGACCCGTATGGCCACACTAACCCATGAATCAAATTATTTTGTCCAAATGGAATAAAGCTAATATTTCAAATTTTTGTTATAAAAATTACAAATTGTACTGATGATAAAATTCTCTCTTACAAATCACTTATATCCAATGTTACCATAGTTATATTAGTGTTTGCTGGACATTAAGTTCAATATTATTTTACTAAAACAATATTGAGTTACCAAATGAAAAATAATAATGAACTAAGCCTATTGAGGTTTGCTACTTTTTTTCTTTTGTGTATGGACATTTTGTGTTGTTGGTGCACGATTAGTGTTAATTGTTGGTGCATTTATATCTACTTTAGTGAAAAATAAGATTGAGGAAGTTGGGACAAATAAGGAGTGTTACTAATTTAATTCCTGATAAGCATATATTTGTAAAATTGAAAGACAAAAGATAAGTATCAAACAAGTCAAGATACATGGGACAGAATGACAAATAAAAAATAACTTGTTTAAAAAATGAGTGTGGCGAAGATGCTGGAAAACCTATAAATAATAAAATTATAATTGAATATACTCTTGAATAGTATAATTAGATACCATTCAAGATGTATTGATAAAATATAGACTTAGATGGATTGATCACGTCAAACTTGGACCAATAAGTTCCTATTTGAGGAATAATGGTTTAGTTAATATTGACAACAGTGTTGTGGGAAAAGTAAGACTCAATTGAATTGTGGAGATGGATAAACCAGTCCATATGGATACAACTGGAAACAAAATTGCCACAAATACTTTTGGATGTTCATTCTTCACATCATGGATAAGTCAAAGAGAAATTCGATATCAATTGAGAATAAAATAATACATGATAACCCTCAAGGTAGGAGAATCTAATTCAAACTACGACATATTCATAGTTAAATATAATGTATTTTCTTATACATAGAGCGATCATACCCCTTTAAAATTCGTGTTTTTGGGATTATGGTAAACCTTAGTATTATCTCCATTATCATATTAATAAGTAAATAAACTAACACCCCGTCTTGTGGACGTAGGCAAGTTACTAAATCCCTTTTATCCTTGTCGTGTAGTTGTGTATCATTCACACGTTTGAATTAGTTTTTAGGTTATTTATCTTTGGTAGGTGATTGTACATAATTCATTGTGTTTGACCATGGGTTTCGTATTATTTATAATGGAACGATGGGATAAAGATCTATTAAGTTGAGTTTAGTTGAGTTAGATAAAAACCTCACCCATTTTAACTCAAGTTATAAGTTCACGAGCCTCATTTTTTGAATAAGTTAGGTTTTTTAATTTAATTTATTTAATATACCCCTCCCCCTACAACATAATATCATATGTATCCCCCTAATGCACACACACGCAACTTGAAAAACACACTTTCAAGTATTTTCTAAATTTTATGATTGTGGCTATGATTTTACTTTTTCGAAGAACTTGAACATTTCCTTTTTTTAAAGTAAAACTGAAAGTGAGTTATAAGGGATTCCTTACTTTAAACAAACGACAATTCAAATTTAATTTAATACAATTAAAATAATTTAATTACCAAGTGAGTAATTATACCGATTTAAAAATAACATGGTGTGAGTATGATTTCTGTGATCTTTACCCTATTTTATCTTGCCTAAAGATTAATATATGAGCATAAAAGATTCATTTTAAGTAAAGTAAAAAAAAAATCCCACAACGCCGCAATATATGAGGAAAAACCACAAAGGTAAAAACCTAGGATGACCTAGCTTACACAAGTCCACTTGATAAACATAACCACTAGATCTATAGTTCCCTCCTTTCTCTTCCTGACAAATATAGAGTGATCTGTAAGACTTGTCTTAAAACCAAAATCTTTTACATCACTGCTAACCCCATCATATAGGATTTATACATGATGACAAACATACTTAATCATCGACTCAACTCCCTTCAAGCCTGATGAAATCTTCACTCCTTCACCTTTATAACAACAATCGCAGGAATCCATTAAAGGAACAAAACGCAGTCCAACCTGCATCTCAATATCCACCGATTTTAATTAGTCTCTGTCAATCAGCAACACGAAATCCACTCTGCCAAAATTATCAAACAATGAAGAGTAAACTTCTTTGGGGTTCAAAACTTGAGATCTATGAATAAGATTAGTATGTTTATTCTTGGATCTTAAAACAGGGTGAAAAAGGTGTTTAAAGCCTTTTCAATTTTCTCTGTTTAATATCTATTCACAAAACTGAACAATTGCCCACTATATATTGAAAATATTTAAAACTGTCGGCATGAAAAATAGGCATGAAATCCAAACCTTTTCAAACGACATTAACATCTTGTTCGAACGAGGTCAAGTCATTTGAACAATCGCCCAAAACTCATTCGAACGAGCTTATAATCGAAATTTTAAGAGTTAGACATAATGTTATCATTTGAAGCTCGTTAGAAGCTTACTCGAAAGGGAGATCATCCTCATTTGAACCAGAGTGCAATATCATTTGAACGAGAATTAGAATGAAAACCTCATGTCATTAGAACGACTTTAAATATAAAAATATTTTTTTCAAAAAATAAATAAAAATAACATAAAAAAATAAATAAATCAAAACATCCATTTAAAAATCCAAAGATCAACCTATTAAATTTTTTATACATTTTAAAGATCCCAAGGAAGAATATGCAGTATCAATATGAATTTATTGATGCTTTTCGCGGAACTCTTCAAGTCTTCGCTTGCGTAGGCTGAAGTTATAAACACAAACATGCCTAACTTATGACTTTAAACAGTTTTGTCCAATGGAATAAACAAAATATAAAAATTTAATATACATTATAAGTATTACAAATTTTATCCTTACAAATATCCCCTTTGGCTATTCTGGGACATTACAAATATCCCCTTTGGCTATTTTAGGACAAAAAGCTAGGCTTTCAAGCTCTAATGCCCAATCAACTAACCCCAAAAGGAAAAATACACTATAAACATTTGACCAACTCTATCTCTTGTGAAGCTTTGCACTTGTGATGCTTATCGTAGTGATGTTTTGCATTGATGCTTTAACCTTCACACTTAACACACCTTTCAAATGCACAGAAAATAAATCATATAATATTATTAACCCAAAATACTCATCATGCAGATGAAATCCCTGGCTTAAGATATTTTGGATTCAATTTCATTAATATGATGTGGATTCCGTGATGATATCTTTTGAAAGGCTTAATATGTGTTAAACTGACAATCTAAATTATTTTTCACTAGCACATAATGTTTCAAATATTTGTTGCACAAAGCGTAGCATTTTGGTTCCACGAGCACATCACAAAATAGAGTCGCACAAGCAATTTATGCATTTGATTTATATAATTAAAAAATACATAAACCCTTGTCCATCTTATTCATATGCGCGATTCCATAACATTCATATCATAATAACGAACTCAAAAAAATTGTAACATAATAAATACAAATTAAGATTTTTCAGAGAAACGTAATAACAGTCGTAACATTAACAATTGAACAAGGGGTTTAATAAAAGATTTGTATGTCGGTAGGGAAGCAAGAAAGAAAGGAAGAAATAATCAATTTAAGCGAAGCACTGAAAGATCTTTAATCAACTATTTATAATTTAGTGGTATTTATTAATAGTTATATATTAAATCTGGGGAATGTTTATTGATTATTTAATGGGAAATCAATTTTAAAACAAGAAAGTTATATATTATGACTAGTTTCAACATTGAATTCTTACCGTTTTAAATATAAATTCCTTTTCATTTTCACGAGACAACTCAACCCAAAAACCTAATTCGTTTTCCAACCAAATTACACCATTAAATCTAAAAAATTATGCTATTTTAATATCCCCAAAAATTATTTTGTTTTAGAATTTTCTTGGGACAAATTTAAAGCACACTACATAGTTGACTCACTTGAGTCTGCACTGTTTAGATGCCTTAACTAGTTTGGAAAGATAGATAAAATTGAGTCTCACCTTAATTATATCATTTCCACTTCAAGAACTACATCGTATTCAATAAATATCAAAGTCAAATAGGTAGAAAACCAACACACTCAACATATAGGATTGCATATTTCATCTCATATTTGATTGGCGAGTGTTTAATTGTATTAAATTTAATATTTTTACAATTTTTAGGAATTTTAAAACAATTAAAATCCTTTTTGAAAATAATTAAAATAGGGTTTTATATTGTTTGGGGTTAAAATTCATATTTTATAAGTTCCTAAAAGATGGCTTGGGTAGAATATAAAACCGACACAAAATATTGTGGTTAATAGTTGGATTTCTAAAACTCTTAAAACATGCATTTTTCAACTGATAAAAACTCAACACGTGTGTGCACTGGATTGGCTCAATGTGTGCTTGTTTATACTCACAATATTAGCCCTTTATCTTGACCGTTGGCTCTCAATTATTAACGGTTTGCATTTTTTTTAATCCATGTGCATCTTATTTTAGCCAATCAGAATTTATATTTCTGCGATCGTTTATCAGTTTTGATTTGAATTCTAAATGTTCGTATAATCCTAGCCGTCCATTTGCCCGTGCCTCCTCCTAAGCTCAGTGTAAATTGATGTGTTTAGGTACCCATTTGAAGACTTTGGCAACTTTGTCAATTGACAGAAAAAAGAAAGAAGAGAGCGAAGAGAGAAAATAAATAGAGAGAAAAATAATTTTCATATAAAAACTCTTTCGAAATATTTTTAGAAAATAAGTTTGAGAGTTAGAATTTTCTATAATACTCTTATTTTCAATCTCTCTTTTAACAACCTCGCATGATTTTTAATCTCCTTTCTTTTTAGAAAGTTAAAGATCTAAAATCAAAATGATACAGTTCACGTTGTTAGGTCTTAGGCTGTTTTATTTCTTTTTAAGAAATCATCTCTTGTTGGGTATTGTTTGTAAACAGTTTTAAACTTATTTTTATTCAACATCTCTCATTTTTTCAAAATTGAAATAATGACTTGCATGTTTCTGATATGAGAATTTTGTTCACTTCAGAAAATTGTGTTTATAAATAAGTTTTAAGGATCCAAGTTTTAAATATCCTAAAGGCATTCAGATCTTGTACTTTTTATTCTAAAAGATCAAGCCTAGTTTTAGAAGTGTAAAAAAGACCTCATAACTAGATTTGTTGTAATTTGTAGGATCCGACTGTAATTAAGTGTGTGTGAGTACATGCATGGCCTTTTAAGAACTTCACTCACTACACTCTCACCCATAAACACTAAAGTGTGTTGTTGGTTGAGAGATTTTGACTATTGAGTCAAAATTTTGTAAGCGGAGAAAGGGAGCAGAGCAAGGAACAAAGAAAGGACAAATTTAGTACCTTAAAGAAGTAAAGAAGGATACCGTGAAGGAGTGGAATCTCGTTAGGTATATTTCTAGACTTAGAATAAGAACTATTTGTATGATTTATTGTATGCTTGTAATCTAAACTGTTTTTAGTGGATTTTGATTTTGTGACATAGAGGCCACCGTGGATGTTTCCCCAATTGGGTGGGGTTTTACCACATAAAAATTGTTGTCTCTTCTGTGTGCTTTTTAATTCTCTATTACTACAATTTGCTACTTAGACTTAGGTTTATTCTAAAACCTATTTCCAAGAGACTTAAATAGTTTGTTCAAACAAAGCTGATTTAACACATCTTGTTTTTTTTGTTAAGATTTTTATAATAATTTCTTCAAAAAGTATTTTCAAAACTCATTAAACCCTTTTAACTTTTGTTAAAATAACATAGTGAGGTTTTTCAATTGGTATCAAAGCTGAGTGCTTTTCAAAAACTTTTGATCTTATACTTTGAAATTTTTCTAAATTTCTAAAAATCTTTTATGGATGAAAAGTTTGAGTGTCTAAGAATTTGTCCAGACCTCCCCTCTTTGATGGAAGCAACTTACTGGAAAGTAATGATGATTGCTTTCATCCAAGGAACATTGGGATATGATGTCTGGGAAGCAATTGAAAATGGATATTCTCATCCAATTAAGCATGTTGTAGAAGGTATTACTGAAAGGATTAAAACACTCGTTAATGAGTTTACTAAAGAAGAAAAACTTGCCTCCTTAAGTAATAATAAAGGGAAAAATGCTATATTCATGTCTGTTAATGAGCACGAATTAAAATGCATGTCTATTTTCTCTACATCTAAGGAATACTAAGACACATTAGTCACTACCCACGAAGGAGATGAACGTGTTAAGGTAGCCAAAACAGATATGTTAATACAATAATATAACACCCTACTGATGCATGGGACTGAGACCTTGGATAAATTCTTCATTAGGATGACTGACATTATTAAAAAACTGCATGCAAATGGAATCATGTATAATAGGAAATAAATAGTGTGAAAATTTCTAAGATCCCTTCCCCTTAAGTTTGATAACAAAAGGTATGCAATTGAGGAGATAGATTATCCATTTATAACCCCAGAACTCCTCAGCATAAAACTTAGGACTATAGAAATGGAACTTGAGTTTATGAAGCCTATTTTTTATAATCAGAAAATACAGTCCAGTTCTAATGTACTTTTTCAGTCTAAAATAACTTCACCTCAGTCACTCCTGCCAAATATAGACTTGGACTTTAATGAAGACTATTATTTAGAGAGTTTGGATAACCAGATAGCCCTTATGTCTAAATAGTTCAAGATAATTTAAAGTTTAGAAACACTATTGCTTCTAAATAATGGAAGGCTAGATATCAAAACAACTCTAATAACATGTATCATGAGAGAAATCATGACCAACAAAACATTAAAATTATAGCAAACCTGAAAAAGACTTTAGAAACACTCAATGCTTTAGATTTGGTAAAAATGGTCACATATCTTATAATTGTAGGGTTAAACTGAATAACTCTGCTAAAGCCAACTTCAGTAAGACTTGGGATGATTCAGGTGACTCTGAAGAAGATGAGCCTGAATATTCCAACTCTTTTTGCCCTTGCATATTTTTTACAAAAATTGTCTATTATGATGATATTTTCATGAATAATGCTGAACTTGATGCTATCATGCCTAGTACTATTATTTGTGATGATGTTTTTCATACTTCTAGTTTATCTTCTCTTTTCTTAGATAATACAAATTTTGTAGATATTGCTAGTAATATCTCTTCGACTATGTGTGTGAGTCAAAGTGTCGTACTAATGATGAATTTAATGGGTGTGTGAGTTCGACAAATGAAGCGCTAGGGGAAAACTCACGCACTACACATAATGAGTTCAATAACGATGATCTCCCTAACATTCACACATTCTACACTAACACTCTTAGGAAGAGTACTAAACTAGAAAAGACAGTTAATGATTTAACTGAAAAGATAGATTCCTTAAGCCTATTGGTGAAATAAAACACATAGGACTATATAAATCAATGTCTGACTTATGAAATAAAAACTAAAGATTTTGTTGAAAAAATCAAAGAACTTTATGAATCAAATGAGGTTTTGGAAAAGAAATATAAGGCAAGTTAGATATAATTGGAAGAATAAAAATAAAAGGTTTCAATAGTCTTCAAGAAATTTTTAAAATTTGAAAATAATTCCAGTTGTTTTGAAGACCGAGTTGCATCAAGCAAAACCAATTCTGAAGACAAAACTGGTTTAGTATTTGATCAGACTACTAAGGCACATATCAAAACTTTTCAACATGTGCAATTTTTTTCTTTTGGATAAAGACCGGATGATCTATGTCCTAATTTTCAAACCTTAAAGAAAGATTTTGAAACTAAGAAAAAGAGTCCAGATAATCAATTGGAAAATTATCCCAAGCCCACTGTTGAACCTAAGGCTAAGTATGTTTGCCCCTATTAGGCAAGGATATTCCTCATTCAATCCTGCTGCAGTTAGACATAAGACCAAAGCCCCCAAAATGGATAAACCTCTTTTCAAAGGTTTACCAAATGTCAACAAACCGTCTAGTCACCAATACTGTTCCTATTGTGATGTTTATGGACACTGTCTCGCTGAATATTTAAAAAAATGAATGTTTAAGCCTGTCTATAATTCACCAGTTTACAAAAACTTTAACTATTCTATGCGGAGTAGGAATAATTATATACTTAATAAAAATCCCAATAAAAACACTAACTATATGAATATGAAGAAAATGTCTCATGCTAAGAAGAAATCTAAGAGAAAGAGTCCTAGATCAATTAATAAATCGAAAGCTCATAAAAATTTTAAAACCAGAGATATTTGGGTTCAAAAGGATGATCTAATACCCCAGTTGAGGTGTAACATTGTAATTAGTGCTTTAGAAACTGAGAACACTGCATCTGGTTGGTACTTAAACTCTGGATGCTCCAAGCATATGATCGGAGATGATACTAAATTAATCGAAAAGGCTACCTTTTTAGATGGGAATGTTTTGTTTGGGGATGGAGTATCAACTCAAATCATAGGCAAAGGAAAACTCTAAGAAAAGGGATACCCCACTCTCAAATATGTCTTATTAGTAAAAGGTCTTAAAGCCAATTTGTTGAGCATATCTCAATTTTGTGGCTCAATCACACTATCACATTCTTAAAAATTGATTGCAAAATTTTAAATGATAATGGTGATTGTATTCTTACAAGTCACAGGACCTCAAATAACTGTTAGATAATAAATTTAGGAAATGAGACCTGTAGGTTAGCCAAACTTGATGATAATGAAATCTGGCATTATCTTTTGGGTCATATTAAATATGATAATCTTGACAAATTGAGCTCTCAGGATATAGTTAAAGGCTTACTAAAAATAAACAAATTTCAAATGTTGTTTGTGGGCCGTGTAAAGAAGAAAAAAATGATTAAATATGCTCATAAGAAAGTTAAAGAAATTTTAACAACTAAAGTTAATCCACATGGATGTTATGGGTCCTTCACGAACTGTGAGCCTTTATGGCAATAGTTACTCTTTAGTCATTGTTGATGACTTTACTCGTTTCACTTGAGTAGCATTTTTAAAACAAAAATCTGACACATTATGAGAATTTTTGAAAATCCTTTTAAGAATCAAGAATGAAAAAGATACCCAAGTTAATAGAATACGTAGCGATAGTGGATGTGAATTTAAGGACTTAGGTGTAATAGAGTACTATAAGTGTAATGATTATCATAATGAGTTGAGTGCTCCTAAAACACCCCAATAGAATGATGTTGCCGAGCATAAAAATTGTACAATTGAGGAAATGTACTAGGCAATGATACATGATAAGAACTTGCCAAAATACTTTTGGGTTGAGGTAGTTCAAACATCGTGTCATATCATGAATGGGATCTATCTTAAAAAAAATACCAAAAAAACCTTCTATGAACTTTGGTATGGTAAAAAGCCCAATCTGAAATATTTTCAAACTTTTGGAAGTAGTTGTTGGCGACAAAGCCATTTTTTTAGGTTACTCCCCTAACAGTAGGGCCTATCGCATTTATAATTTGCGTACCAAAGTAATCATGTAATCGATAAATGTGATAGTGAGTGAGACTAATGACGAGAGTAAAGAATAAGGACCAATTATCAAGGAAGAGCCTGAAAACATTTTTACTTATGACTCTCCAGAGATAGTTGAGCCTTTATCGACTGAGACCCCTGAAGTACCTAATTGGGAACTAAAGCTAGATTAGTCACCTGCCTCGAGTCTGTTCGCTAACTCTTGGCCATTACTTGTCACTTACAATTCAACTTTGATCAAATGGATGTAAAATTCACTTTTTAAATGGTATTTTGACGAGGAGATCTATGTTGAATTAACGAAAGGCTTTATTGATTCTCATTACCCAAACCATGTCTATAGATTGAAAAAGGCTTTATGTGGTTTAAAGAAAGCCCCTCAGCATGGTATGTACGCTTGTTGACCTTTTTAATCAATAAAGGTTCTTGAAGTGGCAAATGACCAAACATTATTTGTTAAACATTTTAAAAAATAGGTCTTAATTGATATGGTTTATGTTGAGGACATTATATTTGGATCTACTTCACCGTCTGAGGTTAAAGAGTTTTCAAAAGTTATACACGGGTAATTCCAAATGTCACTTATGGGGGAGCTTCAATAGTTTTTAGATCTTCAAGTTAAGCAAAAAGATGATGGGTTATTCATATCGCAGTATAAATACGCAATAGAATTAGTGAAAAAGTTTGGTTTAGACAACGCCAAAGTTTCTAGGACTCCCATGAGCACCTCTACGAAACTATCCAAAGTTGAGATTTGGAAACCTGTAGATCCTAAGCTATATAGAAGTATGATAGGCAGTTTATTATACCTAATAGTTTCTCGACCAAATATCATGTATGTTGTGTGTGTTTGCGCTGGTTACCAAAGTGAACATAAGGAAAGTCACCTTATCTGTGTTAAACTAATTATCAAATATGTCAAGGGAACGATAAACATAGGTATATGGTACACAAAAGACACCAAAAGCAAAATTATAGGATACACTGACGCTGATTGGGACAGCTACTCAGATGCCAAAAGAACACTTCAGGTTCTTGTTATTACATAGGAAACAACTTAGTAGGGTGGAGCAGTAAAAAACAAAATTGCATATCACTTTCCACAGACAAATCAAGATATATAGCCGCATGAATTTATTGCGCTCAATTATTATGGATTAAGCAAATGCTTAGTGACTACGACATTAATGAAGAAAAGATAAATCTATATTGCAATGATAAAAGTGTGATAAATATCTCTAAAAACCTTGTTCAACATTCACGTACAAATCATATTAAGGTAAGACATAATTTTATACGTGAACTTGTTAAGTCTAAAGAATTAGAGATTAACTATTTACCCACTGAACATCAACTAACTGACTTGTTCACCAAACCTTTAGATAATTTATGTTTTTAATTTTTAAGTAAATTCATAACTATGATTATGTTGGAATAGATATCTATCACCTATTATATCCTACATTTGCTATCATTCTTATAATTGGTCTTTGAGGATATAGCGTACGGTCATTTGATAAATGATAAAAGACGCCTCCTATCTCTATTTTATGTAGGAGACCCTTGAGGTGACCCATCGATTAATTTAGGTTGATATAAGGATTACTATGTTCATTTTATATTTTTCACACTTTGTCCAATTGAGACAAAATGGGGGAGAGACATTTGAGTCCATCAGGACATTTATTGTAAAAACTTGACTAATTCTTGATCTTTGCCATAAGTTGTTATTTCATTTTTCTAGAATCAGTACCATCATATCTATTTAGGGTATTGGACTGTTCATAGCTGAGTTGTATCCCTTTTGATTTCTAGGAAATAGGGGTGGGGGGGATAGTTAGGATTTTTGTATAGGAATAAGTTTTTTTTATTTTTTTATCCCTACGAGTCCTAGACGACTCAAAGGAGATTTTGCCTCTTATTTCCAAAGGAGGAGATTGAAGCACACTATATAGTTGACTCACTTGAGTCTGCACTATATAGGAGCCTCAACTAGTTTGTAAAGATAGACAAAATTGAGTCCCACCTTCATTACATCACTACCTCTTTAAGAACTACATCATCTTCAGCAAAGATCAAAGTCAAACAGGTAGAAAAACAACACACTCAACATATAGGATTGCATATTCCATCTCATATTTAATTGATGTGTGTTGAATTGAATTAAAATAAGTTTTTTACAATTTTTAGGAATTTTGAAACAATTAAAATCCATTTTTAACTAAAATAGGGTTTTAAATTTTTTGGGGTTAAAATTCAGATTTTATAAGTTCCTAAAAGATGGCTTGGGTAGAATATAAAACCGAAACAAAATATTATGTTTAATAGTTGGATTTCTAAAACTCTTAAAACACACATTTTTCAACTGATAAAAGCTTAACACGCATGTGCAATGGATTGGCTCAATGTGTGTTGGTTTATACTCACAATATTTGACCTTCATCTAGACCATTGGATCTCAGTTATCAATGGCCTGCATGCATACTTTTTTAATCCACGTGCATTTCATTTTAACCAGTCAGAATTTAGATTTGTGTGGTCGCTTATCAGTCTTTTGATTTGAATTCTAACAGTTAGTTTAATCCTAGCCTTCCATTTGCCTTGGATCTTACAAACCCTTATAAGATCAGTATAAATAGACATGTTTGGATCCCCATTTGAAGACTTTGGCAACTTCTTCAATTTAGAGAAAAAAGATAGAAGAGAGAGAAGAGAAAGAAACAGAGAGAATAAATAGAGAGAAAAATAATTTTCGTACAAAAACTCTTCCAAAACATTTTATGAAAATAAGTTTAAGAGTTTTGGTTTTCTATAATCCTCTTAGTTTCAACCTCTCTCTCAACAACCTCACATGATCTCCGATCTCCTTTCTTTTTATAAAGTTGAAGATCTAAAATCAAAGTGATACAGTCCACGTTGTTAGGTCTTAGGTTGTTTGATTTCTTTTTTAGAAATCATCTCTTGTTGGATATTATTTGTAAAGAATTTTGAAATCCTTTTTATCCAACATCTCTCATTTTTGCAAAACTGAAATCATGACTTGAATGTTTCAGATTTCAGAAGATTTTTCACTATGAAAAATTGTGTTTATAGATAAGTTCTAAGGATATAAGTTTTAATGATCCTAAAGGCATTTAGGTCTTGAAATTTTGTTCAAAAAGAACAAGTCTAATTTCAGAAGTGTAAAAAGGATCTCATATCTAGGTTTGTTGTAATCTGTAGGATCCGTATGTAATTAAGTGTGTGTGAGTACATGCATCGCATTTTAGACACTTCACTCACTACACAGTCACCCACAAACACTAAAGTGTGTTGTTGGTTGAGAGATGTTTACTATTGAGTCGACCTTGTGTAAACAAAGAAAGGGAGCCGAGCAAGGAACAGAGAAAGGAAAAATTCAGTACCTTAAAGAAGTTAGAAAGGATGCCGTGAAGGAGTGGGATCTCGTATGGTGTATTTATGGACCTAGAATATGAACTATTTGTATAATTTACTGTATGCTTGTAACCTAAACTATTTTTTAGTGGATTTTTATTTTTTGGCGTAGAGGCTACCATGGACGTTTCCCTAATTGGGTGGGGTTTTACCATACAAAAATGGCTATCTCTTGTATGTGATTTTTAATTCTCCATTACTACAACCTGCTACTTAGAATTAGGTTTATTCTAAAACCTATTTCCAAGATACTTAAATAATTTGTTCGAACAAACTGATTTAACACACTTCGTGTTCTTGTTAAGATTTTTATAAGAGTTTCAGAACTCATTAAACCTTTTAAACTTTTGTTAAAATAATGTAGTGAGATTTTTCAAATTTTGGATAAATTTTAAAGGAATTTTGGAAGGGAAATTCAACTACTTTTAAAGGGGGATTTATTCTACACATTTGGGGGATTAGTTTCATCAACAAAGGAGCAATTTTTAATGGACTTATTCTATATTGTTCCCTTATTATTTTTGGAGGTTTTCTTTAATTGAGATAAATAATTCTACTCTCCCCTCTCATGAGATAAATAGTATTTTCTACCTAAAGAGGTTGTTATAAATTTTAAAATTTGTGAGAGATTAGTATGATTTATCTTGTTTTGATCACACCTTTATAAATTGTGATTTTTGGTGAATAAATAAATGATTCTAATTCATGAAATCGTATAATTAATTAATTTTGTCTAATTTGGTATAATTGTATTGGGTTGTGAATTGTACATTTTTGGTATAATTTCAATGTCAGCGTAGAACTTTTTCCATGATTATAAGTACATGTTTTAGATGATCTTTTTTGTATGAAATTAGGATTTTACCTTCTAATTTTGATGTAGGATTTGGATATGAATTATATATTGGATTCTCGCCAATATGGGAAATTGGTAATTAAAGAGAGATTATAATTTTGATGAAAAATATAGGGAGAAACTCAAAATTTTAACTGGAATTCTATATTCCTCTACTCTTCATAAGGTACTAAAGAGTCGAGAATTGAACACTCAGTCCCTAGAAATTTTATAAGGGTAAGGGATTAGTGGGTATTAATTGTTAGGAATAAATTTTAGCTATGAGTAAATAACTCATGATAAAGAACATACACCCCATGAATTATTTTATTATAAACAATAAGACATAATTTATATGTTGAAATTTTTGCCTCCATATATAACACACGCCTTATTTCCCCTTACTAATAAGGTTTGAATATAAATGATTAAAAGATGGAATATATTTCTTCAATATCATTAAACTAAACAATATGAGCTAGATATGATTGTTGTGAAGTTGCATGGCTTGGGTTAGAGTCATGGCCTTGCTATACTATTTATATATTTTGGAGGCGGCTAGAAGGGTGAGCCAATTTGGAGTGAGGGCAGAGGGGTGTGCCGGTGTATTATGTCCGTGCCAGCTAATAAATGACGGACTTACGTGCTAGTGACCCGGTATATAGGGGCTAGTGATGGGTTAATTGGAGTACTTGTGAACTCTCAATAAATGTGGGTTAGTTACCGTTTATATATATATATATATATATATATATATATATATATATATATATATATATATATATATATATATATGGCATGGTTAGTTGTGATACATCCCGTTTATGGAATGTGATTACCACCAATGCCGAGCGAGAGTGCAATTAGCGAAAAGTTCCTTATTTAAGTATAATTACGGGAGGAGATGTATCTTTTATGATAAGAGACTAGAATATAGGGGTAAATGTAATGGTAGGATTTCGATATCCGAACATGCTAGGTAGTAGTGTATCGAGGGGGGGGGGGGGGGTCCTTGTTTCAATTTCGCTTTGCGAGACATCCCACGCATGAACCTTAGCAGAAGGATGGAAGTAGAGACATGTTTGGTCATTGGCCCATGAACCGGTACCTCGGACATCATAAAAGTAGCTAGTTATAACTGTAAGTTGGAAGTTAAATTATGATTTAAGGCCAGTGGATCCGGTGGTGTGGTAAGGAAGCATTGAAAATTTTATTTTACCACCACGAGTTGAAGGGTGGAACGATGTTAAGGAGGATTTAAAATTTTTGATTTCTGGGGTGATTGAGTAGACCCAGTAATATAGCCACATTGTGAATATAGGGGAAATAAATAATTGAGTGTTATGTGTGAAGAGTATGTGATGCTTATGCCAGTACACACGGTTTATAGGTTGTGTGGGCATCCTAGTGAGCTGAGGTCAGAATCGTCCAGGTTAAAGGAATGTGGGGATAGATGTGTGAAATATATGCCTCTGAAATTAATATAACGAAGTAAGAATGGAAGAGTGGGTTAAACATCATGTGAGAAGGACGATATCCATATATACGCATGCAATCAGAATAGCATACTCGATTTCGGAAGAAAGGTTGTGGGAAACCATTTAAAAGGCGGTATCCCTTGAGAAGGGTAAAATTTAATGATTATGGAAAACACTCAGAGCGAAGTTTTACCTAATCAAATGTTGAGAGTGATTTGCGCGTAAGTAGAACGATGATGTTAGTAAGCTATAAAAAGTCCAAAAGTGCACATCATGGAGAAATGTGCACTGATCGAAACTTTTGATATACGCCAAGGAAAGAAGGGGAGTATTAAGTATCACTTAATGTGAGACATTACAAGTGGAAGTCGATGGTTATAGGGACATAGTGAGTAGTCTCGCATGCACCACTCATAGATAGAATTCGATTGGAACAAGAGGTTCAACCAGAAAATTTTGTATCAAATCGATGATTCCGGTAGTAGAAGAGAGCGGTCAAGTCGATAAAGTTTTCTTTGGTGGGTTTCCACCCTCAAGGTAAGATTAAGGGTTCCTTCGAACGTGTGGTCAAAGTTTCCAAAGTAGGAAGTGATTGGAATTCCTTTGGGGCGATTTACAATATTACTAGTGTGCCCCAGCCTACCTTTGAAAAGAAGAATTGCACCGATATGTGGTCATACACGGTATTTTTCTAAATTATGATGAGATTTCTGAATCCCACCTTCAATATGGAATTTCAGGAAACAACGGGGATAACGTTTCGTTTTGAGTAGGTTGTATCACCCATAGCAGGGGGTAGGCGAATGGTGATTAACGACTAGTGGTGCTGTGTGAAAGTAATTTTGGATTCATGGTGATCATTTCATGTCCACGACGGATATAGATAGCAAGTTAAGTATAGTACGGTAGGATTTCGTGGAAGCACTCGTACCTATTTGTTGTGGACCAACTTCTTATTGAAGTTTTGTGTGGAAAAACCTTAGATATCCTCCCTCGAGTTGTTTAGAAGCGAGCGGATAATCATATTCTTGGCTTGGTCGAGTTAGATCCGATAACTAATGTGGAATAACCACATAATGTCTTAGGTAACCTTTTAACTATCATAAGAGCTACATCTCCAGGAATTAAAATTTGAAGAACTGACAAGAGTAGTCAGACGTTCATATGGTTTCTTTCAGGATGGGAGTTTTGTATTTAGACAAATACGGGAGTCGTTACGAGGTGGGGTGTGACCTCCCAATAATATTGAGACATTGGGCCAATGATGTATAGGCTTGTCTTATTCGAATGTTGTTCGGTAGGAGCACAAATGAGGTGCCGTGATTAAGATGTAACCCAATAAATGATAATGTGTCGAAGTGTTAAATAAGCTTGTTGTGAAGCGGGCGCTATAGTGATTGAGCCTTACTATGATGTTAGTCTTGAGTACTAGAGGAGACCTATTTCTATCAGGTGCGCCTTACTTTTTCGAATTTCGGGATGAAATTCCGTTATTAGGGGGGAATTATGTAATACCCCGTATTTTTATGGCTTTTAAATTGGGGACTTATTAAATTTAAGTGAGATAAATTAATTTAATATTAATTTGGAAATTTGTTTTAAACATTTACTAGCGTGACGAGAGTTAGTAATTATTGGAAATTTATTGATTTGTCGAATATTACTTAATGAGTAAAGTAATTTGTAGAATTGAATTTATTAAAATTGTCACGAGTGAATAATATGACAATTATGGAAGTATAGTCAGGATGCGTCTGTGTCGTGTCAGGACTAAATTATTATTATAAAAAGTGAATAAATTATGAGTCGCCTGTATGGTCATTTTGAGTGTGTCAATGTGTCCGAAGGGTTGAGATAGTCAGAAAAGTGTACCGGGGTTTTAGTTTGGGTCTCGAGAAATTTTTAGGCCTAACCAGTAACCCGAGAGGGCATTTTGGTAATTTTTATTTTTGGGATTTAATCATCTACGAAAATTGGAGAAGTATATGAGGTGTTAGAGGTTGTCTTCTAGGGTTAGAACCTTCATATTTCACAAAGGCCATTCGAGGAGAAAGGTGAGGATCTTCCTAAGGCTAGAGCCACAATAGTTGCACCATTTTTACCACAAATACCGCCGTAGTGTAGATCGGAGGATGGAGAGCACAACCACATCATCAAATCTCAGAAATTCAGACTCATATTCTCGAGGCAAGTATCTATCTTGCTAAATTTCTAGTTAATGTGTCACCAATATTAGAATAGGATTGATAAATATATGTTTCATGGAAGAATTTTATGATCTAGGTAATTTAAATCACATGCTTTAGAGGAAATAAATATATTCTGGACATCTCAACATATGTAGAGAATTACCCACGAAATTGTATTGGCCTAGAATTGAGAAATCCGGAAAAAGAATTAGAAGATTGGAAATTTTAATGAAACTAGGGTTCTTGATGAATATTATGAATTGGGCCTTTAATTCATTATCTTTGATGAATTCGTACATACTTCACGTAGGAAATCATGTATATAGGTGTATTAAATTAGTAGTAAACATGTTTGGGAGTTTTAGGATCATTAAAGGTATTTTTGAATAAATTATTGGATGAAAACCGTAGGTTGAATTAATAGTTTTTAGGCAAGAACTGCTTGATCGATTGATCGACTCAAGAATGTCGATCGATCGTCGATCGACCGACCCCTCTTAGAAAATTGCATATTTTTCCCCTTTTTGTTTTATCCGGATAAAATACGTAGGAACCCCTGAATATCATTTAAAGAGTAAAATGGGTCAAGAAGAGGACCAGTAGGGTCTAAGTAGACTCCGTTGAGCGAAATTCCATATGGGATGAAATCGTGGGTTAACGGGGGGTTTCGTCATATATTAGAAATTATGAGTACCTTCACTAAGATTTGAGAGACTCAAGAAAGACTTAGACCAGAATGTTGGAAAGGGTGTACATGCTAAAATTATCTTTCGTAAGAGAGAATACTTCGAGGGATGAGAAGTAAGTATGAAATGATTATAATTGAAAATAAAAGAGATGAATCCTTTATGCGAGATAATTGGGTAAAATTTTACTAAGTACGGTTAACAATAATAATTATCATGGAACGTGGGCGAACCTAATGGGAAAATTTGAATATTTATATATATGGCCGTGTGAATGTGTGAATACACTAAATATTATATTTATGAATAATCATACCCGCGCTACTTGCTATCACGGAGGTTGCCGTGTTGGGATAGTCTTATCTCGATGGGACCTTTATCGGAGATATTGACTTGTACCGTAGAACATAGGATTCCTTGGTACAGGCTATCTGAGAATGATAGTCAGATGGTCCTAATAGACGTGAGGGGTATGTGCTGACCTCTTAGTGACTTGGAACTATGTTTCGCCTCTATTTTGTGTGTATTGTGTTAATACAATTCGAGAGTGATTCCGAACTAGTATTTCCCTTAGTACGAGAGATACGGGGACTTGATACCAGAGTATGCCAGCACCATAGATTTTATGTGGGGTGCCGATGGTATATATATTATATGAGTGATTAATATATATACGTATCCATGGAAATCTTCTACTGTGCGTATAAGTAGTTAAGTATTTAATAAATGCTCCAAATTTTATTGTAAGTGTTTGGGAACATTGTAACGGTACTAAGACATTTTAAGTAACGTAAGTAATCATGAAGAGATTGATCTCTAAACTAAATATCATAGCCTTGACATTTCTCGGAATAAAACTTTATGGAGGATAAGTTAGATAGACTTACGAGATTTAATAGTACGGTAGGCGTGCATACTAGATGAGAGGTGAGAATTCTCAAGAGAGTGTTGCATACTAATATGGTTGTTACATTAGCCAGTAAGCATTTTAAAAACTTGCAAAACTATTTTTAAAACTATTTTACACTCGGGCTCTGACCCGTTTCCTATCATTTTTCTCTCTCTTGTATATATATATATGTATGTATGTATTATAGGTGCCCAGCCACAGGGGCATCATGCATAGGTTCTTTGGATTGGACGTGCTGCAGCTTATGTGGGAGTTGCAGACCCTTGATTTAGACGACCTCTTCCTTGATTCAGTTCTTGATTTTAGTAATGCATAGTAAGGGCATGTGCCGCCCGATTTCCTATTTCAGTTTAGACTCATTAGAGATTTTGTATTTATTTCCTTGATTGTTTTGACACTTAGCTTATTTATTTAAGGTGTTTAAATTGGAAATATTTATTTTGAGACAGTGATGCTAAGAATGAACCAACCGTTCACCTTGATTTTAATTTAATAAAGGACTGATCACCCATTATTTAATTATGCGGGGTGTCACAGCATGTTATAACCGAACTACATAGGCTTTGATCCCAAGTCCCCCTGAGAACATAGGCACAACACTGAGTCCTTCATGTGAGATCGAGCCTCGACAATATGTCTCTCGACATAGTTTTTCACCGAGATGCATTATTTATAATATTTATCCAGTTCAATAGAGATATCAAAATATCTTAAAGCATTGATATTTCACGTATCCCTATATTTACTCTCAATAATACAAAATGAGATATCAAACTATCTCAAGGCGGAACCTCCCAAGCATATTCCTATATATAAATGTGAAAACATGTATACATTAATTACAAAAGATATGCACCCATCTCGCATCTTTCTATCTCTAAAAAAAAAATACAAAAGAGATTTCAAACTATCTCAAAACCGAGCTCTCTTGTACATTTTTATACACTGATGTCCACCCTCTATACAAGCCGAGCTTTCTTGCACACTTACGTACATCATAATGACCATCTGCCATACACATACAAAGAACAAAGTCATGCATAATCAAATCTTACGTACCTACACTGGTTGAAGTGACGTTTCCATACCTCTCACTGATACCATTTTCCAGCTCGAACACCTATCTACATTTTTAGGGACCCTCATGCTAAGTTCTCTAAAAAAATTATAAAATAACTAAAAAGTAATGAATTAATTTAAAAAGAGATAATAAGCATATTATTAAAGAAGCATATAGAACAATTGGGGTGCCTAATACTTTCTTCACTCGTAACCTGGTTACCAAACCCGCACAATAACGATCTCTGTACCATCTGCCAATTTTAAAACCTACTTAGTATTATCCCGAAAGGGATAACCCGAATATTTTTTTATTATTTTTATATAAAAGGAATTGGAGACTTTGAACACCTGACGAAACCTCATTTCTTCCGCACGAAAGCCACCCTTTCCAAAGGAGCTTGCCCCAAAATTGGACATGGTGTCAAACTACATCCAGGGAAAAATCACCGAGCCCAAACCTCATAACAAAAATCAAAGCTTAAGGGGATGCAACGAAAGTGGAAGATAAGCAGTCCTGATGTCTGCATGACGAAGATCCTCCAGACCCAATGCCACCATTCTTTCTCCGAGGGATCTACAACACCACAATGGTGACTCCGCTAGGGATCTTTTTTATTCTATCAGAATACACCATTTTGTACGATAGATGGACCTCGCCATCTATGTCATAATGGTGACTTCACTGAAGATAAATTAAGAGAACTAAACTATATATATGATATTCCTTTTTACTATGCTTAATATTCCTCTCCTATATGATTACTGTACGTCAATTTTAGAATTGTTTAGTGGCTTTAGTTTTAGATTCCCTCAGAACGTGAATACTTATATAAGTTCCCATATACATGATTGTACATTTTCCTAAACATATAGGTACACGCGAAGGACCTCGTGATATAATTAAACATCAAAATATGTAAAAATTAAATATTAGCTATTTGCATTACGCACTACATAGTCTTGATTTGCATATTTTTTGAACCCTATACCCCCGAGGCTTCCAAAATCAACTAGTTGAAAGAAGTTATACTTTAGGAAAGTCATTTTATCCAAAGGAACATTATTATTTCTAGAAAAGTCACCTCTCCCCAAAAGAGAATTTCATACTTTTGAGAATTCACTTCCAATAATAAAGCTCGTGCTTTCGAAAAGTCACTTCCCCCAAAGTCTAGTCAACAATGAGTATCCTCGCTATTTTTATCCACCAGTCTAGAATATCGAACCAATTCTCTCTTGATCCCAAGGTCTTAATGGTAAGTAATGTTTGAAGTTTATTTAGTACTGAGGTATATCAAACATAATTTTATAGCTATTTAGTACTACGAAAAAGTGATGTCACGCATACGTAAAAGATTACTTCGTCCAAGTAGCCCGATATATCATGACCTATGGCAATAAAAAGCAATCCTCCGATTACCGAGTGACATCGCCCATTTGCATATAGAAAAAGATCTAGGAACACACCTTATAGCATAAAAAGAAAAAAATACTTACGGGTCGATTATTGTAAAAAAAATTTCCAGTTATTATCAGATGGTCAGAGGCTGGTTCAAAACCCCTCAGGTCCCAGTCTAATGTCTCCCCTATACAAGGAACATCAAAAGTATGAATTCGCAAGTCATAATTAAAACATAGGTCCCTTATGTTGGATTCCCCTAACCACCTTTTTATTTTAGGCAAATTAATATACCCTAGTCTATTATTTCCTCACTCCTCATTCTAACAAAATAAGAGCTCACCCCTGCTCACTCGAATATAACGGGATGCTATTAAAGTTCTCATCCTTTGAAGATACTACCAAATGAAGGAGCTAAAAAAATAAAATACTGCCCAAATACGATTAGATAAAAGAATTGCATCAGATTAAGTCATTGCATATGTGAGTCGTTCTACCCTTATGTCTAGTCATTTTGTCTGTAAAAATGTGAACAAAAGTTCCCCAACTTTTACTACAACCATCACCATTAGCATAAATATCTAAATAAGTTTTTACCATTGAAACTAGAGTTCGCATATCGTACGGTCATTTAGTCTTCATCAATGAACTCCCTACCCACGATTGCCAGATATTCACTATTGTACAATCCATATCTACCGACGAAGACTAGGCCCCATCAGTTATGCATCAAATGTTAAGATAACTTGAGAGCATCACTTTTTCTTAGAACACTATGTAGTCTGAGATCAGGGCACTAGGCTAAACCCAAACCCACATGTAGGGAACCCATATTATAATGGGAGAGAACTTCCTTCCCCTCCCATACCTAACATTGGTACACCGCCTATGGTGGCCATCGAGGGAATGCCCACCAACCCCCAGGATTCACCTACTCCAGTTCCATCTTCGACTCCCCTACTAATATCGGTGATCCCCACTTTCAAGTACAATTTCCTCCTAAAGGGTTACCATTAGTACCCAGAGTACCCTAAATCTATTAGCTCCACCAAATGAAGAAGTCATTCCTTCTCTACTAAAATAGAATATAACTCAATTCCTATATGAGCTATGTCACCTTAAAGAAGCCAAAATTAAATGCAAACCACAGAAAAACTTACCAACATTAAGAACATGACCTCGTATCCTGAAGCTCGTCTCATGAACAAATTCCAAATTCCAGTCTTCAAAACTTATAAAGGGTTAGTCTAACTAATGTGACCCCCCGACTAATTAAATACCGGGTAGCTACTGCTTTATTAAAATTAATACAAAATGCCAAGTTGGTTCAGTTAATAGCATCACTGTCGAAAACGTTTTAATGATTACTAACCACCTAGTATTTAAAAAGCGAGTTGCCAATTTTAAATTAAATCTGATTAGCATGAAGTAAGTGAAGAATAAAAGAATAACATAACCATACACAATAAAGTCCCAATAGTGAAATCAACAAGTAATAAAGAGTCTGGAGGAAATACTCCTCACAACAATCCCACAACTGAAATAATAAAACAAGTCTGAATCCAGAATTAATTACAAACCAAAGTCTGAATAACTGAATTATAAAATGTCTCTAATAGAAATGGGCGACATGCCCTACAAATGATGAAAACTGAATAGAGTCAAGACAAAAGAAGCATCTACTAGCAAGGCCCTGTAACTTCCACAAACAGCTACAGCTCGTCACCTGAATGGAAATCTTATGCATGGTGTCCTTGTGGCTGGGCACCTAAAAGGTTTTTACAAAAAATAGATTTGAAAGCAAACGGGTCAAAGCCCGAAAGTGGAGAGTATTTTAAAAACAGCAAGTTCTTTAATAACATTAAAATAATGAATGCAAAATACATGTTAGGACGTGCACTCACATGAAATACTCACCTCTCCACTACTTGTGCACTCCTAACGTACCGTACCCATCTAAGTGACATTCATATCTAACTAAACCGTCATAAGTTCTACCCCTTTCAACTCGATTCCCATTATACATTCTATCGTTATCAATTAAATAGAGGGCTTTTAATTAAACTCGGATTCTCAATTATTAGCAATACAATTCACTACAGGTTATCCCTTTTTATTTTCTCAAAGCGTTACCATAATTATACTCACAATACCAACATGAAAGTTCTCATTATTTAAGCGTATATTATTCACATCATGAATATATAATACAAGCATCCAAGACTAAGCTGCGGTGCACACATACTCTGCTATCCATCCCGGTACATCACGTACATAAGGATCACGCATTCCGAATCTCTCAGGAATCGTTCTCCGATAACAACAATCACAAATAATGGAGGCGAACACAGTCACATCACATGGGTCACGCACATACCTACGCTCCCACGATCAGCATTCTTATTAACTTCCCAATAAGTCCTTCTCTGACCTATGTTCTCGAGGTACCAATCTAAATCCGGGCGCACAAAGATTAGATGGCCCTAAGCGAACGTAAACCTCCCGTGATAGCAAGTATGGTAGGTATGTCATACACATAAAATCATATACATATACTAAGCATGCACACATCCTAGTAATTACCATAATTTATTAGTGGTATACTTCTCATTCTTATACCAACTTATAATGTTACGCAATTCACATATCTCCGGTTAATACTAACATTTAAATCGTCAATTGTTCTCACATCGTAATTAGTCACTCACGTCCTAATCCATAATTTTTATTTGGTTCAAATCACACTTCTATGTTTTACTCCTCAATATATCCCAAATATCCCAACTATATCAATTAGTCATCAAGGGAATGTTATCTCTACAATCAAACCAGGTTACGGACATTAGAAATCAAATCAGGCCAAAAAGGCCAATCTGTCAACTCGTTAGAAGTCTCGTTCGAATGAGGTCGTTCGAACGAGAGTTCGTTCGAATGAGAGTTCGTTCGAACAAAGTGGGCATCTAACGAGATCTCGTTCGAACGAAAGGCATCGAACGAACATCCCACTCATTAGAAGTTAAACTGTCAACTCATTAGAAGCTCATTCGAACGAGTTCGTTCGAACGACCTGGGCAGGCCTTCTAACGAGGTGATAGTTTCGAGCCCAGAATTTTCCTATTTCGTTTTCCCCATGTTTCTTCACCTCTAATCTCTTCTAAACATCATTCCAATAGTAGTTCAAGGTTTTTAATCATTCCTAAACATACTTAGGTCGTATTTTAACATGTATATGGGGTTAAATCTCCCTAAACAATACCCAATCATCAAATCTCCCAATTTTTCCCCAAACCTTATGAGTATGAACCCTAGAAAATTAAAGTCATCAATTTCCGTAAATAAATCCGTTTTTGTAACATAAGAAGTAGTAATTCTTTTAGTCTAATCACCCAATAACAATTCTACATGCAAACCTATATCAAAATCTGAATTTCTAACTCCAATTTCATGGGTTTTTATAAATCTCCCAATACAATACAAATATATCAATTTTCTAAGCATGGAAGAAGCATTCGCTTGAAATTAATGAAATTAAACCACTTGCCTTGGATTTTTCTCTGAATTTGGTGTTGAATTGATGAAGATTGCTCTCTCCTTTTTCCCCCAAGGTTGAAGGTTGAAGATGGAGGTTGTGTTTCTCTTTTGGGAACATCTCTTAACTTCTATTGAAACCCCCGTAGCCCTCTAATCAGTAAAGTGTTGGTAATGGGTTAGTGGGTAAAGACTAAATCAGATTTTAACTTCTAATTTTCGTGGGTTTTAATTCCCAATATCCGAAATTACCAAACTACCCTTTTGGGATGCTGGTATGGCCTAAAAATGCCCCGGGACCCAAACTAAACCCCCGGCTAGTGCTTTTTGACTATTTCGACCCTTTCGGACTCGTTGGCACACTCAAAATGACCATACGGTTGATAAAAATAAAATTCACTTTTTAATTAAAATAATTACATTCCTGACGCGACTGTCAAGTGCGTCCCAACTAAATTTTCCAAATTGCCGTATTTCAGCCTCGCGACAATTTCAATATTTTTAATATTCATATATTGCCATATATACACATTATAATCAAATACCAACTCACATCTCGCTAGTATTTTATCCGGATTATTTCTCAATTAATTCACATTTAATTTAATTAATCCCATAAATAAATATCGATAAAAATGCGGGGTATTACATACTCCCCCCTAATAACAGAATTTCGTCCCGAAATTCGGAACTAAAAAGTACCTGGTAAAAATAACTCCGGATAATGTTCGCGCATCTCATCCTCGCGCTCCCATGTGGACTCCTCGGCATTATGATGCCGCCACTGAACACGTACTAACAGAACTATCTTTGACCGCAATTTCCGCTCACTTCGGTCCAAAATAGCAATCGGCCCCTCCTCGTAGGAGCTATCGGGCTGGAGATCGATGTCCTCCAAAGCAATGTGAGAATGAGCCAAATCATCTCTAAGATTTTTCCTTAGCGAGGAAATATGAAACACATCATTAATCTTGTGTAAATGCTCTGGTAACCCAAGTCTATACGCAACAAACCCAATTCGCTCGATTATAGGAAATGGTCCCACGTATCTCGGTGCCAACTTCCCTTTCTTCCCAAATCGTATAATCCCCTTCATAGGAGATACTCTGAGTAAAACCTGGTCCCCCACTTGGAACTCCCTGAAGAACCTCTTCGCATCAGCATAGCTCTTCTGCCGATCTTGAGCTACCCAAATGCGACTCCGTATCAATTCTATCCTCGCCGAAGTATCCTGAATCACTTCCGGCCCAAGTAGTTTGTTGTCCCCCACCTCCAACCAACATGCTGGGGAACGACAAGGTCTACCGTACAATGCCTCAAATGGAGCCATGCTAATGGTGAACTGGTAGGAGTTGTTGTAAACAAACTCCACCAGTGGAAGATACTGCTCCCATCCACCCCCGAAATCAATGATGCACATACGCAACATGTCCTCCAACATCTGATTTGTACGCTCGATTAGCCCATCGGTCTGCGGATGATAAGCCGTACTCAACCGCAATTCCGTGCCCACGGCCTCCTGAAAACTCTCCTAAAACTGTGAAACGAATATCTTATCTCTGTCAGACACGATATTTAGGGGCACACCGTGAAGTCTCACTATTTCTGCAATAAAAAGCTGGGCATACTATCTCGTAGTGTAGTCTATCCTTACGGGTAGAAAATGAGCAACTTTTGTCAACCTGTCCACAATTACCCAAATGGAGTCGTGACCCCTCTGTGACGTAGGTAACCCCGTGATAAAGTCCATGGATATGCTCTCCCACATCCACATCGGGACCTCTAATGGCTGTAGAAGTCCTGCCGATCTCTTATGATCCACTTTTACCAGCTGACAAGTGGCGAATTTAGAAACAAACACGGCAATATCTCTCTTCATCCCGCTCCACCAATACTGACGTCTCATTTCTTGGTACATTTTGTCCCCACCGGGACGTACCGCGAACCGTGAGCTCGTGACTCTGCCATCACCTCATGTCGCGATTCCTCCCCTTCCTCCCCTTCCAGAACTACCAGTCTCCCATTGAAGTGTAATCCCCCGTCTGAGCTAACGGTATAGGACTCGGCTCCCTCTGCTAGTAATCGAACTATCTATTCCTGACAGAACGAGTCATTTGCCTATGCCTGTACCACCTTCGTGACAATCTGCGGTGTAACAGTCATCATATACATGAACGATCGGGCCACTACATCCTGGTGTCCCAAATCCTTCCACACCCCTACCACCTCATCTACTGGCCTACGGCTCAACGCGTCTGCCACCACATTAGCCTTCCCTGGGTGATATTGGATATCAAACTGATAGTCCTTCTCAGACTGAAGTCACCTCCTTTGCCGCATATTCAACTCCTTCTGCGTGAATAGGTACTGTAGGGACTTGTGGTCCGTGAACAATCGAAACTTCTCCCCCAAAAGGTAATGTCTCCAAATCCGAAGGGCAAATACAACGGCCGCTAACTCCAAATCATGAGTGGGGTAATTCTTCTCGTGAGGCTTAAGCTTACGGGAAGCATAAGCTATGGCCTGACTATCCTGCTGCAATACACCTCTAAGTCCTTGTAAGGACGCATCGGTGTAAACTAGATACTCAACTCCCGGTCTCGGCAATGCTAACACAGGTGCTGAGGTCAACTTGTCCTTCAACACGCCGTAACAAAACCAACATTTTTAGTATTTATATTGTAGTTTACTAACAACTAGCTCTAATGGCCGTATATCATAATTTACTCCTTGTAACTTCCCGTTATAACTACGTACTCCCATAACGATAGAGGTATCCAAACCATGAACGAAGGGCCACACATTTCCTTACTACCAACTTTACGCTAAGTTTCATGCGTGGGGTGTCTCGAAAAGCGAAATCCAAATAAGGAACCCCCCGATACACTACTACCTAACATTGTTGGTCATCGGAATTCATTAAGCCGTGTCCATAATATGTACCCCTACACTCTCGTCTTTTAACAACAAAGTTTCATCTCAGTTCGCAATTATACATAAACAAAGAACTCCTTTTGAAAGACACTTTTCTCTTTATAGTGATGGAAATCACATTTCATATACAACATGCGAGATATTTGAGACCCTCAAATTCCCGTCCCCAGACACACAACTATGAGTATAAACTTCCAAATCTCTAACGGGTGATAAAACAATGCACTCTTTTTGTTACGACCTCTCTATCGTTAATTATAAAAACCAACTAACTCTTTGTTGACTAGTAAATCAATTACATACGACTCATAATAATGAAATCCCTACGCATACTGGGATTAAATATCCGAGACCATTATACTTTGAAATCACAACATATATATATATATATATATATATTCATATATGCACGAAAGTACAATTGCGATCCCGACCCTCTAATAGATGGGGCGTCGCCAGAACAAAACATGCTACCCTAAGGTGGCAATCCCAATAAAGTTGCAATACCAACACACTATCGGTATAATCATATATATAAAACCATAAATAATATCATATCATACTCGTATAATACAACACTAAAACAAGAAATTTCAATAAAGTATAAACCGCTATTAATATACCCATTCATCCTCCGCGGATGACAATAAAAATGACCCCCACACTATCAGGGAAAATGTTCTTATATATAATAAAATTACTGCTATACTCACTAAACTCGATTCTCAAGTGAAAATAACAGTTGTAACAAATGTAGTAACTCATTCATGCCACAAATAACATGCATCCTCATCTGAGGATATAACTCATACTTCTATCCTAATAATCGTCCCGGCTGTTCAAATGGTTCCTGGACTTACCACACATGTCTGTACCAAACCGGATATTTCAATAACTGTTGCCCTTGCCAGGCACAATACCTTGATCCCTACTCTTGTATCGGGAAATTTTTTATAACGTACGGGTTTTCACTCCCACAAAGTACCTCTACATATACTCCACTTATTTCCGGTCATCCTGACCATGTTAAAGTGGTCCTTTCCACGGACATTGGTAGTCTCAGCTCTGAAGACTATCTCCATTGTTCCCTTAGCTTGATGTACCTAAGGAACAAACTACTAGTTTTCCACATCTCTTACTGAAATTACCATCGCTCGGTAGTAATTCCGCTATCGAATTATCTTAACGATTTCTCCATTGGGTCTTCCTCCTTGTGGTGTTTCTCCAACACCATTTTCCCAGTCTTATTCTATAAAAATTCTTCGATTTTTGTATCTCCCTACCCAAGGGAACATTTACATCCAAATTAACACTATGTGACAATACCATTTGCTTTAACTGTCCAAGAGAATTCTGCGAGAAGGACTAGCAATTCTTCTATGTAAATTCTCCCTTTAATACCCCCTTCTCCGTTTCACCTACTTCACCCGGTGTAGGGTTCACTAAATAATTTTATTTCTTCTCACAAAGTGACCTCTATTCGGACCTCTCGTGTGAGTTCAGAATGACATTCGGTTTTCATCCCAAACATCTGATCAAGGAACTTATGGTCAAACCATACGTGTACACCCTCTCCACCTCACAGTCCACTTTTAAGTGGGTTGCTTGTTACTCACCATTGAATCTCCGCTCTTACAAGTCAAAGAAAAATTTCTCTAAATTTTCACTCTCAATTGGTCATACTCTGACACAAGTCCAAGCCTTCGGGTGTATTATGTTTGTTTGGCTAGCACACGCCATCTCCGCCTTTCAAGTATTTCCACCGCTGGTTTTTCTCAATGTCCCACCTTACTCTTTCTCCCTCAATCCAACCTTGTTGGGTGAGTCTCAATTGACCCCACCTCCTACTATTGTTGTGCCTGGAAGTCACAAGTCGCGCCTTGTCCGTCTGGACCGTCCAGGACTTCCGTACCCTGATATGGGTGACCTCGACTACGGTCTTCCCTCTAATTAATTTAACAATCTCAACTGATCCTTGCCTCCTGTTGTTCGTCAAACTGTCTTCACCTAACGTACTATACTGTTTGGCACACGAACACACCCGTTTGCATATAAAATTCACTACCATAAATATCGAAGCAGGAGAACGAAATCTCACCAAGGATATCAACAATCCTAAACATAGGGTTCTATATCAAAGAAAGTTACGCTGGAAGCATAATAAGCCGTACAGATCCTAAAGGACACTAGAACCTGATGCTCTGATACCACCTGTGACACCCCGACTAATTAAATACCGGGTAGCTACTCCTTTATTAAAATTAATACAAAATGCCAAGTTGGTTCAGTTAATAGCATCACTGTCGAAAACGTTTTAATGATTACTAACCACCTAGTATTTAAAAAGCGAGTTGCCAATTTTAAATTAAATCTGATTAGCATGAAGTAAGTGAAGAATAAAAGAATAACATAACCATACACAATAAAGTCCCAATAGTGAAATCAACAAGTAATAAAGAGTCTGGAGGTAATACTCCTCACAACAATCCCACAACTGAAATAATAAAACAAGTCTGAATCCTGAATTAATTACAAACCAAAGTCTGAATAACTAAAATATAAAATGTCTCTAATAGAAATGGGCGACATGCCCTACAAATGATGAAAACTGAATAGAGTCAAGACAAAATAAGCGTCTACTAGCAAGGCCCTGTAACTTCCATAAACAGCTACAGCTCGTCACCTTAATGGAAATCTTATGCATGGTGTCCTTGTGGCTGGGCACCTAAAAGGTTTTTACAAAAAATAGATTTGAAAGTAAACGGGTCAGAGCCCGAAAGTGGAGAGTATTTTAAAAATAGCAAGTGCTTTAATAACATTAAAACAATGAATGCAAAATACATGTTAGGACGTGCACTCACATGAAATACTCACCTCTCGACTACTTGTGCACTCCTAACGTACCATACCCATCTAAGTGACATTCATATCTAACTAAACCATCATAAGTTCTACCCCTTTCTACTCGATTCCCATTATACATTCTAACGTTATCAATTAAATAGAGGGCTTTTAATTAAACTCGGATTCTCAATTATTAGCGATACAATTCACTACAGGTTATCCCTTTTTATTTTCTCAAAGCGTTACCATAATTATACTCACAATACCAACATGAAAGTTCTCATTATTTAAGCGTATATTATTCACGTCATGAATATATAATACAAGCACCCAAGACTAAGCTGCGGTGCACACATACTCTGCTATCCATCCCGGTACATCACGTACATAAGGATCACGCATTCCGAATCTCTCAGGAATCGTTCTACGATAACAACAATCACAAATAATGGAGGCGAACACAGTCACATCACATGGGTCATGCACATACCTACGCTCCCACGATCAGCATTCTTATTAACTTCCCAATAAGTCCTTCTCTGACCTATGTTCTCGAGGTACCAATCTAAATCCGGGCGCACAAAGATTAGATGGCCCTAAGCGAACGTAAACCTCCCGTGATAGCAAGTATGGTAGGTATGTCATACACATAAAATCATATACATATACTAAGCATGCACACATCCTAGTAATTACAATAATTTATTAGTGGTATACTTCTCATTCTTAGACCAACTTATAATGTTACGCAATTCACATATCTCCGGTTAATACTAACATTTAAATCGTCAATTGTTCTCACATCGTAATTAGTCACTCACGTCCTAATCCACAATTTTCATTTGGTTCAAATCACACTTCTATGTTTTACTCCTCAATATATCCCAAATATCCCAACTATATCAATTAGTCATCAAGGGAATGTTATCTCTATAATCAAACTAGCTTACGGGACATTAGAAATCAAATCAGGCCAAAAAGCCCAATCTGTCAACTCGTTAGAAGTCTCGTTCGAACGAGGTCGTTCGAACGAGAGTTCATTCGAACGAAGTAGGCATCTAACGAGATCTCGTTCGAACGAAAGGCATCGAACAAACATCCCACTCATTAGAAGTTAAACTGTCAACTTGTTAGAAGCTCGTTCGAACGAGTTCGTTCGAACGACCTGGGCAGGCCTTCTAACGAGGTTACAGTTTCGAGCCCAAAATTTTCCTATTTCGTATTTCCCAAGTTTCTTCACCTCTAATCTCATCTAAACATCATTCCAACAGTAGTTCAAGGTTTTTAATCATTCCTAAACATACTTAGGTCATATTTTAACATGTATATGGGGTTAAATCTCCCTAAACAATACCCAATCATCAAATCTCCCAATTTTTCCCCAAACCTTATGAGTATAAACCCTAGAAAATTAAAGTCATCAATTTCCGTAAATAAATCCATTTTTGTAACATAAAAAGTAGTAATTCTTTTAGTCTAATCACCCAATAACAATTCTACATGCAAACGTATATCAAAATCTGAATTTCTAACTCCAATTTCATGGGTTTTTATAAGTCTCCCAATACAATACAAATATATCAATTTTCTAAGCATGGAAGAAGCATTCACTTGAAATTAACGAAATTAAACCACTTGCCTTGGATTTTTCTCTGAATTTGGTGTTGAATTGATGAAGATTGCTCTCTCCTTTTTCTACCAAGGTTGAAGGTTGAAGATGGAGGTTGTGTTTCTCTTTTGGGAACTTCTCTTAACTTCTCATGAAACCCCCGTAGCCCTCTAATAAGTAAAGTGTTGGTAATGGGTTAGTGGGTAAAGACTAAATCAAATTTTAACTTCTAATTTTCGTGGGTTTTAATTCCCAATATTCCGAAATTACCAAACTACCCTTTTGGGTTGCTGGTATGGCCTAAAAATGCCCCGGGACCCAAACTAAACCCCCGGCTAGTATTTTCTGACTATTTCGACCCTTCCGGACTCGTTGGCGCACTCAAAATGACCATACGGTTGATAAAAATAAAATTCACTTTTTAATTAAAATAATTACATTCCTGACGCGACTGTCATGTGCGTCCCAACTAAATTTTCCAAATTGTCGTATTTCTGCCTCGCGACAATTTCAATATTTTCAATATTCATATATTGCCATATATACACATTATAATCAAATACCAACTCACATCTCGCTAGTATTTTATCCGGATTAATTCTCAATTAATTCACATTTAATTTAATTAATCCCATAAATAAATATCGATAAAAATGCGGGGTATTACAACTAACCGCCCACTTATATAACTGCCACCTCTAGATGAGGGTTCAAAATGTTGATTAGTTTTACTGGAAAGGATGATCTCCCCCACTCTAGCCGGAGGATCCCTCACCTGGTACATGGGCCTTTAACATGAGGGGGCTTCCAAAATATGGGACGATGTACATCGTGCTTTTCTAAAGTAGTAAGCATACAACGAAGAACTAGGCATCCCCTTTAATGATCTAAAATTGATTAAATAGGAGGAAGTGGAGCAGTTGGAATCTTCGTCCCTCGTTAGACAGATAAATCTGGCCAGATGGTCAATCATTCCCTAGAACGGGACCAAATAGAGATCATATTCAGAAACCTCTAAAGGGAAGTACAAAGTTAACGTCGGCTCACCCAGATCCCAGATTTCAAAGCCCTCAGTCATATAGGGTCTAAGATCAAAGAAAGTCTGGCCGCCAAAGATGCTAAAACCATGGAGGATTCTTGCCTTACTACTAATCAGTTTCCCCCGTAAGAACCCTCTAGGGGATTCCACATCTCATATCACCACCCACATAGTCAGTTTACAACTAGGATCATACTCGATTGTCCATACTACCCCAACCATTATGATGTCATATTTTTGGGTGTCAATGCAGAAAACCTTTTCATACTTTGATTTCATTTAATAAAATAATCTTCTAGAATAAAGACTTGATTTTACATTTGTGTCATAAAAATTAATTTAATTGAATTAATGAAATCATATCCAACTTATGAAATTTATAGGAATACTTGAAATAAAAGAGTTTTTCAGCTTCAATGGAATAATAACATTTACATTAAAATCCATACCATCCTGTATTATTATAATTCAAATTTAAAATACTCGCATTAAGGCTAAAATGTTAAAAACCATAGTTGTATGTTAAATTTATATTAGCCGCACCTAATATTTTAGTATTTTTATGTGTAAATTGTAATCATATGAAACCCTTGGGATTTAGATCACTAATATATGGGATTTTCTCTCTATTCGATTATTCTTTGGCCTTAATGGTTATTATTGGAAGTTATTAGGAAGAATTGGAGTTTGTAGGAAACTTCCAAGTTTCAAACGATATTGAAGATCGTTCGAACGACTTGCCAGCCTCGTATAAACGAGAATCTGGTTAGTTCAAAAGAAAATCTATTTCGTTCAAAGTTGCGTTTTAAATAGGATCTAACGAGATACCCCTATATAAGGTCCCCTACCTCGTTAGAAGACCGTTTGATAGGATATCGAACGATATCTTAATCTCATTTGAACGAGGTCCCATTCTCGCTCGAACGACCTATCCATAAATTGTTTGAATCGATTTGCCCTTATGTGCTATCGCATTTTGGACCCTTGGATTGATGAGGTGTTGACTTTTGAAGGCTCCAGATGAAAATGGGTTAAGGGTGATGACCTTGGTCTTTAAAATCATTTTTGGGCTCATTTTGGGTGATACATGATAGAGAAATGGTGGGTTCTCTCCACCATTTTCATACTAACATTTACATCTCTCTCTTTTTCTATAATTTCAAGATTGTTTCATCTTCCCCAAGCCCCTCCCACAATTGATACACCATACCTCCACCATCATTACACCTTGTGCCACCATATTTCACAAGTATTCCACCATATATGAACCTCATACACCCATTTTCTTCATGATTGAACAAAGCTATGAATTTATGGAGTTGTAGTTGAGGGTTTTTGAGGAATAAGAATATAAGATTTATGGAGTTTGAAGGGGGTTTTGCTATGAGATTTCATGGATAATGCTTATAGATCTAGGCAACTTCCTCGAGGTCACCTTGAGAGGTGTGTGTGTGTGTGTGGGGGGGGGGGGGGGGGTTGTAATCACCTTATTCTTTATCCACCATTGTTGGAGATTTATTTGAGGTAGAAAAAACTCCACTCTTCAGTTTAAGACTCTATGTTATTACTATCTGATCTTGCATATAGAGTTTAAGAGTACGATGCATGTATGAATGAAGAATTCTTATGATTTGTGAAAATGGGTTTACAAGAGGGTCTCAATGGTTTTGAGCAAAATGATTTATTTCAAGAAAACTTGATGTTTAAACATTTTATGGAATAAAAATGTTAGAAGAATGCTTATTTTGTTGGGAATATTTTATGAATAGATGTTTCAAAGTTTTCTTGTGAAATAAATGGACATTTTATTCAAGTTTTGAAGAAATAAAAAATATTTTTTCCTTGAAAAGTATGTTTGTGCAAATATCATGAAATTTATAGACTAAATTATATGTTAGACCCTTTTAATAGGATTTTTGGACTTAAAATCCATATTCTCAAGTATGCAAACTTTTAGTATTTAATGATGAACCTATAAACAACTTTAATGAGGGTGTTAATGGGCGTAAACATTAAATAATGAAAATAGAAATATAAGTCTTTAAAAGTGTGTTAAAGGGACGGAAAATTAAGACTACATGTGGAAATAAAAGGGGAAAATGGCCTTTCCTTGTGAGGTAGTCTCCAAAGGGTAAATGAATGGAGTTTTCTTAGTAAAGAAAGTAAAGAAATACAGGGATTTGCAACTTGAGGTGTATGTTACTCAAAAGTGTTAAATAAGTGTTAAGGAGCTAAAAACATTTAAGAAGTTAGTGTGTAACTTAATAATACTTTTGAAAAATAACACTTGTGAAAATGGAGAAAAGGAAAAGTTTGGAAATAAGTCGATAAAATGGTAATTTTACGTAAAGTGGAACATTTTTATGAAATAAAAATATTGAAAAAGGATTCACACAAAACAGTCCTAAATGAACATGATTTTTGGGATAAAATCAATGCTAGAGTAAAAAAGGACAATAAATGATGATTTTAAAGTGTAACACAAAGTGGACTGAAACCCCGGATTTTGGCTTCAGCTAGTAAAGAAAAAGTGGAATAATATGGGCATTTGTATAATGTTAAATCACATTAATATGGACTGGGATGACATCGGAATAATTAAGGAGGGTGTGGATCCCTATGGTGAAAAACCCAAAATCAGTGGCCAGAGCATATGGTAGCATAGCCGGCGGTGTGGAGCCCGTTAAAGTATGAGGATATTGGAAGATTTTGAAAAAAAAAAGATAATGAAAAGTGGAACATGTCAAGAAATGGTTTTTGGGATGAATATGAGAAAAGACAACCTGACTTGAATGAATTAATAAATGTTTCGGTATAGGATAAAGTGGACAAGTAAATGTGAAGGAATGGTAAAGTGAAGTGACTAAATGGGTAGTTAAGGAACGTAAAGAGGTTTATCACATAGTTAACACAAGGGTGTGTTTGTGAAAGGTTTCTTGGAAAAAGAAGTATTTTCTAACACGATGCTTGCATGTGTTGAAAGGTGATTTTCAATGAAAATACTAACGTGAATTGGTATGAATAAAGGGGTAAATTCGGTGACATAAATGCTTTTCCTTAAACAAAGTGGTATTATTTAAAGTATTTAACTAGGTGTGTCAAATCAACAAAAACATCAAGTCAAGTAAAGGGGGAATTCTTTTAGAAGATTAAGGTGAATTAATCAGGGAAAGTAACATTTTTGGAATAAAAACGGTTTCATGCATTTATATATATACGAATATATATAAGGTAGTTGAATGGGAACATAGATATAACATGTTAGAGTCTCATTTCTGCTATTTGATTCCATATTGCATCATTGTATTTTTCCACTGGGCATTCGTCTCATTCTCGCGTCTTTGTAACAGCAAGCTGGGTGCAGTTTCGTATTTTCATGTCACGTGTTTAATGATGATGAGTTGAAGTGACATGGGAGTGTACCCTAGGTAGCCATCTATGATGCAGTTTTGTAAAGTATGATGCAAAATTTTATTTATAGGATCTTTAGTGACATCAGTAGTGTGGCCCTAAAGACTTATTGGGGATACATAATGTCCTGTATCCTACCATGATCCTTAGTAGTGTTAGTCCAGGATTTTATGCGTGGTCTGGGGCACCAGCCGTCTAGGAGAGTGTCTTTGGAACTTTGTTGGATTTCAAGAGGGGAGTCATATATTAGACCCATGTCGGTGTTTTGGACAAAGGGAGATAGTCGACTTATTGCGATACTTAAATCTATTTAGTGGTTAGAGTGGGACATGTGTAGAGGATTGTAGATTAGTATCTTTGTGAGTACCGAATAGTGATAATGTAGATATTGAGAAATTTGTAGAGAATAACTATGATGAGATAGTCATATAGGTAATGAGATCTTATTGGTATTGATGGCTTTTATGTAGAGTGTGCTTAGCATCCTTAGAAAACGAATCAAATTTGATCGCATAAAGTATTACCATTTCAATGATAGTGGTTTTGAGAGTCAAGTGATGATCTTAAGATATTGGAAAAAGTTTGAAAAGAGTCAAACAATGCACGTGCCGGGTACTGACATTCGAATTGGTACAACTGGGTGATGTAACCTTCTAAGAGAGATTGGAATCTTGTGTCGTGATTGGTCATAATTCTCGGGTGCCAAGGGATGACTAGCGTAAGTAGTGTAATACTTAATTTTGAGGAGTACTAAAAAATGCATTTGGGACTTAGATTGATGATGTCATGAATAGAGAGTTGAAATTAACCCTTAAGAGGATATCGAAGCATAATTAGGGTATAGGCATGTGTCGACACCATAAGTTAACATAACCCTATCAAGGAAAGGACTAGTCCTTGGCATGTGTTTCCAAAATAGTACAGATTAGGAGATGTAGTCATGTATGGTACTTACTGACCTTAGAGTACTAATGGCGATTGGGGTGGCCGTAATGTAAATTCAGTTGGGCAAAACCTGAAGATAAGCTTAACGACAACCCTGTGTAGGTAAAGGTTACTATAAGGCGGATATTTTTCTTAATGGGGTACTTCCTAAGGAGCCGTTTAGGATATAACCATGGTATGATAATGTCGAGAATGACCTAGGTGTATTATGTTTATCACGATGTCAATAGAGATGTGAATAAGGTCATCATTGACAAAGGAGTTAGGCATTTGCCAACCATAGTGGCTCTTATATGTCAAGGAGGTAAAGGGTAAGCCTGATCCTTAAGAAGGGAAGCCCAATGTTTGATTTCTCAAAGGACAATAGGTTCGTATATTCATTTCGTCTGATAAGGATGAATGGTTGTGATCCAATTCATTACGATTGGTGACTCGAGATAGGGTATGGCTAGGTTATTACCTAATGAGAATATCCGGGAGGAATTATACGTAGGTTCATTTTTTATAAACCATAGTCCGATGCGTATAGATGGGATTTTCCCAGAACGGTTGTTTGTTCCTTTTGATTCTTGTGTATCCCGTTCAGTTTTGATAATCGAGGATTAGTATTCCCACGAATATGGTAGCTCAAATTTGTGCCATGTCATGGTATGATGAAATTTGATTAAGTAGAGTGCGGGTGGACCAGACATGGTCAATGCACCTCAATAACTAGGTGCGCCGTATCTGTGGTATCCTTGATATTGCACAAAGTTCAGTGTATGGATGTCTATACTTTCAACTGCACGATTTGCTCATAATATTCACTTTCCTTAGGATTAGCGACCTTAGGATTGGCTGACATGACAACCTGTGGCTCCGGTTATAAGTGACGAGATAATGACTTGAGGAAATCATATAATGTTGAAACTCGAGGAAATATAACACTAAGTGTTGTTTTACACGATGAGTGGATCTGTTTAATGCATAGATGAGCATTTGTTAGTAGTACACTCAGGGTGATCCTAGGTTCATAGAAGGTCCCTATAGAATGATATTAGTCAGACGCATGGCTTGAGGCTTAGTGATGTGATTTCTCCTCGATGCGAGCGACTAGCGATACAAAGTTAGAATCAAGGCCAAGCGAAGTTGTGTGGTCAAGACGACTTGAGAATTCGTGGAGATACATGATGTGTAATCCTATGATTAAAAATTGTTCTTGGTGATGTATCAGATGTTAGTTTTACAACGGTTAATACTTGGGTGTGTATCAATCCTTAGAGAGGGTTGCCTGATAGAGGCACCGGTATGCTTTAAGTATTAGCAAAGGTACTGTTAAGACTTGATTGAGCGTTCTAACCGAGTAAGTGGAGACTCGGGGACTTTTTGGTGACCTTGATGTCTAGCTTGGGGACGAGAATTAGAAGATGTTGCATGTTGAACTTTTGATGACAACCCCTGTGGAAGTGCGTATAATGTCATCTTGGCTATTGAGGTCTTAGATGATTTAGTTTTAAGGGTTTATTTAACCTAAAATAAGGATTGATAAACCCTAGGAACTTGAGGAATTGACAAATAGATAGTTTAGGGGACGAAATTTCCAAAGGAGGGAAGAACGTAATACCCATGCCAATAATTTATTTATTTTCCTGTGTAAATTATAATCATATGAAACCCTTGGGATTTGGATCATTAATATATGGGATTTTATCTTTATTCAATTATTCTTTGGTCTTGATGATGATTATTGGAAGTTATTAGGAAGAATTGGAGTTTGTAGGAAATTTCTGAGGTTCAAATGAAATTGAAGATTGATCGAACAAGTTGCTAATCTCGTTCGAACTAGAATCAGGTTGGTTCAAATGAAATTCATTTAAATTTGGGTTCTAACGAGGATCTAACGAGATGCCCCTATATAAGGTTCCTTACCTCGTTAAAAGTCCGCTCGATGGGAGATCGAACAAGATCTTTATATCGTTCTAACGAGGTCCCATTATCATTCGAACGACATGTTTAGAAATTATTTAGATCGATTTTTCCTTATGTACTGTCGCATTTTGGACCCTTGAATTGATGAGGTGTCGAGAGTTTTGACGTCTCCATATGATGAAAACGGGTTAAGGGTTATGCCATTAGTCTTTAAAACCACTTTTGGGCTCATTTGGAGTGATATGGGAAAGAGAAATAGTGGGTTCTCCCCACCATTTTCATACCAATATTTACCTCTCTCTCCCTCTCTCCAAAATTTCAAGAATGTTTCATCTTCCACAATACCCTCCCACGACCCTCCCACAATTGCTACACCATGACACCACTACCCCTCCACCTCGTGCCACTATATTTCACAAGTATTCCACCATATATGAACCTTATACACCCATTTCCTCCATGGTTGAACAATGCTATGAATTTATGGAGTTGTAATTGGGGTTTTTTGAGGAAGAAGAATAGAAAATATATGGAGTTTGACGGGGTTTTTGCATGGAGATTTCATGGACCAATCTTATAGAGAAAGGAAACTTCCTTGAGGCCACCTTGGGAGGTGGGGGGTTAGTGTGTGTGTGTGTGTGTGGGGGGGGGGGGGTTCCCTCACCTTATTCTTCATCCACCATTTTTGGATCTTCATTTGAGGTGGAAAAAACTCTACTCTTAAGTGTAATACCCCGTATTTCTACGTATTTATAATTTAATTAATTCGGCGATTAATTGAGAAAATACATTTTATTTAAATTACGGGAGTGAAGTAATTTAATATGATTAGATGATAAATGTGATTATTAAATATTAATCGAGAAATATATACTGATTAATATTATGATATATTATTTAGTAAGAGTGAATAGTAAATAATTGATGATTAGTGCTATATGGTATAACTAGTGATATGGGCGTATCTTATGTTATCTCATTGAGAGTCGCTTGTAGACTATTTGAGGTGAGAAATGATAAGTATATTTTAGTGACTCAAATGATAATTTAGAGGTACGGATGATTCCGAAAGGGCCAAAACAGTCGAAATAGTGTATCCGGGGTAATAATTTGGGAATTGGGTCAATTTTAGACCAAACCAGCACTAATTGGGGGCATTTTGGTCATTTGGAAAATAGAGGTTAAGAGACCCATGAAATTTGCAAGTTTATATCAGATGTTAACGGGCTTAATTTAGGGTTAAGATCATACAAAACATAGAGAGTCCAATTGAGAGACAATAAAGACAATTTTTAAGGCTTAAGGAGGATTTGGTGAGGGATTTAGAGGATTCTTGCACATCAATCAATTTGGGAAGGAAAATTGGAGGAGAAGACAACCCAACAACTTCATCAAATTCAAAAGCAGATCATCCTCACTAAGTCAAGTTGTTTATTGAAAAAATTATGAAGTTATAATACCCATGTGTACGGTTTCAAGATTTGTTTTTGTTAAATAAATATTCTTGGGAGAAAAAGAATGATTTTACGCATGTTGGGATAGGACGTGAATGTAGAAAGATCTAACATATGTAGAGGATTAATAATCAGAGGATACTTGATTATTAACATGACGTAAATCTCATTTTTTGATGGTATATGTGGGAATAACACAAAACTAGGGGTTTAATGAAGTTTTGGGCTTTGATTTGTTTTTAATTGATTTCTGAAAAGATTTGATATGTTTAAGACATTAGAAATCATCCTAATACATGTGGAAATAGTTTAAAAAGAATTGGTTTGGACTTTATAATAGCATCATGTGAGTTTGATATATGTAATGGTGAAAAATCGCGTGGAGAAGACGAAGTGGGAAACCTGTACAGAATCGAATCGATTCGGTCAGGGCCGAATCGATTCGGCTTACTAGACAACCTAAGTCTTTAGCTTTTTGCCGTAAATTCCTAAATCATTATTGTGGGATATTTTGGGACTTTGTTAAAATAATATTGAGAGGATTGTATTAAGACGGTAACGAGTGTGATATATATTATGTCGTAATTAATCAGAGATATAGATAAAGAATTACGAAAATCGAATAAATTGAGGTATATACCAGTAAGGTAAGTTAGGCTTAACTACTGAAACTATAAAAGGGGTAACTAGGAACCTTAGAGTTAGGTGGATACTCATATTCAAAATGATAGTGAGATAAGTCATAAAGTAAATAGTACGGAGAGTATGCGAGGGATATATACTACGTACTAACACGTATTATCGGGCTGGGTGAATACCTATTAATGGATAGTAATACGTAGGTTGTGTGAATAGATAAATTATACTATATATATATATATTGGTGCTCGATGTATGATTTTAAGCCAATGTAGATGACTAGTATTGGTGCCCGAGGAATGATTCCAAGACAATATTAATATGATTACTATTGGTGATCGAGGTGTGATTCTGAGCCAATATAATCAATAACTATTGGTGATCGAGGTATTATTTTGAGCCAATAACCCCTAAAATATGATACAGGGATGTGATTATAAAGTATGTATTTTTAGTATATATATTGTGTGTGACATATATACTTAAAGATTATTCTACTTACGTGAGATAGTAGACTAGTAAATCTTATATATAAATATATAATTGAGAAGTAATTAAGGTGCGAGAATCAATTAACCAATTGAAGATAAATTGTGAATATCTGAGGGATTTAAATTAAGTAGTGAGACTTAATCATAAGTTAGTAAAATAACATATGTGAAATGTTACTTGAGACATAATTAACAAATAAGAGATGTTAATAAATTAATGTAGTGTATGGGCAGTCTAGGAACTTAGATGTGTAGATAAGTTCGATTGAATACTTTAGTCTAGTTAGCTTGGGTAATAAAGTCATGTACGGTAGGTTTTGTGTACTAACACTTGATATAAAATATTTTTAAAATCCTTTTAGGTGTCCAGCTATAGGGATGCCAAGCATGACTTCATTCCAGTGACTCGGAGTTGTAGCATTGTGGATGCTGACAGGGTTTGATTAGACGATTCTTCCATTCAGATCTAGCGTAGGATCTCATTTCATATTCCATGTATAGACATGTTGTCCATTGATAGTTTTCAGTCATTTAGTTATTTTTCTATTTTGGAGTATTTGGTTTTGGATTTTAGCCGATGGTTTATTCGACAAACCTTTATTCATTTATATATATTGTGATGGATAGAATCTAGTGTATTGTGAATGGTTAATATAGTTTTCCACATTTCCTCAGTTATATGTGTTAAAGAAAGATAAAATTTGACACCAATCTAATTTCACTTAGGTGGTTTGTAATTAAAAAGTTCTCAACAGTGATCCTAAGAATGATCCATATGAGAAACCTATTTTAATTTAATAAAGGACTGATCAACCGATGTTTAATTAGGCAGGGTGTCACAGATGGTATCAGAGCATCAGGTTGTAGTGTCCATAGGATCTATACGGTTTACTACGGTCTCATCGTAATGTTATTTTGATATAGAGCCCTATTGTTAGGAGTGTTGCTTTATCTTTGCGTGCTTAAGATATCTTGCTTCTATTATTATATTTTTTGTATAAACTATGCACTTATACAATTTAATTCTATTTTAGTACGCCGCCGAGGAGAGAGAGAGTCGAGTGGGCAGCAACCAAAGATGAGGTTAGGGAGGACCCTCAGGAGCAGCAGGTACCACCACCACCACCACTACCAGAGATGATTTCTACTACTCAGGTGGTAGTGATAGTGTCTCAGGGAGTAGAGAAAACTATGAGGGACATGGGAGCTCATTTCTCTCAGCCTCAGGCACAACAGCCAGTGGTGCTAGCGATCCAGGACGAGATAGGGCCCTCTTCTTGGCAGTGAGTCAGGGAGACCTTCCAGAAGGGCGACTCGCCTGAGTTCTAGAGTAGTGCAAATGTAGTGGTGGCAAGCCAATAGAAAAAGAACATTTAGTGCCATCTGCGCATGCTTGAGTGTAGAAAAGTCCAGAAACAAATGTTAGCTACCTTCAGACTTTTGGGACCATCTTTATAGTGGTGGGAGTCGATGACCACCGCTGAAGAGAGGGACTTGATGGCGATTTTTGAGTTTTGGGTGCGGTTCGACCGTAAGAACTTCCCGCCTGAAGTCAAGTCAGAGATGAGGAGAATTTTTAGGGAAGTAGTACAGTGTGACCATTCAGTAGCGGACTACGAGGAGGAGTTTACCCATCTGGAAAAAATTATACCAGACGATGGGGGAAACAAAGAGAGAAAGAAAGCCAAGTTTATGGATGGGTTGGTCTGGAAGATCAGACAACATTTGATTGGTAACCCTGCGTTGATGACTTACACACTAATGTCGTTAATGCCACACTGGTACATTGTTAGGATCATCACTTCCATGCGAAGGGAGCAAGAGAGGTGAGCCTAGCCAGCAGGGCAGGGATGGAGGGAGCGGTGGTAGTGGGGCACTACCCTAATAATAACAGACAACGAGTCAATAAAGGTATGATTCTCGACATGGGAACTCTACCAAGAAGTTCAGATCTAGAGGTTATCGACCCGACGGGGGATTTAGGTAGGGACAGTAGGGTCCCCAATAACAGTAGGTTCCTCAGAGCCGTCAGGGATAAGGAAACTAGGGGGAGGAAAATAAGGCCAACGTCAAGGACAGCAGGGCAAGGGACAGAGATAGATCCTGGGTTAGTGTTTCACTTGTGGTTTGCAGGGTCACAAGAGTAGAGTTTGTCCACAGCGAGATAGGGCATAGCGGAAGGGTGCCCAATAGAGGCAGCAGGCTCTGATAGGTCCATCACCACCATCGTCCCCACAGTAGCAGCAGGGTTAGATGCACTACGGGCGTGTATACAATATCTGGGATATACTGATGCCTCTAGCACCACAAGCGCCGCCTGTAGTAAAGGGTATGTTTCCTATTCATGGGCTTGAGTGTAGGATTCCGTTTGATACTAGGGCATCACATTCTTTTATTAAGATTAGATTTGCATGAGCCGCTAGTTTATTAGAGACAACCAATAGTCTTCTTATGTGTGTCGAGTCACTGATGGGTATTGGTTCACTGATACATTCTATCTGTAGAGGAGCCAATATTTTGATTGGAAGACTGAGTCTAGCGGTAGACCTCCTAGGGTTAGATATGGAGGGATACAATGTGATTCTAGGCATGAATTGGTTGGCGAGTTATCGAGTGATGGTAGATTGCTATGATAAGACTATAGTGTTTTCCATCACAGGGTAGGAGATGTTTGTAGTGGCATTGCCTCGGCCCGAGGGAGGATCGCGAACTCACCTATACTGTATTGAGGATGAGACCTCTCAGGAGATAGTAGTACCTTTAGACTCAATTCCAGGGGTGAGGGAGTTTGATGATGTGTTTCAGGACGTACTCGGGCTGCCATCGAGCCGAGAAATAGAGATTGCCATTGACTTAGCACCAAGGACGAGATCAATTGCTAGAGCACCATATCGCATGGCTCCTTCAGAGATGAGAGAACTGAGGGAGCAGATTCAACATCTCTTGGGTCAGGGTTTCATTCGGCGGAGTACATTTCCTAGGGGCCCCAGTATTATTTGTGAAGAAAAAGGATGGTTCGTTTAGCTTGTCCATGGATTATAGGGAGCTGAACAAGGTAAAGATAAGGAATAAGTATTCGTTACCTAGGATCAATGACTTATTTGATCAGTTAAAAGGGGCTGCGTAGTTCTTCAAGATCGATTTGAGGTCAGGCTATCACCAATTGTATATTCGGGGGGAGGATATTTTGAAAACTGATTTCATGTCGCAGTATGGATCCTATGAGTTCAGGGTGATTCCAGTTGGGATCACTAATGTGCCTGCAGTGTTCACGGACCTCATGAACAGGTTATTTCGAGAATTTTTAGATCAGTTTGTGATAGTATTCATCGATGCTATCCTAGTTTAATCATGAATAAAGGAGGAGAATGTCGAGCATTTATGTATGGTTCTGCAGACGTTACAGGCAATCAACTGTGCACCAAATTCAGTAAGTGTTGATTTGGGCTTCGAGATGTATAGTTTCTTCGCCACATTGTTTCCTACAAGGGCATAACTGTTTATCCGAGTAAGGTAGCGAGGGTGAGGGAGTGGGGTCATCCCATAACACCGATCGAGATTTGCAGCTGCTTGGAGTTGGTCGGATATTATCGTCGCTTCATCAAGGGGTTCTCAAAGATTGCTGGGACTTTAATGAGCTTGACTCGTAAGAGAGTACCATTTGTGTGGAGAGACCATTATTTGTTGGATTTCAATGATCTAAAGGACCGATTGACATCATCACTAGTACTTTTTTTCCCCAGGGGAGGATTGGAGTATCGAGTCTATACTGAGGTATCTTTGTAGGGACTTGGGAGTGTGTTGCAGTAGAAGGAGAGGGTGATAGCTTATGATTCTTAAAAGATAAAGCCCCACGAGAAGAATTACCCAACCCATGACCAAGAGTTGGCAATGGCCATTTTTACGTTGAGGATATGGAGGCATTAACTATTGGGGGAAGTAGTTCATATTGTTCACGGATCATAAGTCACTTCAGTATCTCTTTACACAGAAGGTGAACATGAGACAAAGGCGAGTGCTAGAATTCATGAATGACTACCAGTTTGATAGACATTATAATCCTGGTACGGCTAATGTGGTTGCAAACGCATTGAGCCAATGATCTACTGGAGATGTAGCGGAGGTGTGGAAAGCAAAGTGGAGTGAGCTTCGATAGGAAGATGAGGGTACCAGAGCGTACATGGTAGTTATGACTATCACTCTTGAGAACATTATGCGGGTAGTCAAGGCACAGGTAGAGGATCAGTCCTGTTAAGATAGGGTACGAATATTATTAGCTGAGAGTACACAGTCTTACTCAGTCAGCTCAGAGGGAGGCCTAAATTTTAATGGGAGATTGGTAATGCCCAAGGATGAGGACTTGAGACATGTAATTATGACTGAGTCTTACGGTTCCATATTTGCAGTACATCCCTGTGGGGATAAGATGTACCAGGATATAAGGAGATAGTACTAGTGGACCGACATGAAGAGAAACATAACAAAGTTTGTCTTAAAGTGTGTTACTTGTTAGCTCGTGAAAGTTGACAATTAGAAGCTTTCGAGGATTTTACAGCCACTTGAGATTCCCGTGTGGAAGTGGGATAGAATCTTGATGGATTTTATTACTAGGCTACCTACTTCGAAATGGGGTTATGATTATATATGGGTGATAGTGGATCGGCTGACCAAGGTGGCTCACTTCTTTCTAGTTCCCGTAGACTACGAGATGATGCAGTATGCGCAGATATTCATTTTAGAGATTGTTAAGATTCACGGTCTTGAATAATATTGTGTTTAACAGGGACAAAATGTTTGTGTCACACTTCTTGCAGAGCTTTCAGGAGGCCATGGGTACATATTTACGGTTGAGTACGACGTACCAACCGCAGACTGAGAGGGTGAATCTGATACTTGAGGATATGTTAAGGATGTGCATCCTAGATTTTTGGGGAGGGTTGGAGAGATACCTTCCATTAGTAGAGTTTGCGTATAACAACTCTTACTAATTTACTATCGGTATGGCACCATTCGAGGCATTATATGGGTGGCCTTGTCGTTCGCTCGCATTCTAGTTAGAGGTGGGGGATAACAATTTATTGGTACCTGAGATGTTTCAAGAGATAATTTCTAAGATTGAGTTGATTCAATGGCATATTCGGATAACTTAGGATAGACAGAAGGGTTATGACGACACCAACAGGAGACATGTGGAGTTAGAGGTTGGCTACCAAGTGTTGGTTTGAGTGTATCCTATGAATGGAATTATGAGATTTGGTAAGAGAGGGAAGCACACACCGAGATATGTGGGACCATTTCCTATATTAGAGAGGGTGGGACCGGTAGCATATCGACAAGGACTTACAAATAATCTTCAGCGGATACATGATATGTTCCATGTGTCATCACTGAGGAAGTACATGAGGAACGAGAGAATCTTCTGGCACATTCCACTGCAGGAGATAGATTTCTAGCCATACATCTCTTATGAGGAGAGGCCCATGGCTATCCTAGATCGTAGTGAGTGTAAACTGCGATCCAAGGTGGTGCCACATGTGCGAGTTCAGTCAGGACACCACAATACTGATGACTCGACGTGGGAGGAGGATGACATGCGAGAGCAGTATCCAGAGTTATTCACTACAGGTATGTCTAAATTTCGAGTACGAAATTCATTTGTAAGTGGGGAAGTATGTAGTATCCCGTATTTGTGATTATTTATAATTTAATTAGTTTGTCAATTAATTGAGAAAAATATGTTTTATTTAAATTACGCGAGTGAAGTAATTTAATGTGATTAGATGATAAATGATATTACTAAATTTTAATCGAGATATAAATACTGATTAATATTATGATATATTATTTACTAAGAGTGAATAGTAAATAATTGATGATTAGTGCTATACGGCATAACGAGTGATATAAGTGTATCTTATGTTATCTTACTGAGAGTCTTGTGTGGACTATTTGAGATGGGAAATGAGAAATATATTTTAGTGGCTTGAATGATAACTTAGAGGCCACAGATGATTCCAAAAGGGTGGAAATAGTCAGAATAGTGTATCTGGGGGTATAATTTGGGTCTCGGGTCAATTTTAGACCAAACCGACACCAATTGGGGGCCTTTTGGTCTTTTGGAAAATTGAGGTTACGAGACCCCCGAAATTTTCAAGTTAATATCAGATGTTAAGGGGCTTAATTTAGGGTTAAGGTCATACAAAACACAGGGAAACAAATTGAGAGAAAAGAGAAACAATTACCAAGGCTTAAGGAGGATTTGGTGAGGGATTTATAGGACTCTTGCACATCAATCAACTTGGGATGGGAATTTGGAGGAGAAGACAACCCAACACCTTCATCAAATTTGAAATCAGATCATCCTCACTAAGGTAAGTTGTTTATTGAAAAAAATATGAAGTTATAATACCTATGTGTTGGGTTTCAAGATTTGTTTTTGTTAAATCAATATTCCTGGGAGAAAAAGAATGATTTTTTACGCATGTTAGGTTAGGATCTGCATGTAGAACAATTTAACATATGTAGAGGATTAATAATCAGAGGATACTTGATCATTAACACTAAATAAATATGAGTTTTTGATGGTATATGTGGTAATAACACAAAACTAGGGTTTAATGAAGTTTTGGGTTTTGATTTGTTCTTTATTCACTTATGGAAATATTTGATATGTTTAGGACGTTAGAAACCATCCTAATACATGTCAAAAAAGTTTATAATAATTGGTTGGGACTTTGGTAGAGTATCATGTGAGTTTGATATATGTTAATGGTGAAAAATCGCATGTTGAAGACGAAGTGGGCGACCTCTACAGAATCGAATCAATTCGGCTAGGGGTGAGTCGATTCGGTGAGGCGAATCAATTCGTCCTGGGGCAAATCGATTCAGATTACCAAAAAACCTAAGTCTTTACCTGTTTTCCTTAAATTCCTAAATCATTATTGTGGGATCTTTTAGGACTTTGTTAAAATAATATTGAGAGGTTTATTATTTTATAGTAGGCCATGTTAAGGGTATGATTGAGTCTTAGTGAGAGAAATAAGACGGGAATGAGTTTGGGATATATTAAATCGTAATTAATCTGAGAGACTTATAAAGAATTATGGAAATTAAATAAATTGAGGTATATACCAGTAAGGTAAGTTAGGCTTAACTACTGAAACTATAAAAGGGGTAACTAGGACCGTTAGAGTTGGGTGGATACTCATATTTAAAACGATAGTGAGATAAATCGTAAAGTCAATAGTACAACGAGTATGCGAGGGATATATACTACGTACTAACACGTATTACCGTGTTGTGTGAATACCTATTAATGGATAGTAATACGTAGGTTGTGTGAATACCTAAATTATACTGTATATATATTGGTGCTCGAGGTATGATTTCGAGCCAATAAAAATGACTAGTATTGGTGCTCGAGGTATGATTTCGAGCCAATCTAGATATGATTACTATTGGTGATCGAGGTGTGATTATAAGCCAATATAATCAGTAACTATTATTGATCGAGGTGTGAAAAAGAGCCAAAAGATATAAATCACTATTGGTGATCGAGGTAGGATTTTGAGCCAATAACCCCTAAAATGTGATACGAGGATGTGATTATAAAGTATGTATTTATAGTATATATTGCGGGTGACATATATACTTAATGATTATTCTACTTACGTGAGATAGTAAACTAGTAAATGCCATATATAGATATATAACTGAGAAGTAATGAAAGTGCGAGACCTAATTAACCGATTGAAGATAAATTTTGAATATAGAAGGGATTTAAATTAACTAGTGAGACTTAATCATAAGTTAGTAAAATAACATATGTGAAATGTTACTTGAGATAGAATCAACACATAAGAGATGTTAATAAATTAATGTACCGTATGAGCGGTCCGGGAACTTAGATGTGTAGATAAGTTCGGTTGAATACTTTTGGCTAGTTAGCTTGGGTAACATATCAAGGTGGGATAAGTATAGAACATTACGCGTGCACCATAGAGGAGGGGTGAGGAAAACTCGAGAGAGAGTGTACGTGAACATGTGTAATCAATAACATAATTTTAATGTAGTAAACGCTTGCTAAATATATTCAAAATGTATTGTGTACTAACACTTTCTATAAAATATTTTTAAAAACCTTTAAGGTGTCCAACCATAGGGACGCCAGACGTGACCTCATTCGAGGGACTCGAAGCTGTAGCATTATGGATGCTGACATGATTTGATTAGACGATTCTGCCATTCAGATCTAGTATAGGATATCATTTCATGTTCTATATATGGACATGTTGTTTGTTGACAGTTTCAGTAATTTAGTGATTTTGTTATTTTGGAGTATTTGGTTTTGGATTTTAGCCTATGGTTTGTTCGACAAACCTTTATTCATTTATATATTGTGATGGTTGGACTCTAGTGTAATGTGAATGCTTAATATAGTTTTTCGCCTTTCCTCAGTTATCTATATTAAAGAAAGATAAAATTTGACACCGGTTTAATTTCACTTAGGTGGTTAGTAATTAAAAAGTTCTAGACAGTGATCCGAAGAATGATTCATATGAGAAACATCTTTTAATTTAATAAAGTCCTGATCAACCGATGTTTAATAGGCGGGGTGTCACATTATGTTTAAGACTCTATGTTATTAATATTTGAGCTTGCATATAGAATTTAAGAGTAGGATGAATGTATGAATGAAGAATGATATTTCTTATGATTTGTGGAAATGGGTTCACAAGAGGGTTTTAATGGTTTTGAACAAAATGATATATTTAAAGAAAACTTGGTGTTTAAACATTTTTATGGAATAAAAATGTTGGAAGAATGTTTATTATGTTGGGAACATTTTATGAATAAATGCTTAAAAATTTTCTTGTGAAAAATTGGGATTTATATAAATGGACATTTTATTCAAGTTCTGAAGAAACAAAAAATATCATTTGCCTTAAAAAGTATGTTTGTGCAAACATTATGAAATTTCTAGAATAAATTCTATGTTAGAACATTCTTGTAGTATTTTTGGATTTAAAATCCATATTTTTATGTATGTAAACTTGTAGTATTTAACGATGAACCTATAGAAAAGTTTAATGAGGGTGCTAATGGGTCTAAACATTAAATAAAGAAAATAGAAATTTTTGTCTTTAAAAGTGTGTTAAAGGGATGGAAGATATGAGAGCTGGGTAATTAAGACTACATGTGAAAATAAAAGGGGAAATAGCATTTCCTTGTGAGGTAGTCTCCAAAGGGTAAAAGAATGGAATTTTCTCAGTAAAGAAATAAAGATATTTCCAACTTGAGGTGTATGTTATTCAAAAATGTTAACTACGTGTTAAGGAGCTAAAAATATTTAAGAAATTAGTGTAACTTAATAATATATATAAAAAATAACACTTGTGAAAAAGGAGAAAATGACAAGTTTGGAAATAAACGGGTAAAATGGCAATTTTACGTAAAGTGGAACATTTTTATGAAATAAAAATATTCGAAAAGGTATCACACAAAACGGTCCTAAATGAACATGATTTTTGGGATAAAATCAACGCTAAAGTAAAAGGACTAAATGAGGATTTTTAAGTGTAACACAAGTCGGGGTGAAACCTCAAGTTTTGGCTTCGACTAGTAAAGGAAAAGTGGAATAATATGGGCATTTGTATAATGTTAAAGCACATTAATATGGACTCGGATGACATCGAGATAATTAAGGAGGCCGTGGATCCCTAGGGTGAAAAACTCAAATCAGCGGCCATAGCATATAGTAGCATAGCCGGCAGTGTGGAGCCCGTTAAAGTATGAGGATATTGTAAGATTCCAAGAAAAAGATAATAAAAAGTGGAACATGTAAAGGGTTGGGTTTTGGGATGCATCCGAGAAAAGAAAACCTGACTTTAATGAATTAATAAATGTTCCGGTAAAGGATAATTTGGACAAGTAAATGTGAAATTTAATTAATGTTCATAAAGTAAGAAATGGTAAAGTGAAATGACTAAATGGGTAGTTAAGCAACCTAAAGAGGTTTATACCATAAGTAACACAAGGGTGTGTTTATGAAAGGTTTCAAGGAAAAATAAGTATTTTCTATCACGATGCTTGCGTATGTGTGTGTGTGTGTGTGTGTGTGTGTATGTGTGTGTGTGTGTGTGTGTGTATATATATATATATATGGTAGTTGCATCTGCACATATATATAACGTGTTAGACTCTCATTTCTACTGTTTGATTATATATTACATCATTGTATTTTCGCACTGGGCATTCTACTCATTCCATGGTCTTTGTTATGATAGATTGGGTGCGGTTTCGTATTTTCAGAGCATTGTACAAGTATTCCCATTTTATATTTTGTGTTAGTATATGTTCATGCTTGGATTCTGGGGACGCTTTTCATGGTTCTCTCACGTAGTTTGATTTAAATTGTTATCGCATGCTAAACAAGTGAAACGATAATTAAATAAAAGTGAACTAGTAACATTATTTTGGTTCATTCATTTCACCTCACACCTAACGCTCGGGTTGGACCAGGTTGACTATGGATAACCCATAAATCTGGGCCAGGACATTACAAAATTGCACATTTTGATATAAATGTTAAACATAGATCTGCTGGCGTGTAAATCCTTCCTTGCCTCTTGAATTTTCCTTTCCTTAATCTTTCCCTGAAGTACCTGGGGGTGTAAGTTGGTGGGAAATGGTGGGGGTGCTTGTGCCCAGAAGGAGAAATACTAAAAGAGAATTACGTAAAAACAAAAATCTATACACATGAAGTGTATTTTATCAATTACGAAATAATCCTTTATTTGATTAAATATTCTTATGCAATATGTATTGTAACCATGCAATGTGAGTTATAAACATGCAACCCGAGTGATGAGGCCACTCACATTTAATCATTATTTTAATACTACCCATATCCCATTAATTTAACCATTGATGTACTTTCACATTTTAAAACCTATTTCATAAACTTTCCTTTACATCAATGAGCACTGTGCTCAAAATCATCTTTTCACTTGATTAATCAGGGTACCAATCCGTGAGTGTTATATGACCTTTCACCGACTCCACCATGGTGGAATATTCTATTGATAAGTGGTTTTGGGTCTAAACATTAAAACACACCCTAGGGATTCGAACCCTCCTTAAATTTCCCGGTTACCTTCGACTCTCCTCTATTATTACATTTTTGTAACATTTTAACTTTCTTTCCTTCATTTATGCTTTTAAGCCTTTTTCCTATTTACCGACCGATGAGGCCAAATACTAGGGACGAGACTAGACCAACACGTAATTTTTAAAGTTTCACACTTTATCAAAAGTTTGTTTTTATTTTACATTTAACTCGTTATTTCATCTTGAAAAAAACTTTATTTACGAACTCTTGTGAAGCTTAACTTTTGAGTTCAAAATACATATTTATACACTTTAATGCGTTTTCACTATTCACACACACTTGTACACTTACATTATATACACTTGGGCAAAAAATGCTTCTTTTCATCTTTAGTTTACAAAATATGGGTTTCACCACACAAAATCCATCTCTTTTGACTAGAGTCCTTTTGTTTGGAAAATTTATTTATAAGTCCAATTTTTACATAAAAAACACTTTTGTACTGAAACATTACTTTTCTCATATTTCAAGACTTATATTTCAAACTTATTGAGTCCTATAATTTTATGTGTTCACATTAGTCCATTTAAAACTAACTTTTCAAAACAATACCCATGTTTGCAAAAGTTACTACGTAGTCCAAACTTTTTATAGAATCATACTTTTGGCCCCCAAACTATATTTTTGACATTTCAAGACATGTCTTACAATTTAATAACTTTTCGTTGTTACCCTTATTCTTTGTTTCACCTTGGTCCTTATCGTTTCAATATTACACATTTGAGTACCAATACTTTTACTACTTTTACACTTAGCACCCATTTACTTTATTTTCATCAAGTTTCTTCAACATTATTCACATAAATTATATCATTTTTTATGATTAGTGCTTTGAAATTTTCATGTTTATCATTTTATTTTCAAAAGCTAATTTTAATATACTTTTAACATACTTAACCAATTTATCCCAACTACATGAGTTTATGTTAATGAAAGTGAGATTTTATGCCAATAAAACCCAGCAAAGGCATCTACTCTTTCTTCATAAGTTCATTATAACATTTTATCTTTAAATCAATAAGTTTAACATGATTTATGCAAGAAATAATTTGCTTTAACATCCTGAAATTTTCCTTATTTCAAAATGTAATTTTTGTCCATTTTTATCACATATTCTTCAACATATATTCACATGTAGTGATAATAAGCAAAAGTAGTCATATATATATATGTATATATCTAGCATACTTTGATTTAAACTTGAAAATTTAGTAGATCCCCTACCTCTTAAAGATAATAACTTTGATAAAGAGGTATAAAAGATATGCCAATAAGCTCAAAACTTTAAGTTTTCTAGAAATTCTCTTCCACACCCAAAATAAGACCTTTATAACATTTGGAAAGTCTTTATAATTGAAGGATAATTGTGTGGGATGATAATTTTATAGTATGGAAAGAATAAGCAAGCTTTTGTCAAGTTAAAATTGTGGGGAGAATGAGTATTTTTGGATTAGACAAAATGCACATTTTCATACTCCATAAATGGAAGAAAATGGGTTAATCCACCTTATACGACATATACCCATTTCAAATGGATCCTAAATTTGTAGTGATAATAACCTATGCCAAATGGGAAGAAAACACTAAAATAATGGATGAAAATCGTCCTAAGTTCACAACCCACACTCAAATTTCTCCATTTATTTTTCTTTATTTACTAAACTTTGGACATAAAATACCCTTAATATGGGTTTAAATTTTTTTTTGATGACCCCGAAGAAGAGAAAGTTTTCCAGGATTCCATTTTACATCCCGTTGATTGTTTTAATTTTTTTCGAATCAATTTTATTTTTAACGAAAACCCCTTTATTATATTATTATTTTTTTGAATGTCCTTATTTTATCCTTATGATATTATAATACATAAATATAAATATAATTTGTTTTGTATAATTTTCTTAATTCTTTTTAAAATGCGTAAGTTAATTAACATGCATAACAACATACACAATATTTTTGAATTTTTTTCTTAACCTTAATTTCAATTAAAAATAACCTATTTAAATTAATCCCATTAAATTCCATAATCCAAGTCAATATAATTTGTAAATCACACGAGTCTGAAAATATAATGTGTATTTATTAATACAATATAATTTGGGCCTTATAACCATGGTAACCATTGCTGCACCTTTCCCATCGGGACACCCTCTAAAAAATTATTAGACCATGCCTCCTCCCAAAGAGTTTTGGGATCGGTCGAGAACCTTCACTAAATTTCAGCTCCCCCCGAGCTGGGTCTTTACCACTCTGAAATTAGATAGCCATTTTAACCACTTAACCCCAAACCACTTCTAACTACTTCAGATAAAAAATGGAAATCCGACTCATATTGAGAATATCACCAGGGACCTGGTCACATTATTGGTAATTGTTAGGCCTTAAGGTATCCCATCTATAGCCTCATCGACGTAGGGAGGCTCATTGTAGGAACAAATTTCTAATAGAATCAATTTTTTTGTAATTAGCTTAATTCCGGAAAAAATAATTTGAGTCTAGGCTAGTTTTTAATTTGAGATATTGAAGAATTTACAACTAAAAGCTTTGAAGAAAAAATCAAGTCAAGTTGCATTCTTCAGACTCAGTTTGTTTTAGATCACTCAGGTATGAATGCTTCAGAGAATTGATGTGATTTAGAATTTTGATTGAATGATGAATGAGTTAAAGGTTTTTAAATATTTGGAATTAAATTTATTATTTGATAAAACGTTTTTAAATATTTCAAAGTTAATATATTTATGAAAACCCGGGGAATTATTTTAAAAGGAGAAATCACATTTTTTAAATCGTCGCTCGAACAACAGTGTATATCTTTCTAACGACATGCACATGTCGCTCGAAGGACCTGCCGCCTCGATTTTCGTGTTTCAGTTTTCTTGGACTCTTGTTTGCTCAAAAATAAATACACCACACTTCTTAGACGTTTTTCAGAAGAACAACTTGCAAAAATTTTCATATAGTTCATGATAATCCGAAGTTTATTTAAGATCAAATTACTCAATTCTATTGTTTGTGATCTTGAACACGTATGTCTGAAGATAGTTCATCTTGTGTTACATAATTGCTTACCGGACGGTCATTGGGGATTCTTGCGGGTACGCTTTACTGAAGACGAGAGCCGCGATTCTAGAGGGTTCTTGTGGGAGTCCTTTGATGAGTTCAACTGCATGTTTATGTGAATTTGCTACGGTAGATTCATTTCAGATTTTTCTATGTTGTAAGATCGGATTTACTATTCATAGTGAAATGAAAAGGTTTTACCCGAAAGTGGTTTTTCCTGAAATTGTTTCTTTTATCGCATGATTTAATTATTTAATGGATTAAATGACTTAGATTCATGTTTAGGGTTTAAGAAGATAAAATTGGATTTAACCATCAAAAAAGTTATTTTTACCTAAAGCGCACACTAAAGGGCCTTTTTAAATTGGTATCAAAGCTTGTTGCACTATTTTATTATGTTTATGATCCCGTGAATTTAGGTATGCCTTTTGGTATTTTGATGATTTTAGGACTCATGTGTTTGAAATTCTAATTGGAAATTAAGCATAGAGTCTGCTCTTACAATTTTTGTTAAAAAAGATGACTGTGAGAAGTGTCTTTGTTGTGAGGGGTTTGTCCATTGGATAGATGAATGCCCCACTAAACTTAGGGATAATTTTAATAAACCGATAGATCGTGTTTATACCCATAGTGAGAGTGAACCGGAAGAAGAAATTTTTTATGCTAGTAAGAGAGACCTTCCCACCCTTGTGTCTAATTTTGTGAGCGATAACGACATACCTTTACATGATTCTTCCTCTGCCACAGGATGTGATGCCCTAGAGAGTGAGGGTGAGGTGAGTGAGGATGAAAGTGACTTGCAAACTGCCTTTAATGAGTTATATGAAGAAACATTGAAAGTAAAGAAGGAAAACTTGAAATTAGAAGCTAAGTTTAAAGAACGTGCTATAGAAAATAATAATTCCAATGCTTTAATTGAGGATCTTAGGGCGCATGAGTAGAAAATTTGAGAGAAGCTAGAATATGTCGAGGGTGAGAGAGATAGTCTTCGAGGGTTGATGGAGGATATGAAAAATAAACTACTTGAGTTTGAGGATTCTAGGCATTTACATGAGTCGATGATAGGTTAACTTGAGGAGAAATTGAGAGATTCGAGTAAGGTCAAATTCGATTTGGAAGCTAGGTCCAAAAAGTTAGATAAAATCCTAGTAACCGCTCAAATAAAAGATAATAGGTGTGGTATTGGATTCGATAGACATGTTTCACACCTTCCCAAAGACAAAACCATGCAAGTAAGGGTGCCACCTAGGACCATTAGGAGAGATCTTCGTAGGAACATTAGGAGAGAGACACCTAGGAACGTTTGAAATAATCGCCCCATAGAAAAGACTCCCCTCCATATCTACACTTGCACTTATTGCGGTAGGAGAGGTCATCTTAGATGATTTTTCTACGATATCAAAAATGCACCTAGAAAGTCAAAGAATAAGGCCATTTCGATTCCCAAAACCCCCACTCGTCATTTCATACCTACTTGGGTTAGGAAATCAAATTTAGAGGCGTTAGGTATTAGGCTTGGTGATACTCCTATCATTGCTTGTGGTTCTCCCCATGTTTTATCTTTCGATTGAGCATGTTTGTCGGTTTGTCACACTCTAGTGTGTTATCGTGATATATCGTTTCTACGGTTATGATGGTTATCTAGATGCATTTTTTTTTTGCATTTATTTGTGTCTTATTGAAAAATACAAAAATATGTTTTTAGGTTAAAAATAATTTTTGAAAAACACAAAAAGATTTCCGTTTTTGTGTCATGAGCTTTCATGTTTGATATGTCATATTGGTGTTCTTGGACCCCTGTCATTTCATTATCCATGTGACTAGGACATTCGGTCATATTAAATTGATGAGTTGAATGATCTTAATCGTTGTTTTAATGGGATTGTTTAGAAGTTGATATGCATTTAGATTCTACTTTGTATATATGCTATGCTTGCACACATGCACGAGTTTATATGAATGTTTGACATCACATGCTTATTTGAGTTTGGTGAGACATTCTTATCTCAATTTTATCATCTATGCATAAGTAGACTTAGGAAAAGGTGTGGATGTAAGAACCATTTATCGTGAGGACTTAGAATGCATAAATGAAAAAATAATGAGTGTTCACGGGAAAGGTTTGCGAGAGTACCAAATTAACTTGTCGTGAAAGCCACACTTTAAAAGAGCCCAAATTTAAAATAAAAAGGCAATAAAAAGAATCATATGCCAAAATTAGGGCCAATAGGATTTCTCTAAGTTGGGAAAATTAGAAACCTCAATAGAATTTGAAAAAGAATATATAAATTTGAGGGGGTTTAGATGGAAAAGTAAAAAATGGGTTTGAACCACGAATCCTAATGTTGAAACATTGCATCATGACACTATTTTTGTAGAATCGTCAAAAATTTAGAATTTGTGTGTATGTTGATTGTTTAGTCCATTTAGCTCATTTTTAAATGTCACATTGGAAAAAATAATGTTTGTTGACATATTGCTATAAATTAGTGCTTCTTGAACATTTCGATGTGCTGAATTTATGATTCATTTGTTGTAGTACACAACCATTCACTCCATGTCCATGTTTGAGCACATTGATTCTATGTTGGCATGAAACTCATATCGTTTTTTTTCCCTTTTCGTTTAATGTTTTGAGTATGTTTTAGTACTGTTTGGTCTTTCCAGTAAGCTTTTTAAGAACATTTTTTCATTGGAAAAAACCTAATCATTTTCGGAGATGGTTTTGAGAATTTCTTCATGCCGTTTAAACGAAATCAGTGCATCAATTGAGCGACTTAATCATATCACTAGAAGATGTCGTTCAAGCGACTATTACCATCTTTTAAGCGGCACTAGGGTTTCTTTTATACCTTTCACTCATCTGACTTACACACTTCCTGTGTTACTTCTTCTCTCTCACTGATAAGAGATCCTTTGTGTGAAATAGCCAAAAACCACCATATCTACTCCTTTGAAGCTTCGAGTTGCACTTTTTGATCATTGCCTTCGCGAAAATTTTCCAGTGTTCAATTATTCTCAGTGTTTTGCCCTTTCTGATACGGTTTGGGGGGTTTGGACGAACTCGGAGTTCGAGTTTTACACTCTGACTTTGGTTTGGAGCTTTGATGTCTGCTGTATTGTCCCTTCTTCATCCCCAATATCTTTAGAGATCGATTGTCTCTTCTTAGAGGTATTTCTTTAATTTTTGTTGGTGTTGATTCCTGTCAGTGGCGTTTTAATGATAGTTGATCCCAAATTTTTTTTGAAAGGCACATATACTGCAGTCAATTGATTTTTTTTCCTTTGCATGTGTATTTTTCCATGGTATATCCGATTTGGGATCGAATATCATTAGCTGTGTGGGTTGTCTGATTTTTTATTAACACATATATAGCCTAATATACTATTTTTTTAAAATCCGTATGTAGGTGTTGTGTGTTGTTTTATCTAAAAAAATTTCGGATTGGGGATGCAAGTAGAGTGTTAGGATTTTATATGCCCCTGTGTGTATCTCAAATTAATCCAAGAAATTTTATTTGGTTTATCTATTACTTTGGATTTTTTTAGGATACCCCTTCTTGTGTCATTTTTTTGGGTTTTATTAGTTGAGTATTTTTATTTGATTATTTGTGTTGCTATTTTGGTTGGTGTTCGCGGTGGTTAGGTTGGATTTGTGTACGGAGATAGGTTCGTAGTTGCCTATGTTTCGGCATCTGTTACACCCATCTTTCAACACACACTACGCGATATTTTTTCTCACGCTATAACTATGCCTCCTAGATGCCTATGGCTGTCCTAGGGTCGGTGCCTTTAAGGGAGGAGAGAGGAGAGATCTGGAGATAGATGTACCTCCCCCTATGGAAGGCTGCTCCGCGGTCTCGCACCCCTCTTGGGAAGGTTGCTTTGGCAATCGTCGGTGTGGTGGTAAATGTGAAGAGATATAGTCACCAGCCTATTTTGCACAAAATAGGCAAAATAAATGTTTCCACTTCGAGAGAGCGGCATCAAGGACAAACTGATGCATACGAAATAAATAGTTCGAAGGTTCGGGGGTTAAGTTACGGAATGGGAAGGTGTTATGCACCCATCCCATCCTTTCGTTCTCTCATGGTCTAGTGTTATTATCTTCCTTTTTATATCCTCGTGAAATGTGTGAGCATGTTTATATAATAGAGACCGGATTTATTCAACTCATACCATGGACAAGGTAGAGTTAGGTCATCCACAAGAATGCTCCTAAAATAATGTATGTAGAAAGTATGATTTGTGTGTTCATCACGATATTTGTCGTTATTAGGAAACGATAATATGGGTTGGATGAAATGCGAAAAAGTATGATATATATATATATATATATATATATATATATGAAAATGGGAGGTTTTAGAAAACTAGGGAATTTGAGAAACTGGGAAAATTGAAAAATTGGACTCGAGTCTCGAATTTTAATCCGAGACACCTATGTAGCCTATAAAGGCATCAAAGTCCACGTAGTTCGAATGTAGACTAGGGGTGGGGTTTATCCCATAGATTCGAACATAATTTTATTGTATGTGTATGTGTAGAAAGTGTGTTGTTTTGATTTTGGAAAAAGTGTGATAAATAATTTTGTTTAGAATTTACGAGTGTAACCCTCTTTTATTTGTTTTTGGGATTTTTACAGAAAATAAAGTATGTGAAAGATACTAATAAAAGTGTATATATTAATGTGTATGAACTAAAGTAAGAACTAGATTATGAATCTAATGTTTATTATGAAAAAATAAGGAATTTAAAGAGAGAGGGAAGGAATTGGACCTTCTTTGAAGCTTGATCTTTGATCTTGGATGAACTCCATTGAGTGGTGATGAATGTTGATGATCGAGAAGGATATTTTGCCAAAGTGGGTATGAAAAAGATGGGAATGTAAGCTTGAATGAAACTTCACATGTGGAACTTCGCTGATTTCGAGGAAATGTTGCTGAGATCACTGATGCTGATGGATCTATTGTCTTATTCTTGGAGTGAGGTCATGGACCCTATCTATAGGGTCAGGGAAGTACCGATCAGCCTACCCTGGGGGTGCCTGTCGGAATGTGACCCCAGATACAGTGCCGATAGGCAGGGAGTCCCATGTAGATTTTCCTAGAAAAATGGTCGTAGAACATAAACCGTTGATCCGAATCTCACACGGGGCATACCGTTAGAAAGGTATTTCAGATTATCAAGATTCCTTTAGACTGATCTTGGGTTCGGGTGTTGACTTTGGGTCAAATGTGGCTTGGAAGAACACGTCGGCCCTTTAGATGGGATATCGTTGGACGTAAACAGATTGTTCGTCCGCATGGTAAGTCATAATCGTGCATGGGGAAGACCATTGGAATTGTTAGGAGATGTACTTCGACATTCCAAAGAGTTTTATTCAGTTTGGAAGGTTGACCTTAGTCAACGAGGGCTCGAAAGCACCTAGGGACCTCTCGGAGTAAAACAAACCGTTCATCCATACCGTAGGTCAGAATTGTGCACACACCGTTAGAAAGGGTATTCAATGCTCTTTGGATATTGATTCAATCTCGTTTGAGATGAAGAGTTGAATTTGGTCAAACGGAGCCCGAGAGCGCTCGATGGACTTCGAATCAATTTTCAGGGGAAAAATGATCATTCGTATGAACAGTTATGCTATTTCATGCACGGGGTGGAATGTTGGAAATGAGTTTTAATGCCCTTCAAAGATTCAAAGAATATTCACTCCGACGGTGAAGTTGATTGGGGTTAATTCGGGGCCCGAGAATTCCCGGTGGCCTTCGAATAGATCTTTGGTAGAAAAATGGTCCGTTTGTCTGAAGCATTATGCCAATTTTCACACGGGGTGGACTGTTGGAAAGGGTATTTAAATCCTTTCAAAGATTCAAAGTGTTTTATCTCTAATGATAGAGTTAATCAGAGTCAAATGGGGCTCATGGGCATCCAATGGGCTTCTAATCAGTACTCAGAGTGCGACCTAGGGTTTACGATGAGATGGGGAGGTGTTAAGGACCTAAGGGGAGACCTCGGGGGTCCTAGAATATGGTTTCTATAGAAACCCTCGAGGTGATCTTGGAATAAGTGATAGTCATCGAATAGACACCACATGATAGAGGTTGGTTCTTGTGGACCAAATGGATGAGGATGAGCAATTCAGAGGGCCGAGGTTGATGATGAGGACCTAAGGTGATATTAAGGAAGTCAATTCTGAGGACCTAGATGAGGTAAGGAGTAAGGAGGTGAATAATTCTGTGGGCCGAGGTTAGTTTTGAGGATCTAAATTATAGCGGCCAATTCTACGGGTCGAAGCCAATTCTAAGGGCTCAAGTAGAAGCGACAAGTTCTGAGGGTCAAAGCCAATCTGCGAGCTAATATAGAGGTGACAAATTCTGAGGGTCGAAGCTAATTCTGAGGGTTTAAGATAGGAGCGACCAATTCAACGGGTCGAAGCCAATTCTGTGGGCTTAAGTTGAAGCGACTAATTCTGAGGGTCGAAGCTAATTTTAAGGGCTTATGATAGAGACGACCAATTCTTAGGGTAAAAGCTAATTTTGAGGGCTTATTTGGAAGAGAGAAATTCTGAGGGTCGAATCCAATTCTGTGGGCTTATGTAGAAGTAACCAATTCTTAGGGTCGAAGCCAATTCTGTGCGCTTAAGATAAAGATGACCAATTCTGCGGGTCAAAGCCAATTTTGCGGGCTTAAGTAGAGGTGAACAATTCCGGGGGTTGAAGCTAATTTTGTGGGCTTATTTGGGGTGACCAATTCTACAGGATTAAGATAGAACTGACCAATTCTATGAGTCGAAGACAATTCTTAGAGCTTAAGATAGAAGCGAATAATTCTGCGGGTCGAAGCCAATTCTGTGGGCTGAAGTAGAAGATATTAATTCCGCGGGTCGAAGCCAATTCTGAGGGCTTAAGATGAAAGTGACCGATTATGCGGTCGAAGTCAATTCTGCGTACTTATTTAGGGGTGACAAATTTTGAGGGTCGAAGCCAATTCTGAGGGCTTAAGATAGAAGTGACCAATTCCGCGGGTCGAAGCCAATTCTACGGGCTTATTTAAGGGTGACCAATTCTGAGGGTCAAAGCCAATTCTGAGGTCTTAAGATAGGAGCGAACAATTCTATGGGTAAAAGCCAATTATGCGGGCTTATGTAGAAGCAACCAATTCCGTGGGTCGAAGCCAATTTGACGGGCTTATTTAGGGTGACCAATTCTACGGGTCAAAGTCAATTATGTGGGCTTATTTAGAAGTGACCAATTCTGCGGGTTGAAGCCAATTCTGAGGGCTTAATATAGGAGCGACCAATTATGAGGGTCAAAGCCAATTCTATAGGCTCATATTTTCTTTGGGCAAGTTGGGGACTCCATTAGGGATGTGATATTCCTCTATGGATTTGGGTAATCATTTGGTTTTAAGTTCCGCTGGGGAGGAGGGAATGATCTGAGAATTTTGAGTTGGGGAATTTTTGGAATTTTGGAGCGTCTTTTGGAGACATTGTTAGGGAAGATTATTTTCTGGAATTCCGTTAGGGATGTAGAATAAATGTTTTTTTATTGGTGTTGATGTAAAAAACTAGATTTGATCTAATTAATTAATCACAGATAAATAGGAGTAAAGGAATAAGATAAGAGATTTTTAAAGTGGTTCTGCCTTAAGACAAATGGCCTACGTCCACTCTTTTGTATTACTGGGTGTCTTGGCTTGATCTCGATTATGTTTGCTTATGATTACTTACCCTGCCATGAGGGTTTTACAATGTATTTATAGCCCTCGGGTTGTCAATGTGAATGGATAGTAAGTCTTTATCAAATAGGCATATACATATGTAAATGGTAAGGAATGATTGTAATATAATAAATATTGAATGTGTCTTCGTCATTTAATCTTCCTAATAAGTTTCTCGGTACGCTGAGTAGATCGTCACTTGGACTTATGCCATGTTGGATGACACATGTCTTCATATAACTGGTCGACGTTAGATGACTAATTTTTGTATCAACAGAAGCCCCCAATGTTTCACAGTTGAGGTTGGATGTTAAAGTGTGTAACATTTAACCAAAGCGTTGCTTGGGCACATTTCTCATGCCTTGAATAATTACAGACCTTTAACACATGTAAAATTTTTCTACTTTGCGTAATAGTTTTGAGTGCGAAATGGAAAATTAGTAAATATTTTGAATTTTTGGCGAGCGCTTGGGTACTTGCATCTTTTTCCATTGATTAGCCTTCAGAAACGCAACCGTCATCACTTGTGATCATTATTTTTCTCGCTTTCCAAGACAACGTATATAAAGGCGATAAAATCCTATTGTCTTCTATCTTTTGCCATCTAGATTCCCAAACTCTTTATTTTCTCACTTTTCTTCTTACGATCGTTCTTTTTGTTATCCGCCTTATCTGATTCCTTAATCTTCTGTAAGAATTTCTTCCTTCATTCTTCTTTCTTTGCTTTAGTCATCATAGTTTACCTTATCGGGTCATTAGATACGTTTAGAGATGATTTTGAAATTCCTTTATGGGTTGAGTTGGAAGAACCTGCTTGTCCTCATGATTTATTTTCTTTAGCTGAGGGACACTGGTTTTCCTCTATTTTTGTAGCAGAATGCAGTTTTTCTTTCCCGTCTAATCCCCTGTGTTTGAAAATTTTCCAATATTTTGATACTGCACCTGCAAAAGTAGTTCCAAATACATGGAGGGTAGTTAATGGCGTACATAGGGTAAATTAAATTCATGGAACTCATCTTGGGATTCCTAAAATTATGTTTTGTTATAAATGGGTCACTAGTGACACTACTTTTTATTTAAAAACTAGCTTTGTTAACAAAACTTTAGTGGTCAATCTCCTTAATTCTAATAGGGGTTATTTTGAACATGGGGTTGTGATGAAAAATTGATAACACCACCCATTAAAGGGTAATGACGTGTACCAAGGTCCCAGATGTCCTCCTTATGGTAATGGGATAGGCTGTTCTTTATTTTTCAACGAACTCTGTTTTTGTTTGATAAAATATGCCACTGACTATTTCTTTCTTCAATTTTAATTTGCTGTTGAAAGTAAAAGAAAACCCCCAAAATAGATTGATATTAGTATAAAAGATTTGAAATTTATTTGGGGTTTGCATCAATCCGTTGCTGGGGAGCACATGAGAGCTGCTTCCTAATTATTGAAATATAAGAACACCAGTTCCTCTTTTATTGCTTGTCCTACTCCTCCTCTTTTGGTGATTGATCTTGAGCAGGCTCCAACATCTTTTTCTGCTATTAAAAAATCTTCTTCTGATTTATCTACCTCCATTGCTGATTTGATGACGAAGAAGAGAAGAATGCCTGATCTCTTTTGCAAGATTGTCCCTGGTGCTGATGGGGCAAAAAAGAGCAAAGAAGATGTCCCAGTTGAAGGGACTAAGAAAAATGATATTTCTCCATCTGGGGGAGCAATCAAAGCTATCAAGGAGGTCATTAAAAAGCCCCCTATTGCCCTAAAAGAGGAAGAACCTTTGATTAAAGAAGCTACTATTGTTCGAAAAGAGGCAGCACCATTGATTGAGGAAGATGCTCCTTTAAGAAGATTGAGAAGGGGTCTTGCTGAGAAGACCATTGGTGTTGATGCTCAACCTACTGGGGTTAAAATACCTTCTTTGAAGGCTGGTCCTCCAGTATTCATTACTCCTAGTTTGTCCAGGATACTAATTTGGTCTGGAACTATTCCTGACCACCGAGCCCTTGCGACCTATACTCATTGGGGGTGAGTCTCTAATTTGGCAGCCCAACAACTTGCATGAGTAAGTGTCATTATACCTTATAATTTCAGTTATGCCTTTAATTTTCATATTCTAATTTTGGGTTTCTCTTCGTCTTGCTATTTTTGGTGTATTTCAATAATATCTTGGAGAAGGATGAAGCTATCAAAGATGCTTCCTCTTCCAGTGAAGTAGAAGAAGCCCTTGCTGGATTATCAAAATCTTGGGTGGCCTCCCGGTAGAAATATGGAGATGACAAATCTTCTTAGGGGAATAAAATCAAAGCTCCTGAGACAGCTCAACAACAAGCTGTGGATACTGAAAAGGGGGATGACCTAGCTCGATAAAAAGCTATAGATGCTTCTAAGGAGACAGCGGAGAAATTTAAGGTCACCGTTACCATCAAGGAGGAAGCTAAAAGAAAGATTGAAGAAGATGAATGGCATTAGAAAGATCTTGAACAAAAAGTAAAATCTATTGAAGATCTTCTTAGGGAAAATACTTCATTAGAAAGGATGAAGAGAAAGTATGCTGTGAAGAAGTCCTTTAGCTCTGGCTAGGACAAAGGGTGGAATAAAGCTGTAACTACTACCTCTGCTCAAATAGAGTATGCGAGTTTAAAGTTCTTCAAGGATGGATGCGTTGCAGCATTAAAAGAGTTAAATGTTGCTGAAGACTCTGGTTTATTTCAGAAACATATCCACGACCCTCCTTCTACTATTGAAGAAGAATAAAAAGCTGGATCTGACGAATATTTTTTCATGATAGTAGAACAAACACCTGCTACCCTTATACCTCAATCTTTCGAGCAAATCCAGCAGACAACAACTTCTTTCGAACAACGTCAGCTTCCCTCCGAGGAACTTTAGCAACCAATTCCTTCTTCAAAATCAGCTGAAGATGTTATCGGGAATAAAGAGAAGGTGTAATGTTGTTCGGTAATTTTTTGCTTTCCTCTGTTTTTCTCTTTGTTTTGTACCTCTGGTTATACCCCAATCTACTATGATCAATAAAATGGACTTGTTACTTATTTTAAATTTCTCCTTTACTGTTCAATATAACTATACTGTTGTTAATTTGTTTTTACTTTTCCTTGCTAGTTTATTACCATGATGGAACTTTTGTCAGCTCATGATACAGATTTAATGAAGAAATGTACAAATTACTTCAAAGCTGGTCGTGCAGATTTTAGAGAAGCACAAATAATTGACATTATTGGTTCTGATGTCTCTGAATGAGAAGTTGAGGCTTACCAGTATTTGAAATGTTTACTTGATCGTGCAGTAGCGAATAACGTAGCTTACTAAGAAATGATTGCAGATCTCCAAGGAATGATTGAAGAACTCCAACTTCAACATAAGGAAGCCATTGCTCTTCTTCATCAGGGTTATGAGAGGAAGTACCAATAGTGGAGTGCTAATTGAGGTTATGACAAATTTATCTCTACCCGTAATAAAAGAGAGAGTGTGCTAAAACTTAAAATTGAGGAGCATAGAAACATTGCTAAACTGTTGGAGGAAGAAAATTTTACTTTAAGAGAAGAACTGAAAGATAAAATTCGCTTCTTCCTCTAGAGCCTTGGTCATAGTTAATGATGAAGGAATTTCCTTTTTGGAGACTGAGAATGCTTCATTAGGAGAAGAATTAGAAACTTTGAAAAGAGTCAGACCTACATCCACTTCTCGGGGTAGAACGAGAGATGGTCGGAGTAATATTGAAGAGACTAGAGCTCAGCAAGCCTTAAAAAATCAAGATACTTAACTGAAGGAAAAAAATCAATCTCTGGCAGAGATGTCTTAGAAGATTCAAACTCTTATAGATAAACTATCTAATCAGAGTTCTACGTTGTAGAATAAAGAAAGTGTGCTGAAAAGACTTCATCAACATGTTGAGCGATTAACCTATCAATTTTATAAGTAGCCCAAAGAGTTTTGGATGGAGGGATATAATGAAGATTTATATCATCTTGATGTCAGGTTGAAACAGACAAATAATGAAGGGTATATGCAGGGATGGTTGAATGCTTTGACTGTAATGAAAGTTGAGAAAGGAACGAAATTATGGGATTGGTATGAGCCTGGTTTGCTTGATCTGCCAGTACCACCATTTAATCTAGATGCTAGCTGGATTCCAGTTACCTCTATTCATCGGTGTTTGATTTTCAAATACCTTGGTGATTACAGTCTTCACAAAGAATTTGAGATATCCTGACCTCCACATTTGTTAGACCGACCAAGTTCGAGCAATACCAGAATGTTGCAGGACTTGAACTTTATCAATTCTTCTTTTACTTTAGATGATCCTCTAGCTGGAATGGATCCTGTATCTAAATCTAAAGGAAAGAAACCAATAGAATATACTATTTGTATTTCGTTAGTAATTGTTGGTGGAAATGAAGAAAAATCATCTTTTTGTAATTTTTGTTTCCTTGGAGATGAAATAATTGTATGGTATTCATTCTGTCAATCTTTGTTCATAACATGAGATCAACTCTGGTAACGCTGTACTTATAATAATAATGGGTTATTGTTCAGTCATTGATTATATATACTTTTGAATGGATATTTTGCCCCTTTTTTATTTTATTTCCTAGAGAATGAAACTTTTTCTCCATGTATTTGTCTAGTTGTAGCAACTTATCACCCATAAATGCCTAAGCACTGAAATTTATGTCCCATGTTCTTGCTTAGTTGTAATAATCATTTAAGAAAGTAATTGCCCTGGTGCCTAGGTGGTGGATATTTTACCCATCTTCTTACCTAGTTGAGATGCCTCTTGGGTCCCATAATCAAGCAGAACTTGCCTTACTCGATTGTTTTACTAACATTGTTGGTATTTGTGTTGATACCAACCAACTTTTAGTTTGTGGTTGCTGATGCTGACCAACGTTTAGTTGGTGGTTTCTAATGCCGACCAAATTTTAGTTGGTTGTTGTGGATTTTAAATACACATTTTCTAATGCTGTATGCTGCGAAGTTTGTCAGGTATAGTGTGGAGCACTAGTACTCTGAAAGAAACAAACGAATAGGAAAATCATCATTTTCATTTATACTGAAATAATTGGGTACACGGGCAATTACATTACTGGTAGTATTTTCACAGGTGCTCTGCATTCCAGGCATTTTTGAATTCTTCCCCTTCAAGATTTTCTATTATGTAAGTGCAGGGCGAACAATAGTCGTGATACGATAGGGACCATGCTAATTGGCCTCCAACTTATTGTGTTATTGAATTACTTTTTTAGCATATAATCGCCTTCCTTTAAATCGCATTTCTTGACCCTTTTATTATAGAACATGGAAGTTATTTGCTGCTAGGATGCATTTCGAATTGCTGCATCTTCTCTTACTTCTTCGAGCATGTCCAAGTCCAAGCATCTCATCAAATCGCTTACTGGAGAGTTGAAGTTAAGCACCCTATGAGTAGGTAATCCCATTTCAATAGGTATCACTAATTTACTCCTAAAAGACAACATATAAGGAAATTCCCCAGTTGCTGTTAGGGGAGTTGTTCGGTAAGCCCACAACACTGAATGCAACTCGTTAATCCAATTACCTTTTCCATCATCTAATATCTTCTTTAAACCATTCAGTATAGTTCTGTTAGTCACCTCTGTTTGTCCATTACTTTGGGGATGATCAGGAGCAAAATTTTCCTTTTGTATGTTGGACTGTAGACAGTACGCTACAAACTAATCATTATTAAATTGGGTACCATGATCAGTGATAAAGGCATGGGGTAGACCATATATGCAAATAATATTCTTCCAAATGAATTGGTAGACCCTTTCATAGGCCATATCAATTAAAGGTTCAACTTTCACCCACTTGGTGAAGTAATAACAAACTACTACCAGATATTTGAATCGTCCTCTTATAGTTGGCGAAGGCCCAACTAAATCTATTCCCCACATAGCGAACGACCAAGGTGAAGTGATTGGTGTTAACACCGTTTGAGGAGTTCTTCGTATAGTAGAATCGCTGATACTTGTCACATTTTTTAGCATAAGCTGTACAATCAGAGCGCATTGTTGGATAGTAGTACCCCTGCATATTTATTCTCTATAAAAGAGTTCTGCCTACTACATGAGCTCCATAAGATCCTTCATGAATTTCCTCTATTAGGTCTTTGACTTCTGCTGGGTGAACACACCTTTGAAACCAACTTTCAAACCTCTAGACTTCCATTATTCAAAACATACCTGGTGGCCTTATACTTCAACTTCTTGGATGCAAGGAGGTCGACTGCTAAAGTTCCTTCTTCATTATAAGCCCTGTTGGGATCCATCCAAGATGGTCCTATATCCAAGGCAATAAAATTCACCATCAAGTCTTCATCCATACTTTTTCTTACAAGTACTTCAATGGGAATTGTTCTTTATAGCTGGGTGCGTCTAGCTGAGGCTAACCGAGCAATCACATATGTCCTTGCATTCTCCAGTATAGGTATTCGAATTACTTGAACAACTGCAAAATTGGCTACAATCTCTAGATCTTTAATTAAGTATCGTGACATTAACTCCCCTTTTGTTGTGTAAAGACTTAGCATCTAATTCACAACTAATTGCGAATCACTAAAGACCACAACTTGCTCTACATTAAATGATTTAGCTAAATTGAGGCCCATGATCACGACTTTATACTCAACTTCATTGTTGGAAGCTTGGAATTGGAAACGCGGATCATATTCGATGTCTATCCCATCTGGACCGTTGAGAATAATTCCATCTCCATAACCTGTTTCACACGAATAACCATCGACATATAAATTCTATATAGGGATATTATCGTGAAACCCTTTTTCTGACAAATCCCTTGATGGAATATCTTGTCCTTCTTTTCTTCATACTTCTTCTTTAATTCTTGCACCTTACTAGAGGATTCTGATTGATCAGTGACCATCCCTTCTGGAAATTCTATTGTTGGGAGTTGATTGGGATTTTTTTGTTACTCCTTTTATATCCTTGAGTTGCTTTGCATTAACCTCCTATGGATCGGAGACATCTGGGTAGGCAAACTCATCAATGAAATTCGCCACTGCCTGTCCTTTGAGGGAGGATGTCGGCTCATAGATAATGTCACGCTCCCCTAACTCCACTTCCCAATACATCAATCTTCCAGACTTTTCTGGCTTATGTAAATCCTGTCTAAGTGGCATATCAATATATACCACTATTATATGGGCTTAAAAATATGGTTTCATTCTCCCGCTCACTTCAATCCACGCCAATGCCAACTTCTCCAATTTTGGGTACCTGATTTTTGCTCCACTGAATGCCTTGCTAGTATAATAAACTGGTTTTTGCACCCCGCACTCTACTCTTATCAAGGCTGAACTAACTACACTTTCTGAGACAACTAAGTAAAAGTATAATTTTTCTCTCTCTACTAGCTTGGACAAAAAAGGAAGTGTCCCCAAGTATCTTTTCAACTCTAAGAACCCCTTCTCAAATTCATCGTTCTATTCAAAGGTCTTTCTGAGCACCTTAACGAATATAAGACACCTATCGGTTGCTTGAGAGACAAATCGATTGAGACCTGCGACACGCCCCGCAAGGATCTGCACTTCCTTTTTGGTCGTTGGAGATTGTAACTCCAGTAAGGCTTTTATCTTGTCAGGATTTGCTTCAATACCTCTTTGATTCACAATGTATCCGAGGAACATGTCTTCCTACACGCCAAAATGCACTTGGTCGGGTTCAGCTTCATCTGGTATTTCTCTAGTTAATCAAATGTTTGGATAAAATTATCTATATGATCAACAACTTTCGTTCTTTTAGTCAACATGTTATCGATGTATACCTTCATATTTTTTCCAATCTACTCCACAAACACCTTGTTCACCAGCCGCTGATATGTAGCACTTGCATTTTTAAGACCAAAAGGCATAACATTATAACAATATGTTCCTCGTGGGGTAATGAAACAGGTACTTTCCATGTCTTCTGGTTTCATTTTAATTTGATTATATCCAGAATAGGCATCCATGAATCTTAGCAACTCAGGCCTCGAAGTTAGATCCACTAGATGATCTATCCTAGGCAGAGGAAAATGATATTTTACGCAAGCTTTATTTAGGTCTGTGAAATCCATGCACATTTTCCACTTATGCTTCTTGTTCTTGACCATCACAACATTAGCCAGCTAATCAGGATATTTCACGTCTTTGATGAAGGAAGCTTTTTACAACTTTTCCACTTCTTTTTGAATAGCCTGGTTCTTTTTCAGACTAAAGAATCTTCTCATTTACTTCACTGGTTTGATATCCTTATGGACATTGATCTCGTGACATAAGAAAACTAGGTCTATCCCCGACATTTCCTCACGAATCCACATAAATACTTATGTTATGTTATTTAAAAATGCGACCAGCTCTTGTTTCAATACTGAATCAAATGAAGGACCAATATGGGTTGTTCTTTCTGGTTGCTTGTCATCCAGAATAATACGTTCTGTTACCTCCATGACTTGACCTTTAACAAGTTCCATTTCATCTGTTAGGTCTAAGGTGTCAATCTCAGACTCATCAGATTTATCCACTTGATAATCAGTTGTTTTATTCCTTGCATCTTCCAATTCCTCTTGCTCGAAAGATGAGTAGTAACATTCTTGGTCTACTTTTTGATCTCCCTTCACAATTCTGACCCCAAAGTTGGTCAAAAACTTTAAGCATTAATGTACAGTGGATGAGACTGCTTCAAACTTTTTCAGGCCAACTCTTCCCATGATTATATTGTAGGCTGACTGGAAAGAAGCACACCTTTTCTGCTCTGCTAGATGGATAAGTACCAATCAACATGTTTAACTTGATCATTCCAAGTTGAAAAACTTTTTCTCCCAAGAACCAAATAAGGGTCCTGTGATATGGCTCCAACTGACCATGTTTCAAGTTCAAACTATCGAAGCAGGGATAAAACATGATGTTTGTCGAGCTCCTATTATCCACCAGCACTCTTGTAATGATTATATTCATCATCCTCAATTTTATCACCAGAGGATCATTATGAAGATACAAAATGCCTTCCAGATAATTTTTAGAAAAGCTAATGACTAGCTTATCTTTGTTGACCTTCCTCGGGCGATCTTCTTCTGCTAGATTTATCCATTATGTATAAGAACAAGCTTGATACTCATTGAGGTAATCTTTCCTTTCAACGGTGTGATCACCTCCTCCTATATCTCCACCTGTAATCATGTTGCAATAGAATGAACCAAAACGAATTAAAAATACCTCACGCTCAGGTTCTTTTGACCTTTTTAGGAGATTGGGATCATCTTTTGGGCCATCTTCTTGATCCCTTTTCTTATCTTCTTTTGGTCGACAAGGAGATTTGGACCTCTGCCGAGCTCTGTTATTGGTCTTCCAACCATTCTGACGATCAACATACCTGTTCAATTTTCCTCGTCTAATGAGTGTATCTATCTCATTTTGGAGAGCTACACATTACTTGGTCGTGTGACCATGATCTTTATGGAACTTGCAATACTTGGATTTATCCCTCCTTCTGGGAGTTGTCCTTAGTTTTTCTGTCCAATTCGGTTGCTCCCTGTTCTTGATTTCCTCCAGAACGTGGTTTATATCCACCTTTAAGGGAGTATAATTTGTATACTTCTTTAAGTGATCCAATGTTTCTTTACCTTTTGACTTCTTTCTCCCACCATTACTCTTAGGATCTTTATTCTTAGACCTACCTTCAACTTTGGCTTCCACTTTTGCCTCAACATTTTTCTTTGTAGCCATAGCCTCTTCGGCATTCATGATTTTGGCCACTTTTACCATCAATTCAGCCATGGGTTTGGGGGGGTCTTTGGTCAAAGTATAATACATCTTGTCGGGCAAACGATCACTCATGAGAGCTGTAATGGATGTCTTCTCCTCATAGTCTATGACCTCCAATTTCTTGTTGTTGAAACGAGTGATATAATCCCTGGTACTTTCACCTGCTTTCTGCCTAACACTAAGAAAATGTGCTACCCTTTTAACTGGCTTCACACCAAAATATAAATTTCCTATAAAGAGCTCAACCAATTGAAGAAAGGTTACAATCTTCTCCCAAGGAAGGATCTTTTACCATATTTGAGCAGATCCGGTAATGGTCCCTGAGAACTCCCTGCACCTCATTTTATCTGGGACTGCATAAATATCCGCTGCAGCTTGGTACTATTCTATGTGGAGAATGGGGTCAGTTTTACCATTGTACTTCGGTGGACCATATAAGCCTTGAATTTTGCTGGTGTGGGGAAATCCATAATCGTTTGTACAAATGGAGATCCCTTAATAAAGGTTCTTTGGAGAGGGGTTTTGGCCTTAGCCATTTCACTTAACCTGTCTTTGATCGAGTGGAAAAACCGAGCGTCCGTGTAATACGCTAGTCATTGTTATCGGCTTCCAACCTCAATACAAAAAAACCTAAACTTGTAACTACACTCTTAAGGAGTATAGTGGCGAGTCTGGGTATCGAATCCACAGGGAATGTTTGATAGAATTTAATTGATTTATTACTTCTAAAATAAAAGTGAAAAAGATGATGATGGTTGAAGACGAAAAAAATAAAAAAAGTTAACAATGAATGCATGAGAAAACTAATTAAGATGAATGAGAAAGTAGGTTGGAATAAAATCCCCTAACACTAGTAATTTACTATGTAGAATACTAGAATTGTAAATTATAAATTTGAATGAATCGAGTCTTTATAGATCCTAAGCATTAAGTATATGAGGTTCAAGCCCGCACCATACAAAATCAAAAATAAATATAAAGCGGTGCTAAATGATTATATGCACATCGTATTCTTAAACATCCCAAGTAACTAGGGCAAGAGAGATTAAAAGATCTACAATGGTTGTAAAACTGTCTTGCACGACTCTTTCAAATTTTTAATTTAAATTCTATTTTCTGCATAAGTAATTTACATTGGGATAGGTTCATGCATCCCAACCTTTAAAAACTTAGCTAGGAATGATTTTATTAAATGAAAATAAATTCATAACAATTCATGTAATTGTGGATCTAAGAAACATTGTAAAAACAAAAATTACACAATAAGTGATAATTGAATTGAAAATAGAATTGAGATAAAATAAGATAATGGAAATTTTATACTTGTATTCAGCAACAGGAAAATCAAATGAACTTGAAACCAGAAAACTTCTTCTTAATCAACCTTACAAACTACGGTTTATGAAAATTTATATGTAAAGAAAAACTAAGAAAACTCTCTAAAATCTGACTCTCTCTCTCTAAAATTCTATTCTACTCTCTAGAATTCGACTCCCTTGGAAGGATGTAGGGCTTGGCCTTTTATAGATCTCAAAAATGACTTTTCCCATGCCTCTCCACGTTTTACCCTTTTAATATACCTAAATGAGACTCTTCCCATGCATCTCCACATTTTACAACTAATAAAAATGAATTAAACAAGAAATTTCCAGAGTTGTCTCTTCAGCTTCCATAATTAATTTCAAGTTTTGACTTTCTGTTTCCAACTTTAAATGGGCATAACTTCTTCACCGTAGCTTGGATTGGGGTGCCGTTTTTTCCAATATTCTTATAATTTAGATATTTTCAACTTTCCAATTGGACCCACCTCCGTAATAAGGCTAAAAAATTACGAAAATGCCCTTGAACTCCCCATTTCTTAGTTTCTTTCACTGTTTTGAGTTCTCCTTCGCACTAACTTGCATGAAATACCTGTAAAACACATGAGAAATACACAAAACTATAAATACTTGCCAAAAAAGGTTAGTAGCATAAATACGAGACAAATCCAAGCTATTTACACTGCACGGGATCATAAAAATAATGAAATTAAGGGGATAAATATGAAGAATATGTGCCTAATCACACCCCCTAACTTAGAACTTTGCGCGTCTCGAGCAATGTAATAGAAATTAGTTTGAAGTTCAACTCTTGAAAATTCTTTTATTGTTATAGAATATCTTTTTCGCCGGCAAGCGATTGCATTTAGCGTATGCAACAAGCCTTTAAACCCCTAGGTTACCCCAGTAGGACGAGTTTTGTCTGGTGAGGGTTTGAGTACACCCACAAAATTCTTTATTGACTCAAATAATATCAAAATACTTAAAAATTATACAATTTAAACATTTTTGAAAAATAATCACCATAAATTCATATTCAAATGTCTCAAACCATAGTGTGTGTGCAAAGCCAAAATTAAACCTCAAATTTCCACCGATTGAGCATTACGTTACTTTCCGAAAATTCGTTTTGATTCAAATTCTTACGGATGCACTCACAAACGAATCACTCGGATTATGGCTATTCTCTCGGTATGCATGATATAAAGAGTAAATATAATGGACACAAATTCATGCATACAAAATTGAAAAGAAGGAAATATATGGTGCAAAGATCTCATCATCGGAGTACGGTTATTAGGAAACGGGAAACATCATCTCTTAATCACACCATTTTAATCTCTTTTATTATCTTTTCATATCTTATCTCTCCATGCAGTAATTAATTTCGCCATTCGGACTCGGTTAGGACTTTTCGGGTTAAAAAGTGTAAAGGGTAAAAATGGGAATGGATGGAATGTTCGAAATTGGAAAATGTCCCGATGACGTCCATTAGTGATTTTTCGGGCATTTGCTCATTTTTCTTTTCTTTTTCTATTTTTTTTTCACTATTTTTTTTGAGCATTTTTTTTTGTTTTTCTCTTACCCCTTTTTATTGCACAATTTGGACTTACTTGATGAATTTTCTCAATTTTCACAATTCCGGGTTATTTGGGTTTTTCGGGTTATCAAACGAAAAGATAAATTTTATCTGGCTCAATTTGGGTTACAAAGGGATAATTTTTCACGTCTTTTTATGGCCAATATTTTTGAGTAACAAATGATGACCTACTTCATCGTCCAAATTGCTAATCACATTACCATATGCATCTCGAGATTAATTAAGTTCAGAGATATATTTAGCACAAATTTCGAGACAACATTTCACACATTTCCCATAACCGATCAAAACAAAAGATTGAGATCATCAACGACTTATTAAAACGCTGAAAAGAACTTTGAGTTAATCATAAACTCGGATTGATTTAAAAACTCAAAAAAAAATTGAAAGGCTCGAAATCTCACCGGGTTTGATCAATCTCCACACTTATTCGTTAAGTCATAAATTTTCTTTCAATTTCCATCTTCGGTCAATTTTCGGCTTAGTGCAATTGATTGTTAACAATTTGAGACTTTAAATAGAATAAAGGTGATATTTTTGAAAATTTTAAATTCCAATTTTTATTTATTTTGAAGAAAAATATTTTTGGCTTTTTTTCAATTTTTTTTTTGAAATTTTCTAAAAAACACACTTGGAAAGAACATGTGATTGAATCAATGAATCTAAACAATAAACGGGAAGAATGTCCCACACCCCCTAACTTAAATGTTGCATTGTCCTCAATGCAAATCAAGAACACAACATAAAGAGAGGAAAAGAAAGATATTACCCAAATGGAGCGATCCCCGATGAGTACGAGTCCATTGAATCTACAAAACAAGTTAGAACCCAGCATAACAAAAAGAATAACAAAAAATCTAACTAATTACTCTAAATTATAAAAAAAGAAAAATAAAAATAAAAAGTTAATTATGTACAACCTACGATTTCAACTTCTAATAAGTTATACACTAGAAGTCGAAAAAGTTGAGGGTCCACCCAAAATAAAATCTGACTTTGAGGGATTAATAGTGTACCCTCACTATACAGCATGCCTCCCAAAAAATAAGAATTCCGTTTGAAAAACGGAAGGCATGTGTGAGATGGAGAAAATGAACCATCACCAATTAAAAAATTCAATGGGATGATGGGGGGTTTGGGTTCTAGGTGGGACAAGTACAATTGAGATCCAAGAAAAATATAATCACCTCCCAAAGATTTTTCAAGTAGTATGGGGAGAGGGGCACACAAAAAGGAACAGTCCATATTAGAAAACAATTCTAGCAAAGTGCCTTTGTCGGTAAAAGGTGTAAACGTTTTAGAATTTTCAACCGACTCATAGGAATCTAGCGGTACTTCTAATGGTTCAATAACCGTGAACGAAAATGGTGATGAAATAAACTCAATCTCAAGTGATTCATCATCACTTAGAGATTGGATTTCAAGGGAGCAAGACTCACTTTCAATGAGATGTTCTTCAAAAATTTGAGGTGACACACAAGTCTCAACCTCCTCTTTATTTTCCAAAATAGAACGTACATCATCGCAAAGTGCGACAATTTCCTTCACAAGACCATAATCGATGTTCTTTTTGCTTTGCGTGGAAAGAAAATCCAGTACTCTTTTGGTTAGAAAAAGTGTGTTTTCTTCCAAAGTAGGATCCCTTGGCTCTAAAACCTCGTATTCCTCATTTGGTTGAAAATCTTCTATAGTTTCACAAATATCGGAAGAAAAATCTTCATTGGATTCCCCAAAATGATTTTTTTTTCGATATTCATTTTCAAGCTTTTCATACGCAAGATTTAGAAAGGCCTCACCCATGGTAGTAGGTCGAGGCATAAATTCTTGAGAATATTTAATATAAATTTCTCTCCGATATTCATTTTCAAGCCTTTCATACTCCAAAGTTAGAATGGCCTCATCAATGGTAATAGTTCGAGCCGCGGACTCTTGAGAATAAAAAGTTTGAAAACGATTACAATACGAACCATTATAATTACCGAACTCACCATGAAAAGACATGATTACCGAATAGTATGTAAATGGAAATTCGAGTACAGAGGTGTGCGATTGAGGATTCAACGTTTCTTGGCGCTCAATTGTGCAAGGCTACAAAAAAGATTAAAACAAAAAAATACTAAAGAAAAAATCTTTCGAAATAGTAAATCAATTATAATCTATAACAAAACATTCCCCGACAACGGCGCCATTTTGATCGAGTGGAAAAACCGAGCGTCCGTGTAATACGCTAGTCGTTGTTATCGGCTTCCAACCTCAATACAAAAAAACCTAAACTTGTAACTACACTCTTAAGGAGTATAGTGACGAGTATGGGTATCGAATCCACAGGGAATGTTTGATAGAATTTAATTGATTTATTACTTCTAAAATAAAAGTGAAAAAGATGATGATGGTTGAAGACAAAAAAATAAAAAAAGTTAACTATGCATGCATGAGAAAACTAATTAAGATGAATGAGAAAGTAGGTTGGAATACAATCCCCTAACCCTAGTAATTTACCGTGTAGAATACTAGAATTGTAAATTATAAATTTTAATGAATCCAATCTTTATAGATCCTAAGCATTACGTATATGAGGTTCAAGCCCGCACCATACGAAATCAAAGGTAAATATAAAGCGGTGCTAAATAATTATATGCACATCATATTCTTAAACATCCCAAGTACCTAGGGAAAGAGAGATTAAAAGATCTACAATGGTTGTAAAACTGTCTCGCACGACTCTTTCAATTTTTTAATTTAAATTCTATTTTCTACATAAGTAATTTACATTGGGATAGGTTCATGCATCCTAACCTTTAAAAACTTAGCTAGTCATGATTTTATTAAATGAAAATAAATTCATAACAATGCATGTAATTGTGGATCTAAGAAACATTGTAAAAACAAAAAATACAAAACAAGTGATAATTGAATTGAAAATAGAATTGAGATAAAATAAGAGAATGTAAATTTTATACTTGTATTTAGTAACAGGAAAAGAAAATGAACTTGAATCCAGAAAACTTCTTCTTAATCAACCTTACAAACTAGGGTTTATGAAAATTTCTATGTAAAGAAAAACTAAGAAAACTCTCTAAAATCTGACTCTCTCTCTCTAAAATTCTATTCTACTCTCTAGAATTCGACTCCCTTGGAAGGATGTAGGGCTTTGCCTTTTATAGATCTCAAAAATGACTTTTCCCATGCCTCTACACGTTTTTCCCTTTTAATATACCTAAATGAGACTCTTACCATGCATCTCCACGTTTTAAAACTAATAAAAATGAATTAAACAAGAAATTTCAAGAGTTTCTCTTCAGCTTCCATAATTAATTTCAAGTTTTGACTTTCTGTCTCCAACTTTAAATGGGCATAACTTCTTCACCGTAGCTCGGACTGGGGTACCGTTTTTCCCAATATTATTGTAATTTAGATATTTTCAACTTTCCAATTGGACCCACCTCCGGACTAAGTCTGAAAAATTATGATAATGCCCTTGAACTCCCCATTTCTTGATTTCTTTCACTATTTTGAGTTCTCCTTCGCACTAACTTGCATGAAATACCTGTAAAACACATGAGAAATATAGAAAACTAGAAATACTTGCCAAAAAAGGTTAGTAGCATAAATACGAGAAAAATTTAAGCTATTTACACTGCACGGGATCATAAAAATACTGAAATTAAGGGGATAAATATGAAGAATATGTGTCTAATCAGTCTTCCAACCTCTGAATTGATCCTTTTCATGCGTCATTTCCATCCCCTGACTTATTTATGTTTAATCAAGTAACTGATCACGCAGAATTCTCCTCTTGGGATATTTTTTTGTAAAATGAAGGTTTGGGGTTTAGATGTGATTGGACTAAGCGTTCCCTTAAAGCATTTCGTCATTGAGAATTCCTCGATTCAATTTGAGGAGGATTTATGTTTCTCCTGGGGCCCAACCGATCGAAGGGAGAAGCTCTGCTCAACCTTTCCAGAGCGCTTGGTCTCTCAGGAGTTCGAGTGATGTTTTCTTGTGAATCCAAAATTATTATAGGGGAAGTTTCACAAGGGCGATAAGATGGATCACTTGAGTTTTAGGAATATCTGACTTCAGTATGTCTGGATCGTGACATAGATTGTGGATGTCGTGAAAATGGCAGATGCATACTTCTTTGAACACTTCGTTGACCTGACTAGGCAGATGCTCCATTTCGAACAGTCTGAATGAACTCTCGCATAGTTTCCTACATAACCGTTCTTCCACTGGCTAAGCTTGCTAAGATTCCAGTGATATCGTTGGCATTTGGAGGGATGAAAGGGTTATGCCGATTCCCTTCATTATTCATATTGCTAGATTTTGGGTTATTAGCCATTTATGATGAGTTTTTTGGTGAAAAATGCTATGTATAGTCGTTTCCCACAGACGGCGCCAAACTGTTGATGTAAAAAACTAGATTTTATCTAATTAATTAATCACAGATAAATATGAGTAAAGGAATAAGACAAGAGATTTTTAAAGTGGTTCATCCTTAAGAGAAATGGCCTACGTTCACTATTTTCTATTACTGGGTGTCTTGACTTGATCTGGATTATGTTTGCTTACGATTGCTTACCCTGCCATGAGGGTTTTATAATGTATTTATAGCCCTTGGGCTATCAATGTGAATGGATAATAATCCTTTATCGAATAGGCATATACATCTGTATATGGTAAGTAATGACTGTAATGTAATAAACATTGAATCTATCTTGGTCCTTTAGTCTTCCTAATAAGTTGCTCGGTATGATGAGTAGCTCAACACTTGGAATTATGCCATGTGAGATGACATGTGTCTTCATATAACTGGTCGATGTCAACTGACTAATTTTTGTATCAACACTTAGTGAAAAGGTTCCAAAATTAATCGGTGATTTTAGGAACGTTTCGGGGATTTTTGAGATTTTCTGGTATTTTTTGGACTTTTTGTACGAAATTTTAGAGGGGGTACTGACTGGCATAGATGGAGGGGTTCCAAATGGTAGTGGGACGATCGTTTGGGGTGCCTCAAGCAGGTGGAGAGATAGTGCCGATTGGTGGTGGCAGGGAGATACCGATCGGCATGCCCCTTAACCTCCTATAAAAAGGGGCGGGTTCTCCTCATTTTTCACCGGTTTTTAACTTACCTTCTTCTGCAATTACCTTCTTCAAGTCGTTCTGATGTTCCAAAGTCAAGAGATTGCTTTGTTTTCAAGCAGTGCTACTCACATGGCCGGGCTTAATGCCGATGATTGGGCAGAGTTGGAGTGGAGGGCTAGGTTTCCCCTTGCACTGGGCAGTGAGAACCCATTTGGTGCATTTGAGCCGGTGGTGGATGATCGGATTCTTCTATGTGAGACCTCACATCATCATTCTTCTAGTGTGGTGAACCTTGTGGCTATGTAAGTATTCAATGACCTTTGGTATTCTTTTCCTTTTTCCTTGATGAGGTTGCTTTATTTTTTCTGAATTTGACAATGGTTTCTTTGTTTCTTCGATAATCTGACGTCTCTATGTCGACTATACGTGCCCGAGGGATGATGGGGCTTAAGTATTTTTGGGAGCACCTTCCATCTGTGGTGCGCTGGATGGTGTCATCAACCTGCTTTGGGAGACTGACATCTGCTCTAGATGAGACGCCTCATTCTACGACCGTGCTCTGGGGAAAAGGTGGTGGGACACTACCCACATATTCCATTTTGGATTATGGGATATGACTCCCATTGATGTTCTGCAGCTGCTATGGATGGACTGCGATGGTGCTCAGATTGAGGTGGGTAGGACGCTAAGGGTGACACCGAAGGCGGTGACGACGGTCTTAGGTGATGTGGAGAGGGTGGTCTCTGGGGATTCTCTCTGTTTATCTCTACCGAGGGAGCTATTATTGAGGAGGAGGATTGCTGAGAGCGACTGGCAGCAGGTGCGTCATATGGACCGCTTGTTCATTTTTCTTATGCTGGGAGGTTTTCTGGTGTCTCCGAGTTTCGACGTCGTGTATTTGTGGATTTTGCCATTTTTGAGGGTGTTCTCCGACATCCGCCACTATTATTGGGGGAGACTTACCTTGGCGACCCTTTATTATTCTCTTGATTCATTCAGCCAGTGTTGACGACAGTCTTTTACTGGAGCCACGTATCTTCTGGAGGTATTATTTATTTTTTGGCATTTTTCCTTTATGCATTCCCATTTTCCTTCATGCACTTTTTCTTGATTTCTTAAATGCTGGCCTTTGCCCTTTGCATACATGGTTTTATGAGGTGATTGGGTTAAACAACCAGTTGATATCTTTGAAGGATGACTCTGTTGGGGACTTTTTCCGGATGTACATGTAGCGGATGTCCAACCGATAGTCGAAAAGTTCCCTTTCTCTAAAGGTGGTGCGTTAGGTCTTGAATGGCCTGATGAGCGAGCGGGTAAGACTTATTTTATCTTGAGACTATCCTTTCCTTTTATGGTTTTGATATTGATATTGATATTTTGCTCTTGCTGGGGATCTTCAGGTGACCAGTTATCCTTGGGGGGATAGCCATTCAACATACTGGGGTGACTGGGGGATATGTGCAGATGCGGCGTCTATTGGGGCATGAGTTCGGCTATTATAGGTACCTTAGGGAGAGGGTAGTCCGACAGATTATGGAGGACGAGGATGCGTTGCCATCAGCGAAGATCACTATGTTCATGAGGTGAGTGTGGGAGATATTAAAGGATGCCCAGGTGGCGGCGATGATGGATGAGCTGTACTCGCTGTATATTGACACCATGGTGATGTACGATTACATGGATTTCATGTCGATCTGGTTGATGCCTCCCAGTATATAAGATGTGATGCCTCTCCCTCGTACGGGTTTGATTCAACAGGTGGAGTACTCCCACAGTGTGGGCGATGCGACGACATCAGCGACGACGATGACTTCAGATGCTCCATTTGTACGGTTATTCTCTCCTAGTTACAACATTTGACGAGCTCATGGAGGGTCAGTGCATTATAGAATCATCGCAATGTGATGAACCCGGAGGAGTTGGGCCTGACAGAGGAGGTCCTTCGACCTGAGGTACACTTTGTGTTTCTCTTTCTTTTGATTTCCTGATTCCTTTCTTTTTCTTTCAGACTTGACTGGTTTGATTTCTCTGTTTTATTTTGCAGTACATTCGGGTCTCCACCACTTGGTTGAGGGATATTAGGGATTGGATATCTTCAGTGACTTCCCATATTAGAGATGCGATTCTGATCCTTTCTTTCTTGGTGCCGTCTGCATCGTCCTAGGAAGGGTCGAGTTCTGGAAGTGGTGGTGCATCGTCTCGTTGTAGGGGAAAAGTTTCACCGTAGGGATGGAGGCTATTAGAGAGATAGATAAAAGAGAGAAATAAGAGAGGGGGAGAGAGTTTGTAGGTGAAGGGAGAGATACATAAAAAGGGTTTGGGCTGAGTCCCATTATTTTGTTATTTTGTTTTTTCTTACAAGATGTCAATGTAACACATAAAAAGATATGCACATAGAGATGAAGTTTTTCTTAATTCTTTCTTCAGTGATTAATGCACATGCTCTTTTTACTTTGCTTCTGAGACCGTAAAAAGAATTTGAAAATTAATTTAAAAATGATTTTATTTTAAAATGGGATAATTAAAAGTATGAGGAAATTCGGAATTCCCTTAAGATCAAAATTATTTTTATTATTTTTTTTATTTTGAAAAAAGAGAAAAAGGGAATTTTCCCAGTATCGTGGGTTGCCGATCGGCATGACCCCTGTCTTGCTTATCGACATATCAGTCCAGTCTAATTAACCCAAGGCTTTAATTTCCCTTTCTTCAATTGATTGGTACTTGGTGGGGTAAGTTTTACTTCGATTTCTGCAGGGTTTCTTGTCTTTGCTTGAGAGTTTTTTAGTATAAATAGGGGTGTGAATGGGGTTTTTCTCCTCACACTTTCATTTCCTTTCTTTCTCACATTCTTAATTGTTTATCATCTCTTTGATTTGCAAGATGGCTCTCCCTGGTAGCATTGAGTTCGCCAACTACCTCGAAGCCTTGGCAGTAATGTGTTCTTACAATGTTGATTATAACGCCTTCCACATGCGGAGAATCTCTTTATAGCGTAATCGGACCATTGAGTGGAATATGCTGATGGTGGCAGTTGAGTTTTGGTACCCCTATGACCATGTCTTTCACTTCGGGTTGGATTAAATTTGTCATACCTACAAGGAATTTTCTACCATGCTGAGGATAAATCAAAGTGTTGATGCGGTTTTTCCTGAGGTTTCCTATTCTCCTAGGGAGTTGCTGAATATGCTTCTTCAGATCTCGCCTTTGGCATCTAGTCCATTGGTTACAGGAGAAATGATTTATCTTTCGGTGGTGTTACGATCCTGGGGATGTTATTCTGGGCCTGGTTTCAAAATTGTTATTGGTGACTGGGTAAATGTTAGTGGACCCCTAACTTGCGGCCATCGTTTCCTGGATATCGTACCGTCACAATCCTGTGACGGTGATACTGGCGGAGACTTTGAATGGTTAGATGCCTAGCGGGATGGTAGTTCCGACTTTCTGAGGGGTAGACATATAATGTTGTTTATGCGGTTGTTAAAGAGGTTCCGTATGGCGGTTCCACCTAAGTATCCTTTGTCGGTGGTGCCAAACTTCTTATTGCATTGTTTCATTAGCGTAGCCTTGGACATTGAGAGTTAGGGGAACTGGTTTGTAGAGCACGGGGCTTGGGGCTTGCGCTGGTTAGTTCCTTGGTGGGGGGAACTTTTACCCAATCTAGAACTTAGGGAGTACCAATATGTTCGGTTAGTTGGCCTCAGGCAAGCCTATTTTTACTTTCCCTGGCGGCTGCTATGCCAATTTGGTTTGGAGAAAATCGTGCCATCGCGAACACTGAACTTCGTTCTTATGGAGGACGTGATGGAGCATATGTGCACGCAGCTTGGATATCTGTGGGAGAATCGTCGTCCGTCGACCCATCCTTCTCAATTTGTGGGTAGAGTCTAACACGTTTTCGAGGACTACATAAAGTGGTTGTGGAAGAAGGTAGTGGCCAGGATGCTGGCTGTTGAGACTGGGCAATGGTGGTTTGCCATATCTGACACCATGGAGTGATACATTATGGTTTTACCAAATCTAGTTCAGGCTTATCGCTCTATGGAGCGTCTATAATAATCCATTTAGGCAGGGGAGGGTTGGGGACCCCAGGATGCAGGTGATGATGGGGCCGGTTCCTATGGCGGCTGTGGGTAGGGCTTTGTGAAGATTTTTGTAATGGGTGTGATTTTTTGTATTTTGTGGGAATAATTGGACACAAGGGAAGTTATTTGACTCTCTATGCCAATGTAATCATACTGAAATTTTAGAAAATAAAATAAATAAGTTTTTGATCATCTAGTTCTGCCTCTTGATGATCTTTGCATTTTGAATTATCTATACTAATCTCTAAGGAATACATATTCCTTTTTTCCATGTATATGTTAAAAATGAACTATCTTTATCGGGGATAAGAAAAGAATAGCGTTTTGTGAAAAAGAAGGGGGTTGTGCCCATGTAAAGCGGATGAGGTGTCTACGTACCTCTGGGATTTTGAAATTTTTTTGAAATTCAATTTTTTTGTAAGAAAAATAGGTTTTTAGAGGATCAGGCCCCACGTAGTTCTGATTTGGGGAAGTGAAAATTTACCTCTATTTTTTAGAATAAAAGTGAGATGAGAAGAGTCGTAGTGCGCTGAGATTTTAGACTAGGGGTAGAATTTCTTGAGATGGTCCAGGTTGAATGGACGCGTCATTTCTTCTCCATCAAGGTCGGTGAGCATAGCAACACCGCCTAACATGATATTCTTCATAATGTAAGGCCGCTCCAGATGGGATCTACTTTTTCTTTGAGGGCTAAGTCCCCTTCTCGGACACCGCGGTCCTTAAACCTCTTTTTGAATGATTGCGCTATGTTGAGATGGTACCCTTGTATGTGATATAAAGCTTTCAGCCTTCTTTCGTCCTAGAGGGATAACTCATCAAGACGGCTTTGGTGCCAGTCTTCCTCACTGACATTGCTTTCAAGCATAACACGCAGTGAAGGGATTTCCATCTCCACGGATAGGGCTTCTTCCATGCCATAGACTAGAGAGTAAGGGATATCCCCAGTAGAGGTTCAAACTGAAGTGCGATAGCCCCACAGGGCGTAAGGGATCATGTCAGCCCAATCTTGATAACTATCGATCATCTTATTGATAATGACGTTAAGGTTCTTATTTACTAACTCGACTGCACCAATGGTTTGAGGTCTTTATGGAGAAGATTTATGTATTTGAATTCCATACTCATCGACCACTTCTGTAACTTCTGCGTCGAAGTGTAGCCCATTGTCTGATACTAGTTCTTATGGGACTCCATATTGGCAGATGATTTTTTTATTGATGAACTTAGCCACTTTCTTAGTATTTAGAACTGCATGTGACTCGGCTTCGACCCATTTGGTGAAGTAGTTAATGAATACTTGGATGAACTCATGCCCGTTGGATGATTTTGGTGTAACTTTCCCTATGATGTCAATGCCCCATATGGAGAACGACCATGGAGAAGTCATGTTGTATAATTCTCGTGGGGGTAAGTGTTATAGTTTGGAAAACTACTGGCATTTGTAGGATCTTCAAACGCAGGTTGTGCAATTTTGAATCATGGTAGTCCAGTAGTAACCCTGTAGAATGATCTTTTTAGCGAGCATGTATTCATGTGGGGTCTGCATTCCCCGTTGTGGATTTTCTGTATCATTTCTCCTATGTCAGCCCTTGTGATGCAATGTAAATGGGTTCCATCGAAGTTCCTCTAAAACAGTGCTTTATCACAGACAATGTACTGGGCAACACAGTCGGTGGAGAATTGCCCGATCTTTCTTGTCAGATCCTTGGGGATACCTACCATGTTTGGGTAGGCGCCAATTATCATAGTACCAGTAGTCGGCTATCTCGGGATCTTCCTCCGTGTACATCTTAATGTGGTAGAAGTGGGTTGGTTTGTCTTGTTTTTGGACAAGGAAATGGGCCACGGTTATTCCCTTGGGTATGTCAATTATGGAGGCTAAGGTAGCAAGGGTGTTGGCTAGGCTATTCTTTGCTCGGGGAAGGTAGTGGAAGGCGAATTATTGAAATTGGGAAGCTAGATAATTTAGGTGGGCATAGAAGGGTAAGAGTTTATCATCCTTGACCTTCCATTTTCTAAGTACTTGACCAATGACGAGGGCTGAATTTTCGTAGACATCGAGGTGTCGAATTCTTTTTTAGAGGGAAACTTTGAGGCCTACCGTGCATGCCTCGTATTCAGTCATGTTGTTGGTGTAAGGAAAGTCTAGATTGATGGAAATAGGAGTGTGAGAGTCATCAAACGGTGCTCAGTGGGCTCGGTAGTCCTAGGGGCACTAGGTGGGATCTAGATCGGTTCTCGTAGTGCGACCCAGGGTTTATGGTGAGATGGGGAGGTGTTAAGGACCCAAGGGGAGACCTAGGCGGCCCTAGAATATGGTGTCTACAACTCCGAGGTTCCCCTTCTGGACGTCTTGATAAGATGTTAACATCTTCTCGCGCCCATCGATCTAGGTCTCATCGCCCTCCCTACTACGCCGTGAGATGGATGACACGAGTTGAGTATGAGCATTATTGTTTGCTCGAAATTCATATTCGTTCGGTTGTTGGGGAGAGAGTTTTTAGGGTCTCCCAGTTCGATCATTTTTTCCAAATCTTGTTGGATGTTAGGTAGGGGTTGGGATTCTCTGTTTGAGGCTTATGGTGTGGTCTATCCTGACATCGTCAAAGAGTTTTTCTATCGTGCTACCCACACTTCAGAGGGGATTCAGTCTTTCATACGTGGCATTTCTATTACCGTTATAGCTGATCTGATAGTAGAGTCACTATAGATACCTCCCATTTCTGACACCGTGTTTGCCCGAATTAATGACAATAGTCCACCGTCTTATGATATTCTCCACCATTTTTTCTGGGAGATTTCTTAGGCCGACGCTTACATGTTTCACCACTAGTTATTTCTAACCTTTTGAGTTCTTAACCAATTTGTGGCATCTTCTATCTATCCTAGGATAAATCATATCCAGATAGGATTTAACGTAATTTACTTCATGTATGTTGTATCCAAGGGGTGAGATACCGATTTACCTTCCATTCTATTTCAGGTGATGGAATCTGTTACCATTGTCGGTCACACCCCCGTCTGCACTGCTCTTCCCTATGGGGTTATCATTTCTCATTTATGCATATTTGTTGGAGTTATCATGTTAGAGGATGATATGTGTCACTCTGAGCCTTCTATCATTAATCATATCACGTTCATTCGTTCAGAGAGCCATTTGAATTCTGAGGCAAGAGGAGCTCCACCCTCTGAGGGAGCTTCTTCAGGAGCTGGATGTTCTTCCCCGCCAGCTGGTCCCACTGATCCCAATCCTGATGCCTCTCAGAATTGCCCCTCCATATCTGCACCCCCACGTGACATCGAGGAAGTTTTCTATGCTTTATAGGCACATGTGGCTCCACAATCCAAGATGTATGATGCTATGATGGCTAGATTTGATGCTAAGGTCGAGGCTCATGCTTGTAGTGATTCACGAATGATGACATTCTTTGACGAGATGAGGCAGAGAGAGCAGAGAAGGGGAGCAAGTTCTTCTGGCTTACATCATACTGCAGCTACATACACTAGATATGATGATGATGATGATGATGATACTCCTATTGATGCTTAATTTTCTATTGTTGAGACATTGTATTTAAGACTACTGATGTTTATAATGAATTTATTCTTTGTCTGATACGATGTACTCCTGTACTTCTGGACATTTTATATCAGCACTTGTTGTATTTATGGCATGGATGTACATTTTTATTGACGATGCAGTCTTATTGATTATGGGTTTAGTTGTATTCATTTACTGTTGTCTTTTACTATTCACTGTCATGTTTATACTGAGATTTGATTATTTAGCCATGCAGTTAGTATCCATTTATTTTTACTAGATTTGGTTTGTGTGGCCCACAATTTGTTTATTGCAGGAAAAAAGATGTAGAGATATGTGATTTAGGGGGGGTTTATATATTCCTGCTTTATTGATATATTTTTGTTCCTCCATACTTCACTTGGGTATTTGTTTTTGTCTCGTGTGTGCAGGTGCATTTTTCAGAGATTTAGATATTCATTACTACATCACATTCAGAGACAGAGATTCAGATGCTTGTCAGTTCTACAGTTTTTGATTCATGTCCTGTATTTCATCATTTTGGGTTTATGGGATAGGACGCATGTTTTATGGCTTATAGCATTTTTTTTTGGATTTGTCCTGGAATAGCCAAAGGGGGAGATTTGTAGAAACAAATTTCTAATCGAATCAATTTGTTTGTAATTGGGTTAATTCCGAACAAAATAATTTGAGTCTAGGTTAGTTTTTAATTTGAGATTAATGGAAGCCTACGATAGTTCAAAATTGAAGAATTTGCTATTAAAACCTTTGAAGAAAGAATCAAGACAAGTTGCATTCTTTAGACTCAGTTTGTTATAGATAACTGAGGTATGAATGCTTAAGAGAATTGATGTGATTTAGAATTTTGATTAAATGATGGATGAGTTAAAGGCTTTTAAATATCGGGAATTAAATTTATTATTTGAGAAATAGTTTTTATATATTTATGAGTTAATATATTTATGAAAACTCGAGGAATTATTTTAAAAGAAAAAATTGCGTTTTTTAAACTGTCGCTCGAATGATAGTGTATGTCGTTCTAACGACATGCACATGTTGCTCGAACGACGTGTGCATGTCTCTCAAACTACATGCCACCTTGGTTTTTCGTGTTTAAGATTTCTTGGACTCTTGTTTTCTCATAAATAAATACACCACACAACTTTGACATTTTTCAGAAGAACAATTTACGAAAAATTCCCATATAGTTCTTCATCATCCGGAGTTCATTCAAGATCAAATTACTCAATTCTATTGTTTGTAATCTTGAACATGTTTTCTAAAAAAGGTAATTCATCTTTGATTATAAAATTTCTAACTGCGGTCATTGGGGATGCTTGCGGGTATGCCTTGCCGAAGACGAAAGCTTCAGCTATCAGAGGGTTCTTGTGTGAGTCCTTTGATGAGTTAGACTACATGTCTATGTGAATTTACTGCTGTAGATTCATTAAAGATTTTTCTATGTTGTAAGTTGCGATTTACTGTTCATAGTGAAATAAAAAAGTTTTACCCAAAAGGGTTTTTTCCTAAATTTTTTTTTACCGCATGCTTTAATTATTTAATGGATTAAATCACTTAGATGCATGTTTAAGGTTTAAGAAGATAAAATTGGATTTAACTAAAAATTGAAAAAAATTATTTTTACTTAAAGCACACACTAATGGGACTTCTCACTCATCCCTCCAAGGCCTAATGCCACTAGCAACCCCTTGCCATATGATCTTAACCCTGACACCAATACCCTTTTTGATGCTCCAGTCCCAAACACTGATCCCTCTACCCCGATAGTCCCCTTCGATTAAAAGATAAGGATGATGAGATATGTACCCTTCCAAACAACCACCCCAAGGAATGCTGTCACCCTCCATACAAATCATCACCGATACTAACCCTACCATAGACCATATGACCTTCTTCATAACGGTAATAAACTTCTTACAGATTAACCATTACAGTCCAGACCTCTTCTTAGTCATGGAATTCTTGATCTCCAAAGAGCTAAGACTTATATCCCCCTTCTTAGAAGATATTAATCACTCAATCAAATAGGAGGATATGTACGATGAAGCCCTCTAGGTAACAGATCACATAAGTTTCGTAGTACCTATCCAGTCCACCTGATGGTAAAGAGCCACCTCAGAGGTGCACCTGTTCTCCCTCTCGAATAAACAAACCAACGATAGTACCCACTTTCCCACACTCTAGGCTCACCATCGATCCATTCTCTAGTAAATAGTTGAAGCATAAGAACTACTGGTCATTGAAATATAGAACCTGTGATTCATCCACCCTGATACCGGAGTCCCCCCCAGTACAGATGAATAAGGAAGATCTACATATATGAGCCAACGATAATATTACTTGGATATACAAATCTCGTCACAAGATTTTATATGACGAGGAGGATATGATAAGAGACCACTACATCCAAAGAGATGTCACTTTCGAAATGAAGCTTAGGGATAATCCATGACCTATAAAGTACAATGCTGATATAAAATTCCCAAAATAAAGGTATAATAGACTCCGCGAAAACAAAAGGTAGGTAGACTCCTAAGTCTTATTTGAGTCAGAATATGAACCATAACATGGAATACTCCTCCTGAGCCTCTCCTCCTAGACCCGAAATCAAGGTTTACCCCTTAGGTGACATCTATGTGATACGCACTGACTCCGAAAGTGACATTAAATATTCACTACTAATAGTCCCTTAGTCGGCGCCTCCCCTACGAAACACCGCCTTCGACCTTCCAAAGCTTACTCGAAGACTTCATGCACCCAGTACCAGCCATGTGTGATACATTGACCTTCCGTAATGGGGGATCATATTTTTCCTTAACATTCTCCTCATCATCGAAGGAAATATTTCCCTAGGTCCATGAGACGAGTTCACCCTCAATCCTCGGGTCCGAGAAATAATGGCACAGTAGAACTACTCCTCAGGAAAAAGACTTGGGTTACGTAAGCAAGGACCACGTCCTTAGAAGCCCTTGATCTTCGAGAATTCAAATTTGCGATCGGTACAAAGCTACAGTAGAATAGTTTAACCAACTAGAGAAATGTGAAGACTGGATCTCCCGAAAAGAAATGAGGCTACACATCGAATTATTTATAGTCCATCCTCTCTTAGGGGGGACTGCCTCTCTACTTTTTCGATAATAAGGGAAGGATCCGTCATCCCAACATTAAAGTATATCTGATCATTCGAGCCACTGGGTGGAATTATCTACCAGTAAAAATACAAGATACTGTGTGAAACTTTATGACAGTAGACAACGATCCCCCGAGATCCCCCCACTCGAATAAGACCCCATCAATCCCCAAGATGAACTAGATACTCTAGTATCAAAGTTATCCTTTTGCCTCTTTGTACTTAGTATATCACCATGGTCCCACTATGAAACAAACATGAGTCAAAATTATGGGAACGTGTACCTAGAGTCATCCCATATCATTAGTATCATTGAAATGAAAATGATATGATGATATGACCAATTGAGGCCATCCCTCACCAGAAGGTACTCCCTCATGAATAAAGATGACTCACAAACACACTTCGAAGATTCTCCATGCAAGTAGCTCCCAGGACCCACCTCGAAGGCTCTTCATAAGTAAGTAACTCACAACGCTCTACGTTGAAGAGCCTCCAATTGACCTGGCTCGAAAGACAAAGGTCACCCGAATGACAATAGTTTGTAATAAGAAATAGAGTGTTGTATTATATACTTTATCTTACGAATGTATATGTTGAGTGGGGTCTCTTGGTACCCACGAGGGACCATGCCTGGCAGGGCATGGGAGAGCTTTCATGCTCTATCAAGAAATATCCTCTTGGGAACTTCGTAGGGACATAGCTTGGAGGATTGAGAACAAGGTAATGTTGGGAGTTATTACCAACCCTCTTGGAAAACATCGACAAAACTTCACCCAGGAAAAGTGTCACTCGATCCTACTCATTGCTTACCTATTCGAGTGAACCTCCTCGAGTCATTCGATCTCCCTTAATATTTACCCCATTGAGGTCACCTCTGCGAGGTACCTCGGGTGCCAACCCATCTGACTGACGTGACTAGATACCAAATAATAGCCACTGTTTGAACCACTTCTTGACGTCATGATTCCTGACGTTTAGGAACTCAAAAATACAACACTCAAGTGGCTTTATCCTTAGGATGGCAGGCCTAGTTCACCAAATCTGACTGTATAGCCTATAATAAGACTCAAATTGATAAGTCATATCCTTCATTAATGACTTCAATACTTCCAGCCAATAGAATGGTTTCCCGCCAAACTACCAGATCCTAGGCATTAAATGCAATATCTCATACATTGAATGCACCGGACCAGAGGGGTCGAAGGGATACTGAATCAAGCAACCTCTCCCCCATACAAATAAGACCAAAACAAACAAATCAAGGAGAGATCATATAGAACATAAAACTGTTGGAAAAATTTACTTATACCAGAGAACTCTCATGAGAGCATTAACTCCCATACACATTCAATGCACCCATCATTGGGCATTAACTGAGCTTGAGGTTCCTGCCTTGTCTTTATTGTGCCTAGAGTGCTTGTTATTTCTCCCTCTGACCATGCTACCTGCTGGTCCCATTCATTTATTGTGTTCGCCATATGCTACTCATGTCAATATGTTCTTTAGTAAAACTTTGAATGTTAAATCTCCCTGTCTCTGATTCACCTATGGCTTTGACATATGCTCTATATCTAACGGTGTTAGTCCCGATCTTGATAAGGGGTTACGCCTCACTTAATACTAATAGTATTTAAAGAACCCACATCTTATATTTGGTGACTCTGTTGGGGAGGTATTCTCTTTTGAAAAGATGCCAGAGTATAACACCATTAGAAAAATTGATTCCGATGCCATACATTGTGAAGAAGAGGCAAGTAATGCTATATTGCCTGAAGCGGGGAGAACGACAAGAATAGAACCTAGTGCACCTGACATTGGTATCACGAAGACGATAGCCACGCAAGGGGGAATATGCCAGACACAGATGCATGGGCCGATGGTACTATTCGCAAAGTTCGTTAAGACTCTGGTAGCCCAGTCAATGTTGGGAGACACCACGGGCGTGAGTTACTTTACCACATCACCAACAAATATACCAGCTCCAACTATTACTAGAGGGGTGGTGGTGCCCACTTTCGTTAAGACTCTTCCCGCGGTTCCACCTGTGCTAAGGTAACCAATGTTGTAAAATGAGGGAGTAACTCCAACTGCTCAAGCTGTCATGGTAAGTCAAGTGTAGGCGCACCAGCCTTAATGAACCCGGTGAAAATAATGATGTCGTTATCTAGCCCCTCATCAACCAGTTGAGAAGATACGGAGAAAGAGCTGTTAAAGTTCATAGCTGTGTTTAAAGAAGAAATCTCTTCCATATACAATGAATTTCATACTCCCCCACCAAAGGAGTATAATAATGAACCCTACCCCATGGGATATGTTACCCTAATCTTTGAAAAGTACACGGGGAAATGCGTAAATCCCAAGGAGCATGTGAAGAGGTTCATCGAGAAATTGGGACCCATTCCAGCAATAAAAAGTTGAGGCTAAAGGAGTTCTCAAAATTCCTAACAGAGAAAGCCTACACGTGGTATTCCCTCCTATCTCCAGGTAGTGTAAGTTCATGGGAGGAGTTACATGTTTTGTTTGTGCAAAAGTTTTTCTTGGCGGAGGATGAGTTCACACTCACTTAGCTCGCGCGTGAGAAACAAAAGTCAGAAGAGGACATTGTGGCCTATATTCGAAGGTTCCGTGAGCGCTCCCTATATGTGAGGGAGGAGATGCGATAGGATAGGCTTTTACAAGTATGTGCAAAAGGCTTGCTTCCCGAATACATATGTTATATGATTAACGAGATAAGAGAAGGGACATTTGCAGCCTTTTGAAGGCAGTAAGGAATATCGCTTTAGTGATGAAACCCGTAGTACAACCGCCCGCTTTGTCTAATTTTCCGATGAGGTCAACAGTTACTTCGGGGAGGGGAATACCCTCTAGGATCAACTACGTGGATGATGAGGGTAGAGAAAGAGGTAATGGCGACCGAGGAGGTAGAAAGGCTAGAAACAACAAGAGAAGATTTGAAGATAAAGAGGATCCCCTTGAGATACCTTGAACGATGGAGCAAGCCTTGAACTTGTATGATGTCATGGTCCATGATAAAGTTTGAAGGATAATTAATGTCCACACCGATCCACTCACTCGATAAGATAGAGAGAAGCCTCATTATTGTGTGCTCTATAACAGGGTAAATCATCCCATTAAGGTGCATTTTTCATTTAGAAGGTTGATTGACCGCCATGTGAAGAATAGAGATATCGAGTTGCCACAGACTAATGTAAACACCAACCTTTTACCTCCTCATGGGGCCCTATGGATAGCGCTTTTGATGAGGAGGCCGAGCGGTCAATGATGGAGCGGTGGCTCAGAGGGAATGATTCCGAGGGAACTCATGATAGTGGCTTCGAGGATTCTCTCAAAAAATGCACTTTCGGGTTGGCTTGCATGCATTTAGATGATGAGACTGAAGACGGAAAGCGATAAGAAGGAGAAGCATTAGATGCTGTTGAGATGCTCAACGAGCAAATGGGGGTCTGCTCTTTGGGGGAGGTCAACGCAGTGATAGCATATGATGAGGCTGCGTATCGAGACGTGGAAGAAGTTTATGAGCTTGAGGATGATTAGACGCATTCGTGGATTGAGTGTGCAGCTGTGGTTCGCTCGGAAAAATTTAGTTGTTCTTTGACCAAGTTGGACTTCCTGATGATTCCCGACTGGAAGTTATGAGGGCCATTATAGGGATTGCAAAGAAAAATATGGCCCCACATTTGAAATGGAATGTGCCCATGGAAAAATTAATGAGTAGATACCTCTCAGAAGTCACATTCTCGGAGGCACATAGGATGATTAGGTACCCATACAATAGACCTTTGTATGTTACTACATCGATGAATGATTGCATTTTTTTGTGAGTGTTATTGGACGGAGGGGCATCCATCAACATAATGCCAGTGGGATCTTTCTATGCCACCGGGTTGTCAGAAACCAGAATAGTGCCCCACTCCTTGGAAATATCGAGTTATGATAATCATTCCTCCAAGTCGGTGGGCTACGTCAATGTGGGCATCAGGATGGGAAATATCACTTCCCATATTAAATTCCACATCATAAATTACGAGCCATCGTACCAGTTGTTAGTAAGAAGGGTATGCATGAAAAACCATGGGTTGTTACCCTCAACATATCTTCAATTTGCTAAAGCGAACATAAAGGGTACAAAAGTGGTGATTCGAGCTACCAAGAAACCTTTTGCAAAGGAAGAGGCCCACATGATGGATGCAACTTTCTACACTGATCTGATGAAATGAGCTACTATAGTGACAAGATATACTGAGGGACAAGGATCCCGTCAACTCGAGAGAAGGTGTGGGAACTTACTCGAACGATTGTGACTTATGAAGAATAACATGATCTATGGGCAATAAGGCCACCCAGTCTGTCAAGACAACTTCGTGATCAGATGACCTCGCGAATTGATCCCATTGAGCACCAGATGAAGACATAGAGAGTTATTAGCAGGCAAATGGTGAAGGAGGTGGATGAGAATTGTAGAAAGAGACCTTTCCAAAGAGATGCGGCCTGACAGTTCAAATGGGTTGTTTTGCTTAACGGTAGAATTATTTACAGATTATGAAGGTGTGAGCAGGCAGTCGAGAGACTGGACGATGAAGCTAACCCAATGTATGAAAGCTTCGTGGTAGATAATAAGAGTAAATTCCTAGTAATTGAAAACTCTGGGAGCCAAGAGTTTGTAGAAAAAGTGGAGGAAGAGCCGGAATGTATGAAAGACGACCTTAGGCCATAGATCTAGGAATTGGAAAAAGGTAGATTTGGCTAGAGAAGGTGGGGATTTGAATCCCATCTTCATTTCGAAGGACTTGGAAGGATCTCTTCAAGAGGGGTTAATTAAACTATTGGTAGAGATCAAAGATGTCTTCGCATGGAAATACACCGAGATACCTGGGGTTGAAACAGAAGTGAGTTACCACAGATTGAATGCCTTTCCCACAGTAATTCCATTTAAACAGGACACTCCAACATACAAAGTAGAGTTGGAGGGAAAGAAATTCAATCAAGCATGACCAAAGGATGAATTACCAATGCCCTCTATTGACAGCTTGATCGATGCAACAACGGGACATGAGATGTACAGCTTCATGGACGGGTATGTGGTCTATCATAAGATAAAAATGGATCCAACTGACACGGAGAAGACTGCCTTTCGAACACCCTTGGGAAATTTCATGTACACGATCATGCCTTTCGGATTGAAGATAGTAGGAGCCACTTATCAGAGGATGATGATGGCCATATTCTAAGGCCTTTTGCACAAGACGGTGGGGTTTTATGTCAACGAATTGGTGAGTAAGTCTAGGAAGGAAGAATCCTACCTAGACAACTTGTGGAGGGTATTCACGCACTGCACGAGGTATAAGCTAAAGATGAACCCCCTCAAATGCATCTTTGGGGTAACGAGCGGAAAATTCTTGGGTGTGTGGTAAATCGCCAGGGGGTACAAATGGACTTGGATAAACGACGAGCCATCCTTGATATGCCAAGACCAAAATTCACGAAAGAGATAAAGAGTTTCCTTGGAAAGGTGTCCTACTTGAGGCAGTTTGTCCCAGTGCTGGCTGAGGTAACGCATCACTTGATGGAGCTGTTGAGGAAGGGCATGAAGTTTACATGGGAAATAATGCACTAGGAGGACATGGACAAGTTAAAGGCGCTCCTTACCTCCCCTCAAACAATGATCCATCCGAAGGCCGGTACCCCTTTACGCTTATATCTTACATTAACAGAAAGGTCCATTGGGGCTTTGTTGGCCGAAGAGAGCAAAGGAATGAAAAACCTATTTACTATTTAAGTAGAATTATACACGGGCCTGAGGCCAGATACACTAGCATCGAGAGGCATTGTTTAGCCCTTGTATATGTATCACAAAAGCTTAGACACTACCTATTACCATTAACGGTTCATATTGTAACTAGATGTGACCTCGTAAAGTTTTTTCTTGCTAGAACTGTATTGATAGGCATGGCATCAAAAGTCAGGCATATGCAGATTTTCTAGCTATTTTCCCATATGGGACATTCGAACTGCCTATTAAAGAAATCCGGAGTGATGACCTTCAGGCCAATTTCATAGCAACCATCCCAGTCGAATGGATTATGGAGTTCGACGAATCTTCAACCGAGAAAAAAGGAGGAGCGGGAGTCATTCTTCGAAGAGGCAGTGACGAGATTCACCTGTCTTTTTAAATTGGAGTTTTAATGATGAAATAATGAAGATGAATAAGAGGCACTGGTACTTAGGTTACTCGAAGCGCTAAGGAGGGGCATCCAGGTTCAAATAATCAAAGGGGACTCAAGCTTGGTGGTGAAGCAAGTGACGAGGGAATGTGCACTGAAACACATGAGTTTGGTGCCTTACCACATGATAATCCAGTGATTTCTAGTCCAGTTTAAGGTGGTAAAGAAAAAAAAGAATCCCCAAATGATGAATAGGCATGTGGATGGCTATGCCACCATCACGTAAAATATTGCCTTTGACGGAGAATCGACCATGATCTGAATCACAAAGAGAACTGCCCCTTGATAGTGTCTGAAATGCTGCCATCGAAAGAAAAATATGACTAGAGAGGTGAAACCAAAAAGCAATTAGAGAGAGGGGAAATACCAAAAAGCAACGGGACTTCTCGAAGTGATACCTTTTCTATCAAACGACATAGTGCAATTTTATTGACAAACCATAAGACTAGAGACAACCCTATATGGACTTCTTAATAGACGAAATAGTGCCAACAGATAAAGAAGATGCTACAAATATAAGGAGACGAGCACGGAGGTACTTCATACAAGATGGGAAGCTTCATTGATGAGGCTATCACGACAGGCCCCTAAGGTGCATAAGAGATGAAGAGGCTGGAGAGGTGTTGAAGCAAGCTCACGAGCCAGGTCACATTGGGGGAGCTAAAATTTACAACCAGCTAATGACCTTAGGCTATTACTGGCCTTTGATGGAGAAAGACTCAATTGATTTTGTTAAAAAAGTGCAAGGCCTACCAGCTACACGGGAATATGATCCACGCTCCTTCACTGGACCAGCACTATTTATCTACATCATTCTCATTCCGCACTTGGGCTTTTTACCTGGTAGGGGCCATCAACCCTTAGTCACAGGGAAATATATGGATTTTAGTAGCCATCGAATATTTTAAGAAGTGGGCAGAGTCCATACCGCTCAAGAGGGCCACTGCGGGGGTAGTATCCTAATTTATGAACGAATACATTATTTACCTCTTTGGCATCCCAAAGGTATTTCTGTCAGACAATGGTACTCCCTTCGTAAATAGCGAAGTACGCTTGCTAATGGAAAAGTACTACATCATCCATAAAAGTCAACAGTGGCCTACCCAAAATTCAATGGGCAAGCAGAAGCTACCAACAAGATGCTGGTGAATATTTTGGCAAAGATGCTAGAGTACTTCCCTGGCATATGGGATGACAAGATCCCCAAAGTTCTATGGGCCTATCGAACAACTAAGAGAAAGACAACATAGTACACACCTTTTTCCCTAGTATTTGGGATAGAAAGTGTGCTGCCAGTCGAACTCGAGAAACATTGGATAATGAAGCTAGGGATCATCTATAATAAAGTGAATATTCTCTGAACCAAATAGCAGGTGGTGATGTGGGGGAAGATTCGGCTTAAGTTGGCTCTACTCTACAATAAGGTTAGCTAGATTCTTCTGGAGCCTTTCTTGAGCCTGGTAGATGGTTTCTAGATCCTGCTCTTTTTCAACCAACTGTGCCTCCGCACAAGTAACTGACTCATCAGTCTATTGCACTTCTTGCTCAGTCACCAGCAACTGGGATTCCAGACCCACAAGTTCTTTAGAGACAACCACCAGCTCGCGATGGAAATTCTGGAGGCGGTTATAGACACTGGAAGATCACTCTTTTTGAAACTCCGCAACACCTCAGCAAACATGTCAGGGAAAAACCATCATTGGTTAACGCATTAACCCTACCTAATAAAGTTTTGATAGTTTCAGGACTAAGAGACATAAGGGGGTGATGGGAATTTCCTCTAATAACATCGTGAGCCCAAACAATCGGCCAACCATCATCCTAGGAAGTGGATGCAAACATTGAATGGTAAAGGTCAAAGGAAAGTGATCTAGAAATCGCTCGATCAACAAACGGGGACCCTCAGTTAGAACAGAAGGGAAGCTGGCCAAAGTTTGTCGTACAACCACCTCGGCGGATGCCTCAGGTGGATTAATACTGAAAATCCTATCACTAGAAGATGGTGGTCGGGTGTGCAAAGCACTATCACTTTCTTACACTCGAGGAATGATGGTGAATAAGTATCACCAAGTACACGGGACCCTCCCAAAGAAGCAGCTAAAGCTACTATTAATGCTTGAACTGACTCCTTAACAATAGGATCCACTTCGATCCCATGAGCTGCTAATTGATTGACCTCCACTTAAAATGAAGTAAATAGTTAAAGTTGCAATAGAGACAAAGGAAAGCACGAAAAAATATAAACTATGCGAACTTAGAGATTTATGCCTATAAGACTAGGCCCGCCCGACCCTCGATTATGGGAGATTTATGCCTATAAGACTAGGCCCTCTCGACCCTCGGTTATAGGAGATTTATGCCTATAAAACTAGGCTTTCCTGACCCTTGGTTATGGGAGATTTACGCCTTTAAGACTAGGCCCGCCTGACCCTCGATTATGGGAGATTTATGCCTATAAGACTAGGCCCTCTTGACCCTCGATTAAGGAGATTTATACCTATAAAACTAGGCCTGCATGACCCTCGGTTATGGGATATTTATGCCTATAAGACTAGGCCCGCCTGACCCTCGGTTATGGGAGATTTATTCCTATATGACTAGGCCCGACTGATACTCGATTATGTGAGATTTACGAAATATAAAGTCCTATATTCCTAGGCCTTCTTGACCCGCGATTACATGCAATTTTGATTTTAAAGATAATATATCTATATACAGAAGATAGATAGAAGAATGAAAATACCTTAGGTTGTCACTCCTCAGCAAAATCACGAGTGGCCATCTGAACCACGTCCTCCTCCTCAATCACCTCGGGGGCCACCAACATGGGATGGCTTTGAGGGTCGATCATATTTTATCCAACCTACGCTCCCTACTCCGGCCTATCCTCCACCGTCTCAACATGTTCTTGTTCAACATCTCCTTGGGCAACTGCAATTGTTTCAACACCTTATGGGTTCGAAATCGAAGGCCCGAATAAAGTAATAAGCATTTGATCGTTTGAAGGTGGAGGCACCACGGGGATGGTTGAAATGGGCGTGGGAGCCTTAAGAATGAAAGAAAATAAGAAATTGAATAAGAATAATCAATGGGAGAAGTAAAAGGGGGAGATAAGTGCAGAAAATAAAGGCTTACCAAAGGCATCGAAGTCACAACAACAACATGTACAAGCATAACTTCAACAACTTTCGCCGAAGGCACACCCCTCTCAAGGACAGCCTGCTCGTGCAAAAAAGAAGGGTTAGGGGAATAACCGTCACTAGATGAAGTATCAGATACAACTTCCCCTATGGGGAAATGGGTGACTACCTGAGAACAGTAGGGGCAGCTGCATCGAGAGGGAGATTTTCCTCAGCACCATCACACCCATCAACCTGCACACCAACCTGAAAGAAGAAAAAGAGAAAATTACAATAAACTAAGGACATCAACATGAGAAAGAATGAATATAAGGAGGGAACTTAGGGTAAGAGATCTAAGAGATTTACCTCTTCTTCCATCACATCCTCAACGATTTATAATCTTGGGGAGGGGGGGAGGCAGGTTTCGAGGAAGAAACCATTACCCTCAACCTACCCCTATGTACTAAGGTAGTCTCTTCCTCCTATTCCTATTCCTCATCTTATTCTTTTTCCTTTTCCTCCTATACTTCCTCATCATCATCATCACCTTCACCAACATCTCCACCAGACAAATTCTCCTCAACAATCTCCTCCTCACTGGACCCGCTTGACTCCTCCATCACAAGATTGAGGGGGCTAATCTCTTTCCTCTTTTTACTACCCTCAGTGTATTGGGGGTCATAAGAAAACCCATGAGCAGACATCTCGACTGACATAAAAGATCGGTCTTTTTCACTTAAATGTTCCTTTGTCTGGCGAAGATGATCCACCATATGGCTCACCTCCTTGGAAATCTTTGGGTCAGGAGAAGAGACTAATGGAGGCTGTGGAGTGGGTTTAAGATTATTCAAGGGCCCCTTATGACTAGCCCTAACTTCTGCATGAGTTGAATCAGTGCGAGGAGACTCAGTCCTTCCAACTGGCCTCGAAGGAAAATGGGAAACATTGGTATAAAGAATGGAGGATTGAGTGGACCTCTTTCTTTTTACAATTGCCTGATCCACATGCACTGGGGGAGGCAACTCAGGGGTAACACTAATATTGGCTGTATTGAGGGGAAAATAGATGATTGGGTGGTGCAGTTTCTCAAACCCAACTAAGTGGGTGGAAATCTCTCAACTTCGGGATAACGGGGTTCCTTGAGAAGGTTAGTTTGGAAACGAACCAATTGGTTCTGCCAGAACACATTAATGAACATCTCCGACCTCCATCCTCGAGCTCATTTGCTCGGGATTATGGGGTTATAAGGATAATGGTCACACAGACTGGCAATAGTAGATGTGAGGAAATTCGAACAAGCAAATGAGAAGTTAATAGTCTTCTCTCTTGTAAAATGACTTAATAGGGGGCCCCCTTGATAATAGCCAAACTGCATGGCTACCCCGTGGGGGATATAAATAGAGTAAAACGATGACCACTCAGTATATGAAGGCAAATTGTAAGGGATCAATAGCAGGGGGACACTGTGCTCGGGGAAATTTATGGCAAGGGATTCTTCGATAGGAGCAATGGGATGCTCCTCTTCACCAAAGAAATTATTGGTAAAAAATTGGCTCACCCCAATATAAGGGAGAGGATTTAATCACTCAGCTCGTTCAATCATAGTTAAAATAGGTTTCTTCACACTCTTATTCTTCCAATAGCAAATACATGGGACTCTCACATCCTGTGAACTGGGGAAGTGGCTAGCGGGGGGCATTATCCTTAAAATGAGCATCAAGGAATGCCGTCAAAAGAATATAGTTGGCCTAGTTAGACACATCGAACCTACCAACGCTTCGAGAAGAGTCTGTAGACACACGATCTAACCAAGTGTGTAGAGACCCAAGAACACTGGCTCCAAGAGGGATCTTTACACCGCAGGCCATTGGAATGACCAAATTGATCTGGTCCTTACGAGGGCAGTCGTAGGGCTTACCTGAAAGGTATACCTCTGAAATCATCACCCATATGTACCCCGTCAGATCAATTTTGGACTCATAGCCTTTCCTAGTTAGGGGCTTCTCAAATACTTCTTTCCCTCAAGGGTTCTCCCTAGCAGCCTCACGAGCTCTAATGATAGCCTTCTCTTCAATGAAGTAAAAGTAGTGGATGACCTCACAGTAGGTGCACTTGTTGTAAGTTCCATGCAATCCTTCATAACGACTTTTAACTCGTTCCTTATAGTTTTTTATTCACTAGAAACAGCCTCCTCGAAGAAGGTGTCAAATCCAGTAGCTTCCAGTCCTAACAGTTTGCACACATCCTCAAGGGTAACAGTAAACTCGCCCCAAGCATCCACAAAGGTGTGTGACCTATGGATACATCGGGACACCAACAATTGTAAAGCAGTCTTATATTTGGCTAAGTTAAGTTCACCCAACCACATGGAACAAGTCAAACCTACGAGGTCTAGTTAAACCGAGTACTTTGCATGGAAATACCCCGTCGAAGGGCCCAACCCTTCACTAGCGCCAGAGGACGCCTTAAATTCCATCTTGGAGTAGGGGAAGTCACCGCAATCTATACAGAAATGGGTGACAATAGTGGTAGGGATATAAGCAAAGTCTTCAGCATCTTCACCTTCATCCATTAATAACTTTGGTTCCTTAGTAGGCACCAAAGAACTAGGAAATCGTTCAACAATCGCCCAGAAATGATCATCCTCTCCAAAGTAAGGGGCATGACGATATCATGCCCACTGAGCCTGGTATGCCTAGGTGGCAGGAGAGGCTGGTGCCATAGCAGATGAGAGAAAAGAGAATGGAAGATAATTAAAAAAGCTTAAAGAAGGGGATATTGCCTTTGTCAAAATCTCATAGAAAAGCTTGAACTCATAAAGTTAAACCCAAAGGCGAGTCTTAACTAAAGGTGCGCCCCCATTTATAGGGGAAACATGAATTCCAAAATACGTCAATAAAAGTAACGATTGGAAAAGAGGAATGATGATGTTTCAGAATTATGTGGCTGGCATATTGGCCAAACACGCGTGATCGCAGAAGATTAAAGGTTAATATGATGATGATTCGTGGCATGACACATCGAATAGTCGTGTCATCTTCATGCGCTCGCCTTGGCACTGCCATGTGTGATGCACTAAAATATAAATGACAACTTCATTTAGTGAAGCATGCCTGGGGGTTTTGTCTACCTTGGGGAACGAAGAGCTTTGGGTGGAAATTTGAATAAATCTCTTAATTATCCCTAAGAGGGAAAATTATATATAAGAAAAAGTTTTGTACATATATTTCTTCATGTAATACACAAATATCTCAATGAAGGGGCAAATGTGGAGGGTTGTTCCCCCACATAGATGATTAACTGAGCCAAGTGAATTAATCGATTACGGAGAAAGATGCCCCACAAACACACTTTGAAGATTATCCATGCAAGTAGCTCGTAGGACCCACCTCCAAGGCTCTTCACAAGTAAGTAACTTGCAACACTCTACCTCGAAGAGCCTCTAACTGACCTGGCTCAAAAGACCCAGCTCAAAGAATAAAAGTCACCCGGATGACACTAGTTTATAATAAGAAATAGAGTGTTATATTATGTACTTTATCTTACGAATGTATATGTTGAGTGGGGTCACTTGGTACCCACAAGGGACCATGCCTGGCAGGGAATGATAGATCTTTCATGCACTATCAAGCCATCTCCCCTTGGGAACTTCGTAGGGACATGGTTTGGAGGATTGTGAACAAAGAAACGTGGGAGTTATTACCAACCTCTTGGCACATTTGGACAAAAATTCACCCAGGAAAAATGTCACTCGATCCCACTCATTGCTTACCTATTTGAGTGAACCTCCTCAAGTCATTCGATCTCCCTCAATACTTTCCCCCTCGAGGTCACCTCCTCAAGTTACCTCGGGTGCCAGCCCGTCTGACTGACGTGAATAGATACCAAATAATAGCCACTGTTTGAACCACTTCCTGACGTCATGACGCCTGGCATTTAGGCAAGCAATAATAAAACACTTAAGTTCCTTTATCCTTAGGATGGCAGGTCTAGTTCACCAAATCTAACCGTATAGCCATCTTATTGTAAGACTCAAGCTCTCAAGTCATATCCTTCATTAATGACTTCAATACTTTCACCCAATAGAATGGTTTCCTGCCAAAACTACCAGATCCCATGCATTAAATGCAATATCTTATGCATTGAGTGCACCGGACCAGAGGGATCAAAGGGATGCTAACTCGAGCAACCTATCCCCCATACAAATAAGACCAAAATAAACAAATCAAGGAGAGATCATCTAGAGCCCAGAACTACTGTCCAAATTTCCTTATACCAGAGAACTCTCGTGAGAGCATTAACTCCCATACACATTCAATGCACCCTTCATTGGGCATTAACTGAGCTTGAATTTCTTGCCTTGTCTTTATTTTGACTAGAGTGCTTGTTCTTTTTCCCTCGGACAATGCTACTTGCTGGTCCCATTCATTTATTGTGTTCACAATATGCTGATCATGTCAATATGTTCTTTAGTGCAACTTTGAATATTAAATATCTCTGTCTCTAATTCACCTGTGGCTCTGACCTATGCTCTATATCTAATGGTGTTAGTCCCGAACTTGATAAGGGGTTACGCCACATTTAATACTAATAGTATTTGAACAACCCATATATTATACTTTGTACTTAATATATCACCATGGTCCCACTGTGATACAAACACGATTCAAAATTATGGGAATGGGTACCTAAAGTTATCCCATATCATTGGTATCATCGAAATGCAAATGATATGATGATATGACCAATTGAGGCCATACCTAACTAGAAGGTCCTCCCTCATGAATGTACTTGTTTACAAATAAAATGGAGCTTTTCCACCCCGCTCCCCATGACCATGATCAAGGAAAATTTGAGTGCCTACAATACGTGGTATCTACACTGACTCTCTCCAGGTTTGTCTATGAGATATATTCCTAACGGGTCGAATACATTTCATACCGATACTACTACTGAGAGATCTTATGTAACGCTGTTGGAATCTTGAATGAAATGGATCCAGGGGAGACATAACCTCGTGTCGATGATTAGAAACATCAAAGAACTATCTCAGTCGACATCTGTACGGGATACTCTATGTCCACCAAATCTTTACTCAAGACACTTGAACATATAGACGATTAAGTTCACGCTATGATACCAAAAATTTCCACTGCCATTATCATCTAAAAGGTAATTGTATAGTGGATGGATAACTCCATGTCTCGACCACCCTAAAAAACCGAGAATGAAGCTCCAAAGATATTGGTAAAGAACCCCATTCTAGACTGGATTGAGTTGAATGTCCCTAAAGACAATAACTTCTGCCTTTGTCCCTACATCCTTAGCTTATTTGATGATACGTCTAGAGAAAGCTTAACTGAAGACCCAGGAAAAGCCTGTGCATACTACGGACTAGGAGGTCAACTTCCTCACTAATCCAGGTCGACATTTCGCTCAACTAAACTCTGTCTAAAAGGAGAAAGATTCCCCCGTAGTGACCATCGTACCTCCTCCCAGGAAAATAACAATATCCAGGAGAAACTCTGTAGAAACTCAACTAACATCGCCATATAGGAGTTTCTATCTACATCACGTGAGCACCGGACTACCCTCGTTTTCCCACTATCCCACTCTTCTGTGCTTACGTATCTAATTTCGACTAAAATGTAAGCCACTTTTGAATCCATCACTATGCAATTAACTTTTATGACGAGGACCTCCCCCTGTAAGGCCTCAAACATTAGTTTGCATTACACATGAGTACTCAAACCCACAGACAGAAAGTACCCTTGGTACTAGTAGACAATGGTTCCACCATCAATGTATGCCCTCTTTACGCTTCTACGAGTCGAGGATACACCACCTCAGAATTTGTACCATCTTCCATAGCCATCAAGGCCCATGATAACACTCACTGGGAAGTCCCAGGGTCCTTCATCCACACCCTCATTATAGGGCCAATCAAATCCGATGTAGGGTTCTGAGTGGTCGACATTCTGACCAACTTCAACCTTTTACTCGGGAGAGTCGGGATACACCCCATAGGGAACTTCCCTTTTGATGTCGAGGTCATCAAAATTAATGAAGACAATGGTTGGGCCAATGTAGCTAGTACGAACACCACCCCTAACCTAGACACTCACCATGACAATAGTGATATCTTCCTTAGCGGATTTCAGGTTGTCCCAATCGCTCACATATATCCTCGCTATCTTTATAGATGTTTTCCCTTGATCCTATGTCGACATACCTGACATCAAACCCTCTATGATCATGCATTAGATATCTAATCTCCCTGACACCAAACTCGTAAAATAGGGCTCCACAAGCTCATACCCGAATGGTCATTGAAAGTTAAAGAGGAAGTGGAAAAATAACTCAGCGTCGGCTTCATCCAAGTGGTGGAGTAACCCACTTGGAAATCCAAATCGTACCAATAATCGTAACCAATGGAAAAGTATGAATGTGTATATACTATAGGTATATCAATAGGTGTTGTACCAAGGGTAATTTCCCTCTGTGACACCCGCCTAATTAAATACCGGGTGATCAGTCCTTTGTTAAATTGAAATAGGGTTCTCATTTGGATCATTTTTAACATCACTATTGAAAACTTTTAAATGACTAATCACCTATGTCAAATTAAATCGGTTTCAAAATTTTAACTTTCATTACACAGATAACTATAACATGAGAAAAACCAAAATAAATCATACACCATAATAAAGTCTGAGTGATCACGAGATATAAATAAATAAAAATACTTGTCGAATAAACCATAGACTACAAATCCCAAGTTCGAAGTAATTAACCAATATATTAATAAACTGGGTACATGAACTGACAGAAAGAAATAGAATAACTAGGGTGACATTCCCACATGAAATACTGACTGCATCCTACTCTAGGAATGAAATAACTGAAGTGGCTAAGTCTAAATCGAGCAAGCATTCACGCCTACTATAGCTATGCATACTGGAATAGAAAAATAAGCTTGGCATCCCTATGGCTGGATATATAAAAGGTTTTGAAAATATTTTACAAGTACAGGTCAGAGCCCAAAGTTGTTTTGAAAATATTTTGCAAGTAAATTAAAATGCATGAATGCTCTTCATATTTGAGTTAGTGTCACACTCACTTGAGACACTTCTCACCTCTCAACTATTGTGCACACCTAACACTTCTTCTTAACCCTTATAATTTTCCTATCCCGTCTAACTAGCCTTATCCTAAATATCATCGACACTCTACTCTAGCCCGAGTAATTTTATACTTTTACCTCATAAGTCATTTATCACATTAACTTAATTAATCCCCTTTAAATTTACTATATAACATTCTCTCTAGTTATATACAAGTAATCCCTTTCTACTTTATTTACTTTACCAGTGTATAAATATCTACACTCTGATATACTTATATACATAATACAATAGCACATCTTGTATTCCACCCGTATATGAAAACCTACACCATTATATACGTATCATATATTACAACATTCACACACATGCTGAATATATATAACCATCCTCCCGAGTAGACACTCATCGGATGTTCTCTAAAATGCTATCACCCCAAGTATACTCATCCACCCGGACACCCCGACTCGGTTAGCTCCCCGGATGAGTGAAATAAAAATAAACGTAGCGGAGGTGGCCATAGTTCCTTCACTGGAAGTGAAACCGAATCATACCCCAAAGTGGTTCACCCTTGAAAATAAATCACACAATAAAATCCTTGACGACAATGACCTGGGGACTATACTCACCCTACATTTACTACCTAGGGGATTCACCCACATCGTGCCACCTCATATGATAGCACTAGAGGGGTATGCATTTCCATAAATATTATTAACACTAATATTTATTAAGCACATAAATATATATACATACACACTAGGGTATGCCCGTGCTTGAAGGCACAATGAAAATTTCTAAAAAGTTCGTAATCGCAAATTGGTAAAAATGTCCAAAGTACGTAATTGCGAAACGAAATTTTTTTGTTACCCTAACAAAACAAAGTGTTAAGTCATATATAATTTAATTTATAAAGTTATATATATATATATATATATATATATATATATATATATATATAATACATATAGTGTTACACAATTTAAAAAATTTAAAGAGTTTACTTTGTTTATTAAACTACCCACCCAATTTAATGCTTGGAGAAAATTCTCCAATGTAATAGTTTACTTTCTTACATTCATTTCACACCCAACATTAATAAGCACAAAAAACACTACAATGATAAAATTAAAGTTTACAACATGTGGAGGTGTCAATTATGAGAAACTAATGCATATGTGAACATTTCTTTAACACCTAAAGCAAAGAGATGTTAATAAATAAAATTTTGTATTAAAAAAAGTACCAAAGTATTGAATGTGTAAACAATTTAAGTCATAAAGTTTTTTTATGACAGAAATGTCTAAATATTTCAAAAAAATTGGTCATGAACACCTTTGTTTATAAGACTATCTACCTTGTTTAAGAAATAAAAAAATAATTCAAGCACAACAATACTAATAGTTTCTCTTGGACCTTGTATAAACAAATGTCAATGTTATTTTACAACACAAATGTGTAAAAAAATTGGGCAACACTTCCTTTGTTTATAGAACTTTCCACCCTGTTTAAGAAATAAAAATTACTCCAAAAAATACCAATATTGCTATTAACAACAATATCATTAATATATGAACCCCCCTTCCCATCCTTCCCATCGACTACATGGTTGAAGATCTCTTCCACTACAAAAAACTCTTCACATGAATAACTCTCTATCTCGTTCCCTTCTTCACTTTCCATATATGCTGCACATTACAACAATATCATTTTAGTCGAGCTATAGTGGAGTATAGAACAAAACATCAACACTACAATTTCAGCAAGTATGAGGAGGTTATGAAAAAAATAAATAAAAAATGAGTTAAATGCGAGTAAGAAGGTTACATTGCGTTGATATGATATTTAAATGCGAGTAAGAAGAAATGTCCTAATTATAGTTATAAATTTTTGAGATCTCACAAAAAATAAATCAAGACTTGATCCAGGAAAAACAAAATACTCTGTTTGCAAACATAGAGCAATATAGATAAATATTCTATTTGCAAAGATAGAATAATATAGATAAATACTCTGTTTGCATTCAATCTATCCAATCTATACAGTCTTTAAAATTTGAAATTTCTTTAAAGCAAGAACCTGTAAAAGTCTTTAGATACAATAGAGTATTCATGGAGTTTGGATAGGCTGACTTGAGTTCACCTACAAATAGAGTTGTTTATGAATTGAAATCACATATATTAAAATCTTGAAATAAAAGTAATGAAACAGATAATATCAATGAAGAAGTGTCAATGTACATATTATGCATAAACTCGTTACACATCTGTAATGGTTAGTGACATTCTATTGTTATCATCACCACCGACAACCCAAAATAAACCAAATATGGATTCATGCAATAAAGCTTTGTTGTGTGAAGAAAATGTCATAACTAAATTAAATCAATCCATAAACATAATGAGTTGGTCTGTTTTTTTGTGTGAAGAAAATGTCATAACTAAATTAAGCTTCGTTGCGATAAACAAAATGGCTTTAAAAATTTGGATTCATGCAAACAAAGCCTAATTCGGGAATTAATGAAGAAATGAGTTCCTTTAAAACACAAATAAAAGAGGCATGATCCCCAGCCACATTAGGTAAAAAGAGCCACGTGAATCTACCTATTGGAGGGTGAAAATAGTGTAATCCCAGTTGTATAGCCATACTGGTCATTCAATGAAGAGATTAAATACATAAGATATTACCTTAACACCTGTTAAGTCTCTTCCATAGAAACTACCAAGTCTCTTCCATAGCACCTACGCCTCACTCTGCTCAAAAGGGATAGATGTTTGAGTGCTCAATACAATAATAGGAAAACTTCAATACATAACAAAAGTTATTTATAGACTTAGCTTTAAAACATAAGTTACAAACCTCAATACAACAAAGAGTGACAATAAATAAATTATAAAAGTCATCTTAGAATCAACATAAGCACCATATTTCATTTGAGTAGAAAATTACTAAACAAAATCTCTGAAATGTTCATATTAACAGTAAGATGACATAAAATAACGGGACGATGAAATCTATTAACATGTGAAAAAATGGCCTATTTACATCTCCTTTATGAGCCAAAGCTCAAAAATTTTAAATGTACTAACCAATCTGCTTAGCTAAGACGAAATAACGATAAAATATGAAACAACTGAATAATCTACATAATCTGATGAGCAAAGATGAAACAAATATATAACCAATCGGATAAGCTAAAAAATATATAAAAATCTAAAAATTCAACCAACATTTAAAGAGAGATCAACAAACAAACTAACTCCACATTATATTGAACCAAAGGCATCACAAATCAAAACATTCATTGATTAGCAAATGAAATATCAAAAAGCTATAAAGTTTACAAATGTAATTTTCGGCTCAGAGGCACACAAATTCTTTATAGGAATATAAATGGATCAAGAGAACGTATACACCTGAATAAAATTAGTAATAATGTTACTCACGACTGTTCATGTGATTCGTTCAATTGTCGATATCGGTGGTGTTTTAAAATATGAGCCTAAGAAAAATGTGAAATAAAAATCAAATTGACTTTAGCTAAAATAAACACATGACAACTATTAACTCAGTTAATGTGAATTGAGTTAGAACTATTTAAGTTGACAGTAAACCCAAATACTCAATAAATTTCCATGAAGAGAACAAACTCTTGTTGATAGTTAACCCAAATACACAATAAATTTCCATTTGACAGTTGACATTTAACCCAAATACAACAAACTCCTATTTGATATGCTGTGAATTTGTTTCTCTACAAAAAGTCCTGTATTTTCCCTGTCGAATGCACTTTCCAACTTAGGAATATAGCACAAACTCCTATTTGATATGATGTGAATACAATTTCATTGAGTTCAACTCTAAAAGCCTAAACTCCATCAAAGACCCAACAAAACCCACGTAATGCAAACTATTTAGTGCTTATGTTAAACATCCATGAATAAATCTAAATGTAAATAAACATAAAAACATAAAAAATACTAACTTTACCAAGAAAAACTTCTGAAATGTCTCAACCCCATGAATCCCAACTTGTCAAGCAAAAATCAACGAAATCGAATACTTGATCGACCTGTCAAGAAAAAAATAATAGAAATCCAAAATTGAGCCAATAAATTGAGCTAAAAAATCGGACCAAGAATTCAAATTCGAAACCAAAAATTGAGCTAAGAATGTAAATGAGTAAGAATACATGATCAACAAATCGAACCTTGCAACATTGTTACTGTTGTTGGAGTTTCTTGATCAACAAATTGAACCTTGCAACACTATTAGTGTTTATTGGGCTAGATTATCTGAGGTATATATATTAAGAATGTAAATAAGTTATATTATCTGAGAGGTGAGAGTTGAGAGAAGAGCGGATGATAGGGTTTGCGAGGGTTAGATAAGAAATAGCGTAAGAGGAGATAACAACCTAAAAAAGTGCGCGGGTTTCTGCAAAAAGACGCCGAGATTTGATTCAAATATCTCGACTATAAGTTAATTAATTTGAACATTAATTAATTAATAATTATAAAGGCGTCACTCAACCAAAATACCCAGACACACTCCCTTGATCTGTAATTAATTCCTTAGAATTTATCGCCCCAAATTTCATACTTAATTCCCACTCTTTTATCTTCACAAAAATGATTTATCTCTCCTCCTTTTATACTCACATAAACTAAGAAAAGTTCATCACTACAAATTCCCTTAAGCCTAAAATTTCCCTCCATCCCAACCGAAATTAACCAAACCTGGGCTCCATGTTGACTTGTCGCTCGAATGATTTTCCACATCGTTTGAACGACTGGACACGTCGCGCGAACGACGTCCTAGGTCGTGCTAATGACCAGACTTTTTCTCTCTCCCCTTCTTCTTCTTCTACCTACGTTCACTACAATGGGAGTTTTCTTCCAACTCTGTTTTCCAGATTTTTGTAGTGTAAATGTTCAACTATCCCAACGAATTTTAATAGGATCTAAACTCCCAATCCATTAGCCATCAGTAATGACAACACAAAATTTATTCTCAGAGTTTCGGTAATCACACGAGATAGTTCCAAAATTTCATCCGCCAGATTAAACAAAATTTATAGGACCTCCATATACAATTTAATCCCACTACTTGTCAGTATAAGGAGGAAATTTTTGGGTTTATCAATTTTACTTCCCGCATAGTACTCGTTGGTATCTGAATCCTTCCTCAAATCGTACACGCAATGCCCCATAAATTGAAAACCCAATTTATATCCACCCAACCCAAAATAATGGCTTTGAAAACACCTACTATGATATGAATCAATTATCACCTATTTTTATCGAAACAATTTAACCACTTTCCTGATGAATTTTGTAGAGTCTGAATCCTTTGAGGTAGATGGTGATTTGATGAAGAACACACACACACTTGTTCTTGATTTTGGCTCCCAAGGGTTCTCTAATTTCTCCATCTTTTCTCCTTTACATACTTAGGCTTTCTTAAATGATTTAATGGCTTCCCACCCTCTCACTTTTAGGTTTTATTTTGCCAATCCCGTTTTTAGGCTTGTGGGCTTTATTAAAATGGCCCAAACACTCTTGTGTGGGCCTGGTTATGCCTAAAAATACCCTAGACCCATTTACTACCCTGAGTACTCTTTTCCAACTATTTCTACCTATTCAGAATCAATTATACACTCAGAATTATCGTTCGAATTATTTTACTAAAAGTCCTTATCTCAACCCCAATATAGCCTATACCCTACTCTCGGTTGAGAGAAATTAATGCCACATCACTATCACTCGTTAGGACATAAATAAATCATTACTATTCAGTTAGTAATTTAAATTCCAAGAATATTAACCATTCACTCTTCGGATTAATAAATAAATAAATAAAATAATAATTAATTCACTTAAATTAGGACACCCAAGTAATTTAAAATTAGTCCATTTAATTAAATATCAAATGCGCAGAAACACGAGGTGTTACATACTTCCCCCATTATAAGGGACTTTCATCCCCAAAATTAGTTCATACCTGCAGCGAATAATTCTGGATACTTTTCTCCCATGTCATCCTCCCGCTCCTAAGTAGACTCGTCGACCCTGTGATGTCCCCATTGAACTCTAACTACTGGTACCACTTTAAACCGCAACTTGTTCTCACTAGGATCTAGAATAGCTACGTGTCTCTCCTCATATGAGACGTCTGTTGCAATTCATATCCTAGAGTGGTACGTGACAAATTTCCCTCTCCCTTCTCCTGTATTTCTTCAGCGATGCTACGTGGAACACGTCGTGTATCCGCTAAAGGTGCTCTGGTAACCCAATTTATAAGTTTCTGGTTTCACCCTCTCAATGATAGAAAAAGGCTCCAAAAATCTCGGTGCTAGCTTCCTTATCATGCCGAACCTCATGACCCCTTTCATGGGAGACACCCTAACCAACACCTGGTCATCAATATCCAACTCAATGGACTCCGACCATATAGTGACTTCAAGGATGAGCCTATGCTCTGTCCACTCTACTGTCTGCATGATAGAAAAGGCCCCACCTTTATGGGTGCCCATTTTCTTTTTGCCAAACCCGTGACTCTCCTCAGGGTAAATACCCACAACAATCCCTAACTACTCATGTCAGACTTCAAACCCTTAACTCATGGTAACTTAAATTTCCTTACATTTATGAGCTATCTAGAAAAGACTCAATTTACTCAATTCCTGCCGATGGACCATAAATAACTTTGGGTCCTAGAAGCTTGTTACTCCCCACTTGTTATCAACAAAAGGGTGGATAAAAAAATCTCCCTATAAAGTCTCAAAATGTGTTACATAGCTAATCAACTGTCACGAGGTATCACATGTAACTCTACTAGTGATAATTAATGCTCCCAATCACCCAAAAATATGAAATTATGCATTTATCGATTCCTCTAACAATATAGTTTCTTTTGTCTACCATTGACTTAATGGTATGCAACTCCGACCCCATCGCCTTCTGACACTTCCGATTCGAGGTGGGATTGAAAGGTCTTATCCCAATTCACAACAATTTTAGAAAACACCTAATTCCGTTTCACTTCATTCTTCAAGTAAAAAGTTGGATATACTTCTCGATAGTATATCCCACCCCAAAATAATAAATATTCCACTATGGTCAATCCATGCCGCAAACCGATGGAAACCTTGACCTTTTCGCAATTTCGGGTGTCCTAAATACAAATTTCACCACTCATTTTCATAAATCCCATCACTAGGAACATCAAAATTACAAAATCCGAGTTGATAATCTCGGATCAACCCTTTTCCATCCCTAAATGGTGTAACTTGGAGAAAACTCCATCATGTATTATTCACCACCGATCCTCATGCTCAACATTTCACATTACGAGGGACATATTATTCCTTATTTGTGGAATATACCTAAAATCATTACCCTTGCTTTTTCTCCCAAAACTTCTAGGCATCTTACTAAGTGACACTCTGCTCCACCCAGGGCGCACATACACCCTATAACCCGTGCATATTTGTACAAACCTCATAACATCACATACGTATCTCACTTTTCGCCCCCTGCATTCTCGGCGTGGCTATAACATCCAAGTATTTTTATCACCCCACAAATTACTATTTAATTCTTCTTAATATTTCCCCACCCATCAACTTGTGGTGCCAAATTTCTTCCCAGGGTTTCTTCACAGCACTTCTCGGATTCGCCGGTCCTATTTCGTAATAGTTCTCTACTCAGCGTGTTTTCTCCACATGTTGGATAATTATCATTTGATCCGATGTCCTAGCATCCAATGACATTTCTCCACTCCTGACATTTATTAAGGATTATGCGTATAACATCTCATAACAAAGCCTAAAAGAGCTTTTCATAATGCTCTATTCCTCAGCATTGTCGGTCCTCAATTTTTGTAGAACCCAAAGCATATATCCGGGACACTCAAACCCTTTCCATATACTCATAAGTCTAATCATTGACTCTCGCATCTCTAAAGGAGTCATATACTACTGCGCTCGCAATATCACTAAGTCCTCAGCGTTAAGTTAATAACGAGCTAAATCTCTCCACTCCACGGTAACCCAACAGACCCTGAATTTTATCAGTAAGAATCCCTATCCATCGGGATCCAATATAACTAGACAACTGTACTCTTTGAAGTCTACTTCACAAAATACTGCCAAGAGCTTGACCCTCTTTCAGGTGAGCCATCATAAAAAGAATTTACATCCTGCCCTAGAACAACGAACAAGATAGTCTTGCGATAACCGCCTTCCATCGCTTACCAGTCTGTACTCAGGATAAAATCATAAGCACATAATCACCTCTCATCATGGGATTACATTGATAAAGTATAACCTCTTAGTGTCCCCACCCTCTCCTATGTAGGTGGAACTAAAGAGAGCCCCGTTACTCAATGGTAAATATTTAAAACTATAGTGCTCTTAATGATACCTCTACTAAACCCGTTTCACATGCAAATTTAGTAGTAACAAACTACTGTGGCTCGATCGTGTCACATAAAATAGACCCCAATCACTCTGGTATAAAACTCAAAGTTTCAATTGCCCATAATACTGGCGGCTCAAATGGTTCTTGGACATGACACTCTCTTTCTAACCGAGCCAATACTTCTATAACTGTTACCCTTGCTAGGCATCCCGGCCCTGTCCCCTGACTTGCTATGAACTAGATTCCCGCATCTGTTTCTACTTTTTACACTTAAGACACCTCGTTATGCCCTTCCCCTTTCTTTGGCCCCACTGGAGATGTCAGCGTTGTCCTTCTCGCGGACCTGGTAGTCATGACCTTGAATGCTACGCCCATGTCCATTTGGCTCCGCTGGTCCTATGGGACTTGTTTCCATCCTTGACAACCTTAACTGAACCCACCGTCACTTGATAGAAATTCTATTGATGTCGATCATTAATTTGGGTCCTCTACTGGGTATCCCTTCCCTTGGTGCCTCACTATCACCAAAAAATCCAGTCTTTCCCTTCGGGTATATTCTCTAACTCCCTTATCTCCTTTATCACGTGAGCATCAATATAAATTTGTAAATGTATAACCTTGACGACAATGACACCAGTCATCTTAGGCGAATTTCTATTTCACGCTTGTATATTCTACGCAAGGGTTTATTATCAACTTATGAACCCTTTTTGATTCTTCGTATTCCTCTCGTCGGGTAAGAAGTTTTTAACTTCATTAAATTTCCTTCACATCCGGTCACTGTCCAACCCTTCTGAAAAAAGTACTGAAATCTCTCTTTCCTCTCTATTTAAACAATTGGTGAGAGGATTCGTAATAATCCACACCCCGAATTTCTTATTATTCATGGTATCTCTCCTTGGATGTGGTGACTGGCTCCCATCACCATATACTTCTTCTATGAGCTAAAAAATCTGCTCAAAATTTTTACTTGAGTGTCACTACACTCCCCAACATGTGATCCCAATTGGATGTTCTCTTTCCATTGGTAAATCACCCTTTCGTACTTTCCTCGAATTCAAGCAGAATGTTCTTCAGAAATGAAATCTTCTTCGACCCTCGCCCTTATCGTCTATACTTGATGGGTCTAAATTTACGCCATCGTCCTTCGTGAAGGTTCTTGGGTCAACTACTTCACCACAACGATTACTCCAACATCAATTGTTCGAACAATAATCAAGGCGACTCCTATCACGTCACTGTTCCCAAAATACTCTATGCTTGACATTTTATAATGTTCGATCTGCCACGCTCAATCAAAACTGTATATGAATCATATAAATTATACTTAATAGTAGGCGAACGTAAATTGCATACGTAAAGAAATACAACAATCCTTTAATAAGGCTCTATATCAAAGAACTCTACGTTGTAACATTAAAAGTCGCACATATCCTAAGGACAGTAGAACCCGATGCTCTGATACCATCTGTGACACCCTTCCTAATTAAATACCGGTTGATCAATCCTTTATTAAATTAGAATAGGTTTCTCATTTGGATCATTCTTAGCATCAATGTCGAAAACTTTTAAATGACTAATCACCTATGTCAAATTAAATCAGCGTCAAAATTTTATCTTTCATTAACATGAAGAAAACCAAAATAAATCATACACCATAATAAAGTTTGAGTTATCACGAGATATAAATAAATAAAAATCCTTGCCGAATAAACCATCATCTAAAAATCCTAAGTCTAAAATAATAAACCAACCGAATAATAAATTAAGTACATCAACTGACTGAAATAAATGGAATAAGTAGGGCGATATGCCTAAATGAAATACTGACTCCATCCTACTCTAGTAATGAAATAACTAAAGTGGATAAGTCTAAATCCTGCAAGCATCCACACCCACTACAGGTATGTATCCATGGAACAGAAAAACAAGAATGGCATTCCTATGGCTGGACACCGAAAAATATTTTACAAGTACTGGTCAGAGCCCAAAGTCCTTTTGAAATATTTTGCAAGTGAATAAATGAAACAATTAAAATGCATGAATGCCCTTCATATTTAAGTTAGTGTCACACTCACTTGAGCTACTTCATACCTCTCAACTATTATGCACACCTAATGCTTCTTCCTAACCCTTCTAGTTACACTACCCCGTCTAACTAGCCTTGTCCTGAAGCTCCTCGACACTGTACTCTACCACGAGTAATTTTACACTTTAACCTCATAAGTAATTTATCACATTAACTTAGTTAATCACCTTCAAATTTACTATATAACATTATCTCTAGTTATATACAAGTAATCAGTTTTTACTTTATTTACTTCGCCCATATATAAATATCTACACTCAGATATACATATATACATTATATAATACCACATCTTGTATTCCGCCCGTTTATAAATATCTACACCATTGTATATGTATCATATATTACAACATTCATACACATGTTGAATATATATAACCATCCTCCTGAGTAGACACTCACTGAATTTTATCTAAAATGCTATGACCCCAGGTATACTTATCCACCCGGACACCCGACTTGGTTAGCTCCCTGAATCATTTAAATAAAAATAAACTTAGTGGAGTCGGTTATAATTCGTTCACCGAAAGTGAAACCAAATCATACCCAAAAGCGTCTCACCCCTGAAAATAATTCACATAATAAAATCCTGGATGACTATGACCTGGGACTATACTCACTCTGCATTCACTAGCTAGAGGATTCACTCACATCACGCCACCTCCTATGATTGCACTAGAAGGGTATGCATTTCCATAAATATTATTCACACTAATATTTATTAAGCACACACACACACACATATATATATATATATATATATATATATATATATATATATAACTTAAACTAGGTTAATCCGTGCACATGTCCCGTATCACTAGCCAAAAAATATCTGAGTCAAATATCCCGACTCTAAGTTATATAATTTGCACATGAATTAATTAATTATAAAGGCGTTACTCAACCAAAATACCCGGGCACACTCCCTTCACCCGTAATTAATTCCTTAACATTTATTGCCCCAAATTCCATACTTAATTCTCACTCTTTTATCTCCATAAAAATTATTTATCTCTATGAAAATGATCTCTCCTCCTTTTATACTCACATAAATGAAGAAACGTTCATCACTACAACATCCCTTAAGCCTAAACTTTCCCCCAGCCCAACCTAAATTAACTAAACCCAGGATCCATGTTGACACGTCACTCGAACGAAGGTTTACATTGTTCTAACGACCTGACCTTTTCTCTCTCCCCTTCTTTTTCAACCCTGCGTTGACTTCCATAGGAGTTTTCCTCCAACTCTATTTTCGAGATTTTTGTACCGTAAACGTTCAATAATCCCAATGAAGTTTAATAGGATATAAACTCCCAATCCATTAGCCACCAATAATGACAACACGAAATTTATTCTCTAATTTCAGGTAATCATACGAATTAGTTCCCAAATTTCATCCGCCAGATTACACAAAATTTATAGGATCTCCATATACAATTTAATCCAACTACTTGTCAATATAAGGAGGAAATTTATGGGTTTACCAATTTTACTTCCTGCACAGTACACGTTGGGATCTAAATCCTTCCTCAAATCTTTGACGCAATGCCCGATAAATTGAAAACCCAATTTATATCCACCCAACCCAAAATAATGGTTTTAAACACACCTACTATGACATGAATCGATTATCACATATTTGTATTGAAATAATTTAACCACTTATCTGATGAATTTTGTAGAGTCTGAATCCTTTGATGTAGATGGGGATTTGATGAAGAACATACATACTTGTTCTTGATTTTGTCTCCCAAGGGTTCTCCAACTTCTCCTTCTTTTCTCCTCTACACACTTAGGTTTTCTTAAATGAGTTAATGGACACCACACCCTCTCAATTTTAGGTTTTATCAGGCCAATTCCGTTTTGAGGCTTGTGGGCTTTATTAAAATGGCCCAAACACTCCTGTGTGGAAATGGTTATGCCTAAAAATGCCCAGAGACCCATTTAATATCCCGAGGTACTCTTTTTTGACTATTTTGAGCAATCCGGAATCAACCGTACAGTCAAAATTGTCATCCGAATTATTTTACTAAAAGCCTTTATCTCGACCCCAGTATAGCCTATACCCGACTCCCAGTTGAGATAAATTAATGCCACATCACTATCACTCGTTATGATGTAAATACATCATTACTATTCACTTAGTAATTTCAATTCCATAAATACTAACCATTCACTCTCTAGATTAATAATTAAATAAATGAAATAATAATTAATTCCATTAAATTACAATAGGCAAGTAATTTAAAATTAGCCGAATTAATTAAATATTAGATGCACAAAAATACGAGGTGTTACATACTACCACACATTGACTTATTGGTAGATAGTACAACCAGGATTACACTCAAATCCTTCATCGATGGATTCACAGGCTATAAGCATATCAAAATACATCTTGACAATCAAAAGAAAATCGAGTTCATTACCCCCTAGGGGAAGTACTATTCGATCTAAAATTTCTAGTGAAACTTACCAGAGAGTATCCATGGCCATCATATACGATATTATAGATAAGGAATTGGAAATATATGTGGATGACATGATAATCAAGTCCAAGCATCATGAGGAACATATTCATGTACTCCGAAAATTCTTCCATAGATTATGACTTTTCAAAATGAGGTTAAACCAATAGAAATGCAACTTCAAAGTCACTAAGGGAAAAGTGCTCAGATTCATAGTCAATAAAGATGGAATCGAGGTAGACCCCGATAAAGTTAAATCCATATGGTTAATTTCCCCATCCATAATAAAAAATGAAGTTCGAGGGTTCTTAGGTCAAATAAAGTTCATAAGACGGTTCATCAAACTCACCACCATTCGTGAACCCATATTCCAAATACTAAAAAATGACTCCCCAAAATAGTGGAATTCTCAATGCTAAGAAGCATTCGAGAAGAAATAAAAATACCTCACTCACCCACTGACACTAGTGCCTCCTCAACCCGGATGACCTATCCTGCTCTTTATGACCATAACCGACACTGCTATCCGATCCATATTGGCACAATATGTAGAGAGTTACTAGAAGGAGTGAACCATATACTATATAAAAAACGATGGTATCCAATGGGATCAAATACACCACCTTGGAAAAAGATTGTGTATTGATTGAATGAATTACTTGAAAAATGCAACACTACATGATATTATTCAGCGTATGACTGACCCCAAGAATGAACCCACTGAAATACCTAACTGAGAATCCCACTATTTATAGCAGAATGTCCAAATGACCAAATGACTACTAATTCTATTCGACTTTGATATCACGTATGTCACATAGAAAGACACTACTCGCAGGGAAACCCCTGTCGAACGAAGAATATTACGAGGTAAAATTACCAGATGCGGATTTTTTCGCATTAAATGATAGAGAGAATTAAGAACTATACGACATCCGACAAAAAAGTGTTTGACATAGGAATTCTCCATATATACCCGACTCACGATGACTCTCCATCGCTATCAAAATTACATCCGAGTGCACTAGCAACATGGACGAGTATGATACCTAAATCACGGGACTCGAAGTCCCCCTAGAAATGGGGAAAATCGAACTGAATGCTTATGTAGATTCTAGCCTAGTCATTAGCCAAATACTAGGCAAATTGAAGATATGGGATGACAAAATGTAACCATACCATGCCTACATAGAAATGGTAGTCTGTCAATTTGAACACCTTGAATTCGACTTCCTCCTGAGTGTTAAAAATAACTTCATAGACACACTTTCCACCTTAGCTTATATGTTATACATACAAGAGGGAACTACATAAATCACGTTCACCGTAACCAGACAAAACACACCTTTATATTTCTTTAAGGTCGATACGATTGATGGAACAACTGTAGGGCCTACAGTCTGGTACTACGACACTTGGAACTTCCTCTATAAAAACAACTGTCCATCAAAAGATGTAATACCCTGTACTTTTATAGAGATTTAAAATTTCATAAGTGGGTGTAATTTGGAAATTTGAGGAATTACTGTGAATAATAATTTTTGATGTTTATGAGTGTTAGATGTTTACCGATGTGTGTTACATCTACTTTTGGGACTAAGTCAATGAGCCCAAATATTTTTATATCATGTCGTAGTTGGGGAAAGCGACGGGTAATATTTTATTTGGAAAATGCGTGTTGAGATGTGTCCGGTTTAAATAGTGAATTTTAGTTAAGTGACTCGGATGGATATTTTGAGTGCACGATTGATTTCAAAATGGCTGAGATAGTTAAAATAGAGTATCCGGGGATTTTTGGACCAGTAGGTACTCGCAATTGAGTAAACGAGTTATTTTTGGGTTTATAAGGGATAAACCCTTATTCTCTCTTATAAAGGCATGAGAGAGTGAGAGAAAGGAAGAGAAAAGCGAGAAAGGAAGAAATAATGGAAAAGAGGAAGAAGAAAGGGGATTCCTACCCAAACTTCGCGGGATTCGACTCGATGTCGTCGGATTTTATCCACGAGGCAAGTGTTTACTTGCTTTATTCTTTTGAGCATGTATCTCATATTATAGTTAGTAAACTATATGATTTTTGGGTTAGAACCCTTAAAATAAATTTGGGAAAATTTTAGTATGAGTTTACAAATTGATGTATTGCAAACTCTTAATGATTTTTAGTGTTAAACCTACGTTAATTGTGTGTAGAAATGGGAGAAAATAATAAACTAGGGTTTTAATTATTTTAAGGTTTAAATCTAAGAGAAATGGTTTAATACCAAAAATTAAGGGACCTGTTAGTTAGAAATTTGTGTTTAGATGATTGTAGTGTTGTTGGTTGAGATTAGAAACCATAAAATGGAGGTTGGGATGATATTTGGTATTTTGGAGATTTAGGTCTTGTAAGAAATGGAGAGATGGCCAAAATATCTGGTGTGACCGGCCTACCGGGGCCAAGTTTCCGGTTGACCGATATAAGAGAAAAAGGCCACTGGTTGGGTCATAAGGAAAAATCCCAACTCGCGATCGATCGAAGGTCACGGACCGATCGACCGATACTTAGTTTTCTGCCCAAGATAAGGATTTTTCTACTCCTTTTTCTTTTTGGGTTTAAATCTTAGGCACCTTCTTAATTAGTGTATTATAGATGGTTATGACCTAAAGGACTTGAGGAGTAGTATATTAATCTTTAGTTAATTTAGGGTACAATCCGACGCATGGACTCAATAAATGTTTAGGAGGAATAACCTTCGAGAAAAGTCTTCGGCAAGTGGGTTTACATAGATATTTATGCATAGAGAATAAATATGGGCCGAGTATATTTGAGTGAATCCTAGGACGCGAGTAGGATGGAATTTAGGATATGGGCTAAAGAGAATTGAGCGGTTATCCTATACGTCTATCGACGACTAATAGTATAGGTAATGCGATACCTATGGGATTAAGATAAGTAGTTAGTATACTTATTTAATTGTTACGAATTGGCATATTCGGGTTTATATTATAATCCTTAAAATTGATTAAGGTGTGAGTTATATTCTAAGTAAGATAATGCTTATGTGATTAGTATATTAAGTGAGTAAATACTTATATATTATTACGAGTGGGAACATTCAGGTTATTGGCGAACGCTATAAGAGTTCGGCAATTACAGCCAAAGCATATTGAGGAATGTTATAATATATATATATATATATATATATATATATATATATATATATATATATATGCGGGTGTTGCTACTATATATATACCTATAGGATTTGTTTATAATTATATTAGTATGCAAATGATATATTTATGTATGTTTATATCTCTAGTGCTATCCAAGAAGGTTGCATGATGTGGGTGAATCCCCTGGCTTACGGAGCAGGGAGAGTATATCCCCAGGTCATATCGTCCTGTATATGGGTGCGATATTTTTATTCCACTTTCAGGAGGGAATATGACCGCCTCCACCATTTTGTATTTCTACCATGTTCATGAGAGAGTATGACTTGGTATTGGGGTTAATTTGAGCAAACCCGGATGTGGATGGGCACTTTGAGACTGCATCCTCGAATTATAACTCGGTGGGATGGTTGTTATACTTATGACTGTAAAATATGCATAATTATACTTGTCATTTATAGTATGTTGCTTCTATATAATTATGATATATCATATAACTTTAAGTGGTGTAAAGTGTAAAATTAATAAGATGTTATTCTTCTTCCGGTTGTTTTATATCCGGACTTATACAAAAGGTAAATTGAAGGTCCAAGTGAGAACTATTTATATAAGAATGTTATATGTTAAAGTAAAAATGGTACTTAAAACTAGTGAAAGTTATGGTATATGACCGTTATAGTTTTATATAGAATCAAGGACTATATATATATATATATATATATATATATATATATATATATATATATATATATCACATGGATGATTATATCAGCTAAAAGATTACATAATAGCTTACAGTGTAACATATTATATCACGTTGGGGAGTGATAGTCATGAGGATTTAGAAGATGGTTTAAAGAGGTTAGTTAGTCGGGATAGCTTAGTCAGGTTGTTTAAAAAGGTATACGATAGGTGTACACTATTAGAATAGGGGTGAGGTGTATCTCATGAGAGTGCGATACCAGTTTAAATATGAGAGATTTCATATTTTAAAATATGGCTTTTGATGAACTTGCTAAATATTTTCAAAACTCGGTATCTGGCCAATTTCTTTATTTTCCTCTCTGTTGCTATATATATGTATATATAGGTGTCCAAACACATGGACGCCTAGATGATGATTCCTTTGAGTCAGACTTTTGCTGCAACAACTATGGATGCATGAGGGTTTAATGTAGACGCCTCTATCCTTGTAATCTAGATAGGAGGTACTATAGAGACACTCGGTACCATAGCCCAATTGTATTTATTTATTCATTTACCACCTTTTAGTGCGACATTCGATTTGGTTGTATTAATTATAAACGAGTGTTCGGTTATTTTATGTCATTTTAGTTGTTGTACATAAACTATTGTGATTTCTTTACTTGGGTGGCTTGATTAAAAAGATTAGTTAAATAAAATTTTGATGCCAGCCTATTAAGTTATTAGTAATTAATTTTTTTTTTGACAGTGATGCTGAGAATAAACCATATGATATTCCCGTTTTAATCTGGAAAAGCATTGATCACTCGATATTTTATTAGGCGGGGTGTCACAAAATCCTCATCCAATGACCGAATTACCCTGTGTTGATTGGCAGTCCAATTCATCCTTTATGAGGGTTAATTAACTAATACAGGGTTTGGCAAAATACAATTGAAATGAATCATGGAGGATGAAACCTTCGAGATCATGGAAAAAATCTATAATGACAAATGTGCCTTGCATATGAATGGGCATGTCCTATCCAAAAAAATACTCTGACAGTCATACTACTAGACCACCATGCAGAAATATTGTACATATTATGTCAAAAGGTGCCTCAAATGCCAAATCTACACACCCGACAATATTTACCTCTTCGAGAACTATACTTCATGACCTCACCTTGTCTGTTCTCCACCTAGGAGATCGACATCATAGATAAGGTAACTCCCAAGGTCTCCATAGGGAATAAGTTCATTTTAGTTGCTATCCACTATTTTCCCAAATGGGTCGAGGTCGAATCTTACGTACTTATGAATAGAAGGAAAGTGGCCAAATTCATACAACACAACATTATGTGCTCCTTCGACATACTATATGAAATAGTATCAGACAACAGGCATCACTTCAAGAAAGAGGTCTTAAACCTATATCATGAGTATGGAATTACCTTTCACAAATAATCCTCTTACCAGCCTCAAACCAATGGAGATATTGAAGCCACGAACAAGAATGTCAAAAAAATATTTAACAGGATGACTAAAACCTATAGTGACGGGTAATACAAACTCCCATATCCCCTATGGGGCTATTGTACTACATAGTGAAACACTATCGGGGTAACCCTTACTTACTAGTTTATGGCATGGAAGTAGTCCTACCTATAGAACTCGAGGTACCCTCGCTAAGCGCCATGCTTGAGAGTCAAGTAGGAGAAGCCGACTAGTTTCAAGCTCGATAGGACAAAATAGCTCATCTCAATGAAAGGAGCTAAATGCTAATTATCACAACCATGATACCAACAGTGGATCGATCGAGCATTAAAAAAATATGTTAAAAAGTGAAACATCCAAGAGGGCGACCTCATCCTCAAATAAAATCTCAAATCGTCTTGAAATATCGATGCTAAATTTGCACCCAATTGGGGAGGACCCTACCTCATCACCAAAATAAACTCCAACGGGGAAATTATCGTAGATGATCTCGATGGATTCACATTTTCCCAACCTTTAAATCTTGACCGATAGAAGAAATTCTTTCCTTAAACTAGCTTGAGGCGAAAAGGAAAGAACAAAAAATAATTGATCGTAACGGGAAGGGAAGACTGTGCAAGCCCATACACATTCCCCAATCATATATAAAAAGCCCACTTGATCCACTAATCTTTATCTTGAAGTCATCTAAAATGCCTTGAGTCCCCATCTTTTTCATTTTGATCGAACTACGAGGACCTAATTCTTTGATATATTTTTATCATAAACATTCAAATAGATACCTAATTGTCTTTGAATTGGAGATATGTAGGCAACCCAAGATATCACTTAGGCTCCGATCCAAATAAAAATAAAACCTATTTTATGGGAAAACACTGTCTATGGCCGTTGTTGCTCGAAAAAAGACTTGGGCGATCTAAGTAGATTAAAAATCAAGTAAAATAGAAAAATGATCTAAGGAATTTTAAAGACTTCGCATGGTCATCTTTATTAACCTACACATAAAGGATAATACTATGAAAAATAAAAAGAAGCCTAAAATGGAGATCATGCTACCCCTATATACTTGTCACCTAAAAGAGAAACACACCTATCCCTCAAAACACCTTAAAACCGAGACAAATATAGATTCATTTAGATTCATGAAGGGATCTCCTCTATAGGCACCTTATTTTTAGTAAAAGTACAATGATCCTATCTTCAAAGCTACATCCGAAGGCTCTCTCCCCTCTCCCTAAAAAAAAAACCCTAACTCGAGACACATATTGAGGCAGATAAACTCTCTAAGGGATCAATGCTTAGCTACACCATATTCTCTTGGTAAAAAAACGTTTCTTATATCTCCAAAAGTTATCTTTGAAGGCTCCTACCATAACATAGCTTGAAGAAATAAGAGGACCTCCCTCTTCTACTCTTACTCATCTTCAAATAATGTGGCTCACCAGAAAATCAAATGAAGTTGTATCCCCTGAAAAGAGAATTCTTCAAAAAGATAAGGCACCTTTATTTTTATATCTTTTCCTTAGCTTATTGTTGTTACTCTTTTTTTTTTGTTTCATTTTCATTTTTATTTTATTTTGGTAACTTTACCAAGAGTAAATGTATATGTGTCTTTATCATCTTAGTAAAAAGATCTTAGATTCATTCTGTTTTCGTACGCATATTCAACATGCATTATCCTTCAAACAAGGGTAAATTGCACATATAATTTTAGGATATCCACTAAAAAGATATAATGGAAAGAACATGAGTTAAATCTCAATAACTTCTATATAAAGTCTAAAACAATCTCATCCAATCAAATAAATTACGTATCATTAATGTAAAAAATAAAAAAATAAGGTCAAATGTATAAATGGGTGGAGACAGGTCCCCCACCTACCCAATAAAATCCTAAAAGATCAATCATGATGAGCCTTCTTGGCCCTCTCACTAGTATTAGTTGTATCTCCTTCTGCATCAAGATCTGCGAGACGTCTAGGGCTTGGCCGAATACGAACAAGAAGAGGCCCATGGGGATGCACTGACCCAGTAGTAGAGTCCAAAGCCTCCTCATGATGAGATGGCATATAGGAGAGAGTCCTAGTACGAGAAGGGGGCGTCAGCCAACTATCCGTAAATGTAACATGTCCAAAGGCTAGGAGAGAACGAATAAGTTCCAAGAATAGGGGCAACCATTGGGTCATCACATTATGTATACTTGATGAAGATGTCAACATCTCTTAAAAAGTATCAAAATCAACAAAAATGATAAGTATGGGGAAATTTGGAAGATAAAGAGAAGGAAAATTGAAAGGAAAGAGGGAAGGAAATAAGCATACCCCCTTAGTTCCTAATGTATAATGTAATCCTGTGTGAAAGAGGTCCAAGTGATGAGTTGATGTTTGGATCGGGGACCTGATCATATAACCATCATCCATATACTCCACTTCAGCCAAAAGCATGGGAAAATACACCCTCGTAGTATACACTCCTCCCTGAACAGGCACTCCCGCCTGAGTAGCTGCCCCTTTCTCACCCCTCTATCGAGCCTCTACCTCTATCTCCTCCAACATAGGCTCTAGGACATAAATGAGAAACAAGACTAATCTATTCACCTCAATCCTCGAGACCTCTCATCCACAGCCAACGAAATATCCCATGCACCGAAGTCCCTTAGATTATCTAAAGAGAAAAGGTATGCATAGGAAGGGTCTCCCTGCTCTCCTGAGCCCACCATGAGGGAACCTCATTATCCCCTCCTAGTCGTAGGTCTACGCCATTATATCATTCATTCCAAAGAAGTCCCTCGATACCGATGGGTAAGCCCTCATCCAAAGCCCAGGCTCAACCCTATATTTATCACCCCTTACTAGGCCCTTCCCCCGAGCCCTAAAACCCTCTACCGAGACCTCCCTGTATAAGTCACTATCCACTTTGGGTACTATATCTCGAACCGCCTCCTCGATCATCACAACCTCCTTAGCCTGACCTCCATTGGCCCTCTCTGGCTTCCTCTCAGGGCTATATGTTCCCCTCCTCTTTTGTCGATCGACTTATTTTCCAAAAACTCTCATTTCCTCCCCTGAAGACATTACTCTTAGACCCCATATCACTTCCAAAATAGGCAAACCTATTTTGATTGAACTATTATTTCAACGAAGAGTATCCTCACGCGTACACTCTTAGTTGTCTGCCTCTGTATACACCTCGATTTGCAATCGAGGTTCTATGACACTTCGTTTGGTCCCAAGTAAGTACCGAACATGAAACTTGAAAGAAACCTCAAGAAACGACAACTTTCTGGACCTACACTAAAGTTTGTCTTGCTAAAAATACTAAATACTGAAGTATATGGGGCCAAAATACAAATAACCAAAAACTCAAAAAACTACTTAATCCATTAAAACAACCAATAAATAAACCCTTCGGCACCTTTGGCTGATCGACCAAAGTTCTCTCCTGTAATAGATGATTGGAAAAAAGATACAGGTGATCGACCAAAACCCTATGAAAAAAATATTTGACAAATCAATTCCCAGTCATTGATAAAAAATTAACGGCTCAAGACCTTCATCCAATCGACCATCTGATATGTCAAAATCCGTATAAATAGAGGTTCCCACCAACCTTAAAAAGATCATAAAACCCAATGTTAATTCAATTTTCTAAATTTCTTAATCCTGAGTGCCCGAGACACTCGATCTCACTTTTGAAAAGTCCTGAAGGTCTCATACTTCAAAAACATCACTTTTATGAATGGAAAATCTCATACTTCTACGGGTTCTCCCTTAAAAAGAGGTTTGTATTTTTGAAAAGTCGCCTAAAAATAGAAAGCTGAGTTGAAACCCTAAACAAATTCCTCCAAACGCGTCCTTTTATAGATGAAGCTCTGCCTGACTGAAACGAACCCAAAATGCGGGGATTTCCTGAAGGCGAAAAATTGGCTTTTTCCGTAAGGGTAAAGAACCCGTGCACTAATTTTGGGGAAACACCGTATATATATATATATATATATATATATATATATATATATATATATATATATATATATATATATACATACTTGTGAACCCTCTCTAACTTGGCCCCCTTTTGGGGACTGGGTATGCAATTTATAGTGTTTGTATTTGTTTAAGCCTGATTTTTAACCCAACACCTTCATTTGTGTTAATAATTGTTACACTCATACGCTAAATAATAAAATCAAATTGCACGATTCGAAAATACAAACATGAAAACATACCTTTCAAACACGTTCTTAGGAGAGTTCCATTGAGCTGCGTTCAATGCAAAATTTGGCTACACTCACGACTTCTTTAAGTGAACAAAGCCCGTGTCTGCATGGCACCCTGAATATGTGTTTTCATTTCAATACTTTACAAACATATGCATCTGATCAATGTATTTTCTTAACATATAAATAGATCAATCCAAAATGACAAAATATTATATTAAGGACTAGACTCTATAAATACTGTATTGTTGTACCTTTTATACTCGGTATCCCACACTCTACACCTATAAATATACCCCATTAGTTGGCACTATGTTAGCTTTGATCCCAAGTCACCTTGGGTATTTAGGCACTATACCGAGGTTAAATTGTGAAGCCCATGCCTTATAATACATCACTCGGTGCATTATTTTGTATGTATTCCTCCATCTCTATTCCTACCCTATATATATTATATACCCCATAGTGAAATATATTGACTTCAATCCAAATTCTCCTTTGGTACGTAGGCGCTATCTTGAGCTAAAATCATGAAGCCCAAGCCTCATAATACATCTCTCGACGTATTATTTCCTTGATATGCCCACATCTTTAGTATCACCCCCTATATATTACCTAAGCCCATTGGAACTACGCTAGATTATATTGCCTATGTCTCTCGACATATTATTTCCTAGGAATGCCTCCATCTCTAGTTCAACACTTTCACACACATCACGTTAGAACACGTGTTATAACAAAACTATGTAGGCTTTGATACCATTTCCCCTAAGAATGTAGGCACAACATTGAGTCCTTCTTGTGAGATTGATCCTCCATAATATGTCTCTTAACAAATCAATTAACCCAGATTCATCCAGATCTATCTTTATCCAATTCAAATGATATCCTAAAATATCACAAAGCTGTGATCTTTCGTGCATCCCCATAAATACCATTAATAACATAAAATGAGATATTAAATCATCTCAAGACAGGAGGTCCCAGGAATATTCCTTCACATGAACGTGGAAATACATATATATCAATCATAATAGAGATGCATCCATCTATAACATTTCTATCTCTCCTCAAAATACAAAAGAGATATCAAACTATCTCAAAGTTGAGTCCTCTCGTATAGTTATATACTCTGACGTCCACCAATTATACAAGACGATATTTCTCTCACACTTACATACATTATAATGGCCATCCACCATACACATACAAAGCATGTAGTCATGCACAAGAAAATCTTGCATACCTGCACTGGTTGAAGTGAAATTTCTATTCCTCTCACTTATAACATTTTCCAACTTGAGCACCTATCTACATTTTTTAGGGACACTCATGCTAAGTTCTCTAAAAAGATACTATAATGATTAAAAAAGTAATCAATTAATATAAAGAAAGATAATAAGAATATAATTAATAAATACGACATAACAAGTGGGGTGCCTAACACCTCCCCCCCTCATAACCCGATTCTTAAACCCACACAACAAGAATTTATGGACCAACTATCGACTTTTCAACCTGCTTAGGATTAACCCAAAAGGGATAACCCGAAACTTTTTTTTTTGTTTTTATATAAAACAAAATGAACATGGTGCCAAACTCTATCTAGGGGAAAATCACCCAGCCTGAACCTCAGAACCGATAACCCAACCTCGAGGGACGCGATGGGAGTTAGAGACAAGTACTCCTTGATTCCCCATGATAAAGCTCCCCCAAGGCATAACTCCACCATGATCTCTCTCTATTCCCATTACACAACAACTACATAATATTTGAGACACACTATATGGTAGACTTACTCGAGTCTGTGTCATATAGGAGCTTCAACTAGTTTGGATATAAAGACAAATGTTTTTATAATTTGATTGAGACTCTCTTCAATAATGTACTACCAAGGTTGTATCAAGTACTTCCTCAACAATCCCAAGCCTAGAATATAATTCAAAAGGTAGTTAACAACACACTCTAGGATCACTTTTCACTTATTATGCATTTAATGAGTTTAAAATTATTTTTAAATAATATTTGAGAATTTTTAAACATTTTAAATTGAGTTACTAAACATTTAAATTTAGGATTTTAAATTTTTTTGGTATAAAATAGAATTTTCATAAATTTTTTAAAACTATTTTGGGCTTAAAACAAAACTGATAGAGAATATGGGGGAGGAAAATGGGATTTTCTGAAAATAAGAAACAAGCGTGTGGAAGCCTTTATTTGCACTGCACATGTCCACATGTGTTCTCACTTGATTGATTAGTTTTTTGTTTTCTTCCACACACAAACACTTGAGAAATGATATCAACAGTTGATCTAAAACAATCCTCGATATGCATGTCGTCCTTGATAATCCATGTAAAATTTTTTCCTCCAATCAACAACCTTCATTTTGGGGTGAATTAATAACCATAGGATTTCATCTTAGGTGGTAGATCTAATCCCAATCATTGATTTTGTTCTCTTATTCTCTACACTTTCTCCTCTAGTATAAGTTGAAAGAACAAAATCTCAACAGTTAGATACATTTGGTGAGTTCATTATTTTAGAGGAAAAAGAGATAAATAGATAGATAGATAGATAGATAGAGAGAGAGAGAGAGAGAAGATAGGGAGATAGAATAAAATATCAAAGAGAGAGAAATAGGTTTTTATAAAAAAATCTTTCATAGATTTTGAAATACATTCTTTCAAAACAAAATAGAGTTAGCTTTTTACTTTTAAAGAGGGTTCTCCCTTCGTTTTAGTAGAAAACCTCTTCTAAAACCCCAATTTTAGTTCCATATCTTTTTGGGTTCTCTCTGAGTTGTTAGATCGAGTGATTTGGAATCCATAAGTCATGTCAACTCCCTCTGATAAACTAATGTCTCTTATAACGACCTCATAAGGTTCTTGATCGTGTTTCTCTATAGAAACTTGAGATCTGAACTAAGTAATAAATTTCACGTAGTCACTAGGTTGTTGTGTGATTTCTTGTTTGAAGAAATCATTTCTCTATTAGATCTTGTTGTGTATCGTTTGTAATTTTGTTAGATCCATTTTTCTCTGTTTTAAAATCTAAAAAAGAGACTTAAAAAGTCTTGCATTTTTTTGGATCTGGACATTTTGATAAATTTTATAGTTTGTAAAATTTCTGTGTGTAAATAATCATTTTAAATCTATTTTTTTATCTAAAAATTCTAAATTTAAAAATAAGTCTTGAAAATAATCTGATTTTCTATGATGTTAAAAGTTGTACACCAATGAGGAGATTTGTAATTTGTTGGACTTCCCTGTAAATTTAAATGTGAGTGAGTTTCATTACTTCATGTTTAGGCACAACACTGTCAGTTCACATATGCACACACATAACACTTAGAACAAAGTGTGTTGTTATTTGAGAGATTACCTCTGACTGAGTCGGCATTTGCTAAGGGGAAACAGAGATAGAGCTAGACAAACAGACGGGGAAAATCAAAGAACGAAAATACAACCGTTAAAGAGTTGCTCATGTTTGGTATACTTCGATTCTTGTAATTTTAATTTTTTGTTTTGTTTGCATGCTTGTAACCTGATTCATGTTATTGTATTTCTTTTTGGTTGTGGCATAGAGGTCACCATGGAGGTTTCCCCTAAGTTGGGGTTTTACCATGTAAAACATCTCTTGTGTATTTATCGCTTTCAGTTCTTAAGTCTTACTATACTGGTTAGGATTTAAAGACTTAATAAGTTTTTTGTTTTAAAAACTATATAAACAAGATGCTTAAATTTTATTATGTTTTAAATCTGTACATATCTTTTGTTATATTCAAGAGGAGTTTCTTTAGCGAGTTTAATCAGAGTTTACCTAATCATTAACATTTGTTAATAACATGGTAAGAGATTTCCAAGTGGTATCAAAGTGGGTTTTTCAAAAATTATTTTGATCCTGAAACTCCTAAAATTTCATTTGAAGATCAAGTTTTTCCAAAATGGATGCAAAATTTGAGAAGCTAGGTAACCTGTCCCGACCACTCCTCTTGGATGGACACAAGTTTCCTTACTGGAAGGTCAGGATGATTTCTTTCATCCAAGGGACTATAGGTGATGATGTCTGGATGATGATTAGAAATATATTTGTTCACCCAACAAAGCCTTTAGATGAAACCAATATAATAAGGATTGAAAAAAGTCATAGTGAGTTCACTAAGGAAGAAAAGAAAATGTCACTTAGTAATAATAATGGTAAGATCTATATTTTTGTGTCTGTGAATGTGAATGAATTTAAATGCATATCTATATGTACAACTTCCAAAGAAGCTTGGGACACCCTTGTCACTTCCCAAGAAGGTGATTAGAGTGTTAAGGTTGGGAAGACACAAATGGCAGTTCAATATTATAACACCCTTATGAACGATGAGGTTGAATCCTTTGATGACTTTTACATTAAGTTGACTAATATTATCACTAAATTCCATGTTAATGGGATAGTATATGATAAGAAAGAAATTTTACTTTAAATCTTGAGATCTCTGCCTGCTAAGTTTGATAATAAAAGATACGCCACATAAGGACCCAACTTAACTCCTAAATTATTGAGTAGAAAATTTAGAATTGCGGAAATGGAGTTAGAATAGAGGAAACACATGACCTCACATGGTAAAGGGGCCTCTGGTTTTAATATTTTCTTTTCATATAAGTTAATTATCCCTAAAAGGAACTTACCTGACTTTGACCTAGACGTAGATTAGTATTATAGCTTAAAAAGTCTTGATACTCAAATTTACCTAATGAGCAAACAATCTAAGAAAATTCTTAAGTTTAGAAATTCAGTTGCTTCTAAATAAGATAAATCTGATTATAAAATCTTTCAAAAGAACAGACCACATGACATAAATGGTGATAAATAGTCCTTTGATAATAAATATATACCTAAGAAAGACCTTAGTACTGTTCAATGTCATAGATGTAGGAAAATGGGACACATTGCTTCTAAATGTAGAACTAAACTGAATAATAGTGTCAAGGATAATATGTGTAAAATTGGGGATAACTCTATTGACTCTGAAGAGGATAAGGATGAGTCATCAAATGCTAATGAATAATGCATGTCCTTCTTTTCTAAGATAATATATTATAATGAAAAAGTATGCTTGCCTGTTGATAGTTCTATATTGCCTATTGATAGTGATATATGTCAAGTTGTTGTAAATTCTACATTAAGTATTGTTGTGAATGATTTAGATACTTGTAGTATATGTGTGAGTCAAAGTGACAAATCTTGTGACGAATTGAATGTGTTTGTTAGTTTCACAACACAAACTGAAGCATTGGAGTAAACTTAACACACATCACTTAGTGATTCCAAAGATAATTTACCTGATATATAAGAATTATACACTAAGACCCTTAAGATAAGTGCCAAGTTTGAAAAAAGGTGAAACAGCTGACTGAACGTGTTGAATAACTAAGTAATAGTGTTTGGAAGAATGGTGAGGATTACACAACCCAGTGTATTTCACGTGAGACAGAAATAAAGAATATGTTTCAAAATTAAAAGATCTTCCTAAGAAAATTATTATTTTAGAAGAAAGGTATAAGTCTACGTTAGTTTAATTGGAAGAATCTAAACAAAAGGTCTCAACTGTTTTAAAAAAATCCTTCATTTTGAGACTAATGCTAAAATTTTGAAAAAATTATTAGTTTTAGAAAACTTAATTCTCATGATAAAATTGGCCTTGGATTTGATAAAAATCTTAAAGAAACAAAGACAACTTTCCAATATTCAAACATAGTCTTTCTTAAAACAGACCAGGCTTTTGATAAGTCTCAAAAAGGAATTATAAACATTATTGTCTCTAAAGAAACATAAAGTGTGAGTAATTTAAAACTGAAACCTAACAGTAAAGTTAAGTATGTTTGTCCCCCCATAAGAGACCTTGGACAAAGTAGTAAGACTGTAGCAGTTAAGACCCTTGTTTCTAACATGTCCAAACCTATTTCAAGGACTTAGAAAATAAAGTCAAGCCTAACTCGTACCAATACTTTGATTACTTTAATGTCTATGGTAAATCCATTACTAAGTGTTTCCGAAACTGTTTGTTCACATATGTTCACCAAAACTTTAACTATTTTAGAAAGAGTATAAATATGTACATTCTCCCTAGGCAGACCACTAAAAACTCTAACTATAGGAAGAAAATGGAGGATCATGAACTAAGAAGAAAGAATTTAAAAAGACTCCTCAAACCTTTTGTAAGTCCAAGGCCCAAGAAAAATGTTTAAAATCAGGGACATTTGGGTTAGAAAAGATAACCTTTTACCCCAGCTTAGGTGCAATGTGGTTATAACCGCGTTTAAAGTCGAACGTACCTAAGATGGTTGGTATTTGGATTCTGGATGATCTAAACACATGATCGAGAATGAGACTAAATTAAATAATAAGACAAACTTCTTAGGAGGTACTGTCCTTTTTGGTGGAAGAGTCTCATCTCAAATCATTGGTAAGAGAACTCTTTGTGAATAGGGTCTTCCAGCTCTAAATGATGTCTTGTTGGTAAAAGGTTTTAAAGTTAATCTTCGTAGTATATCATAATTCTATAACTCTTATCACATATTTACCTTTTCAAAAACTAATTTCAAGATTTTGAATAAAGAAGGTAACTATATTCTTTCAGGAAACAAAAGTCACGATAACTGTTACATAGTGATTCAAGGTAATTAATACTGTGAGATAGCTAGATTAGATGATTATGATCTACGACATAATAAATTAGGTCATACTAGTTTTGATAACCTCCTCAAATTGAGTTCCCAAGAGATTGTTAGAGGTTTACCCAAACTGCAAAAATACTTTTAACACTATTTGTGGTCCTTCCCAAGTGGGTAAAATAAATAAGACTGCTCATAAGAAAGTTAAGAACATTTTAACTTAGAACCTCTTGAACTAATCCAGATGGACCTAATGGGTCCCGCTAGGACTGTGAGCCTTTTTCATAACAGTTACATGATTGGGATGGTGGATGACTTCACATGATTTACTTTGGTCACTTTTAAGAAAAACAAATTGGATACCTTACGAGAATTTCTTAAAACTCTTTTAAAAATAGAAAATGAGAAGGATACCCAATTATGTTTGATAAGGAGCAATAGAGGTGGAGAATACAAAGACTCTGGTGTGACAAAATATTTTTTTGGTAATGGTTATAAACATGAATTTAGTTCACCTAAGACATCTCAACAAATTGGTATCGCTGAGCGAACTAATAGAACAATCTAAGAGATGGCTAGGGTTATGTTACACCTCAAAGGGTTACCAAAATACAATTGGGTTGAGGAATTCCATATGGCGTGTCACATCATTAACCATGTCTACCTATGAAAAAATACCAAACAAACCTCTTATGAATCGTAGCATAATAAAAAAACCCAAGTTAAAATACTTTAGAACCTTCAGGAGTATCTGTTATGTCTGCAAAGATAGAGAAAATATTTCTAAATTTGATACCTGAGGTGATAAAGCCATTTTTCTGGGATATTCCCAATCAAGTAGGGCCTATCGTGTTTGCTACTTACGTACCAAAGTTATAATGGAGTCAATAAACATAATTGTAAATAACACTAGCACTGAGAGTCGTGACAGTAAATCAATAGTCGTGGATGAGTCTGAAAATGATTTTGAACTCGACTATCCTCAAATAACTGATCCATTGCCACCTGATGTCCCTACAGTACTGACATGGGTTTCTAAAGAGCACCCCCTAGAGAAGGTTGTTGGTAAACGTTCGGAGCTTGTGAGAACTAGATCCCAATTCCAAAATGTGGAAAACTTTGCATGTTTTTCTTCTCTAGTAGAATAAAAAAGTGTAAATGATGTCCTTAGTGACTCATACTACATTAAATCTATGCAATAAGAGTTAGTTCAATTTCAAAGACATGACGTTTGGTATCTAGCCCCACGGCCTAAAGACAAAAAGGTTATCGACACCCATTGGATTTCTAAAAATAAAACTGATGAGTTTTTGTCATAAACAAGGAAAGGTTAGTAGAGCAAGGATATTCTCATATAGAGGGAATATATTTTGATGAGACTTTCATTACGATGACAAGACTCAAGCATGTTTGTCTCCTCTTACCTATTGCATGTCATTTGCAATTCTAGATTTTCCTAGTTGACATTAAGTCTTCCTTTTTAATTGGTATTTTATCAGAGAAAGTATACGTTGAGCAACATAAGGGATTTATTGATCCCTCCTATCCTAAACATGCTTATAGATTAAAAAAGGCATTGTATTTCTTAAAGCAAAATCCTAGGGCCTTGTATGAACGCCTCTTAACCTTTTTTGTCAATAAAAGGTTTGAGCTTGGTGGCAATTACCAGACATTATTCGTTCAAAAAATTGATCACGAAGTTTTGATTGCACAAGTTTATATGGATGATATCATTTTTGGTTCCACCCCAAGAGCAAGTAAAGGACTTTTCTAGTATTATGCATAGGGAATTTTAAATGTCCTTAATGGTGGAGTTGAAATATTTTCTTTGTTTACAAGTTAAACAATGTAGTGATGGCCTATTTATATCTCAAACTAAATATTCTAGTGAGTTGGTAAAAAGCTTTGGTCTTGATAATGATAAAACTGCAGATACAACCATGGGCACTACCACTAAGATATCTAAGATGAAAATGGGAAAAACATTTATCCTACTCTATATAGATGCATGATAGGGTGTCTGTTGTACCTTATTGCATCCAGACTTGGTATTTCTTTTGTTGTATGTGTTTGTGCTCGCTATCAATGTTCACCTAAAGAATGTCATTTATTTTGTGTTAAAAGAATCATAATATATGTTAAAGGCACACTTAATTATGGCATCTGGTACACAAAGGACACTACAAGAACTATAGTTGGTTACATAAACACTGACTAGGCAAGATGCTCAGATGATAGTAAAAGTATGTCTAGTGCGTGCTACTATGTAAGGAATAATTTAGTTGACTGGAGTAGTAAGAAACAAAGCCGTATATCCTTATCTACTGTTGAATCTGATTATATTATAGCTTGTGTGATTTTGGCATTAAGGAAGACAAACTTACACTATTTTACAATAATCAAAGAGCTATAAACATATCTAAGAATCCTGTTCAACACTCACGCACTATGCACATTGAAATCCTACATCACTTCATTAGAGAACTTGTTGAATCCCAAGAATGAGAAATTGAGTATCTCAACACAGAAAACAGTTGGCTGATTAGTTCACAAAACCCTTGGAAAATACTTATTTTTAATCACTAAGGAAAGCAATAGGAATGATAGTACTTGAATAATATTTCTGACTATTTGTCCTATCCTCAGTACATATCTTTCTTATACTTGGTTTATGAGGACTTAGTGCATATTTTTTTTTATAAATGACAAAAGACACCTCCTTTATCACTTTTATGTACGAGACCCCTGAAATGACCCCAGTTATGACGTACAATTGGTAGAATAATTATATTTTATCTCTCTTATATTTGTTTACCCATTATTTATTTGAGACAAAATGAGGGAAAAGGATAGAGTACATGTAATAATATACTTCTATGATTCAACTAACACGCCAATTCAAGTATTTTTTTTCCAGGCATTATTTAATAAATCTTGTTGTACATTATTTTTTACTTAGGGTAATGGTCTGTATCATATCTGAGTTATGTACTTTTTGTTTCATATTATTTTTGGTTCTATGATGAGATTGGGTAGAATAGATATTTTGTATAGGAATCTAGAATATTTTTTGGCCTACGAGTATTAATGTACTCAAGGGAATTTGGTCTCCAATATCCAAAGGCGGAGATTGAAACACACTATATGGTTGACTTACTTGAATCTGTGCCACATAAGAGCTTAAACTAGTTTTTATGTAAAGAGAAAATGATTTTATTTTTTGATTGAGCCTCTCTTCAATAATGTACTACCAAGACTGCATCAAGTACATCCTTAACAATCCCAAGCCTAGCATATAAGTCAAAAAGTAGTTAACAACACACTATAGGATCACATTTCACTTATTATGTGTAACACCCCGCCCGCCCGGGGAGAGCGAACGGAGCGCTAATGCGATAAAATAAATCCAAATCCACAAGTGACAAGGTATAGAGCATCTAAATAAACCCACAATAATATAAATCAACTAATCTCAATCTCTTCAAATACAACAAGTCTCTCGAATAAATACAACATCTAACTCGAAAAATAAAATACAAATCTCCAAAGATCTATACATCAAAATAATACAAATCTTTCCCAAACAATCCTCGCTAAAATCAATCTTCATAGCGCCCCAAAATCTGCGCTAACCTGCCACTAAAAGAAAATATGGGGAAGTACACAATACGACAAGAAAGATGCTCAACAAATATATATTAGCGATGAATAAACCGTAACAACACGAGTACGAATATTCAAATCGAAATGCAAATCTCAAAGAATTTATCAATATAATTTCTCAATAACACTTTAAGTGGGTCACCAGGCCTCACCACATCCGTATATGCTTTATCAAGCCATATCCCGAGAAACAAGAATTTTGGCGGGTACCCAACCTCCGTACCATATTAAAATCTCATGACAACGTGCTCATCAACAATATAATGATACCACATGAATCAAAATAATTTAAACAATTATTTTCCAGATTTCAATGAATTTTTCAATTCAAATATGAGTTCAATTAAACAAGAATTCAAAGAGAATGACACTCGCGAGATTTAAGGAGCATATTGTGTAAAACCCCATACCTCAAACCATGATGAGAAATCAATGATCACATCCTCAAGATCAACACAAAAGATTTACAAAAGCTTCTCCAATAACCTCCAACAAAATAGCCCTAATAACACCTCTAATCTAAGGTTGGAACTCACAAATCTCAAGGGCCAATGTGTATATAAAAAGAAGAGGAATATAAAATATATTTGCTGCCAAAATTTGTGCCAAAAGTATGTTAAAAGTCTTGCCCAAGACTTCCTTTTTATAATGCAAAGAAATGAAGAGTTGGAATCCAAAAGACTCCTTTAAATAAGGCAAAGAAATGAAGAGTTGGGAATCAAAACAACTCCAAGAGTTAAAAACATTTAAAAATCATTTTAACATCCGTTTTAACTCCGTTTTCGAAACCGTTTGAAATTATCGCCTTTAAAAATAATAATCAACATATTTGAGCAATAAAAATAATTTTATCAAAAACTTTATTTTCCTCCATTTTCTAAAAATTAATTAAAATAGCCCCAAATTACTCTGGTTGTTACACTTCCCCACTAACAATGGAATTTCGCCCTCGAAATTCGCCGAATGTCGCACTCTAAAAAATCAGGCCACTATACTAACTCCAAAACTAATCTCGTCTCCAAAAATAATTCCTCACATCTAATCTCGAAACCTATCACGAATATCACCTAACATTTTTTATCTCCAAAAATTGCTAACCACGCAATGAACCCAAAATTCAAGCCCCGAGGTGTAACACCCCACGACTTTGGAGACTGAGAAATTAAATTTTTGGGAAGATAAAATTTAATTAAATTGGATAATTTTAGAATTTGGGAAATGAGGTCCAAAAATAGAAAATATTTTAAAGTATTCCGGATGATGATTTTGAGGGTACCATCGATCCCGGAAGGGTCGAGATAGTGAAAATGACTCTCATTGGGTTTTATTTCGGCTTCGGAATATTTTTAAGTCAGTTTGACTCTAATTGGTCTAAACGAGTCATTTAAAGTGTGTATTAACATTTAAAACTGGGTTTGTTGTTTTAAAGGATTTGAGGCTTACGGATGAAGCCTTCTCAAATAGATAAAGAGAGAAAGAAAAAGGAAGAAAGAAAGAAGAAGGAAAAGAAGAGAGAGAGGAAGAAAAAGCTTGGGATTTTCGGCCCAACTGCAACATCGAGGATGATCGAACCTCTACAAATCTGAGGAAAGTGTTTAATCTTGCTAAATAGCTATTTGTGTAATTCATTTCATAATTTGTGGGGTAAAGAAATGGATTTTTGGGTATAAATAGCAAAACCTAGATTTTTAGGTTTAATCTTGAAATCAATGTTAAATAGGGATTCAATGGATTAGAAGTGGTTGGGATCAACTTTGGGTTGACTTATGGGGTTAAAATCATAAATTGATGAAGGTTTAATTGTTAGAAATGAAAATTTAGGGTTTAGAATTCGTGGGTTTTGATGAAGAAGAAGAATTCTTCAAAAATTTGCAGGTCCGAATCGATTCGCCCCCTTAAGAGAATCGATTCGGTTTAGTGAAATTGGCAGGTCTGCATTGACCGAATCGATTCGTACCCAAGCCGAATCGATTCGGCCTATTGCAGAAGCCCAGGTCTTTGGACCCGAATCGATTCTCCTTGGGGGCCGAATCGATTCGCTGGGCCGAATCGATTCGGAAGAGGGCCGAATCGATTCGGAAACAGGGCATTTTGAGGTATTTTCTCCATAGTGATTTTAAACCCTTTTTGGTTGGGTTTATTGATTTGGGGGATCTCTCTTAGGATGTAAAAGATATATTCTTGGAGTCATATAAGGAGTTTCTCACATATTGGGATTTGGGGACTCCTTAGGGTAACTTGGGGGAAATGTACCCATGTACGTATTGGAGTTACATATGGATATCGGGGAAACCTCTTTGAGGTTGGAATTACCAATTATAGATAAAGGTATATATATATGTTTGAGGTTGAGAACTCTTAGAGAGTGAGGGGTATCCTATTCTTAGAAATATTTAGACTAAGGAACAAATGATAACCCGATAGGAGTAAGGGTTCATATAATAAATTGAACCATAGGTAAAAATGGGAAACAACTTGGGGGTGTACTATCGACTAGGATAAGCGGTAGCGTAAATTCTAGTTAGGATAGTTTATACGCAATTATGGGAATATGGCCATTGAGATTTCCAATACTTGAAATGAGGTTGGAATAAATTGAGGTTTTAGACTATTAAGTCATGTTTATGCCTATGGTTAGATAGTACTAAAGATAATTATATACTTTCACATTTAGAGGTGAAAGGTGTAGTGATGGATTCCTACACAAATTCTTGGGTGATAACCCTAATGTTGAATGTATATGTATAGATATATACATATGGTTTTGGGAGACTACTCATCATAGGAAGATGATTGAATATGTTTCAAGTGAGGGATTGTATTCACATATCGATGTAAATTTAATGGAAATTGTGGTGACGGCTTGTGTATTGAGTATTATGTATACTTATAACCGAGTTTATATATCTTGTACATATGAACGATACTTAGTTTATACATATAGATATAAGGATATGTGAATATGTGTTGATATATATATATATATATATATATCTGTATGTATATAGATATATGGATATCTTCATGTTGTGGACGTACATGGTATGGATATTAAAACCGTATACGATGATTTATTATTTGATCATATGATTGGATCATATGGATTATATATATTATGCATGTATATGATATATATACTTAATTGGTTAAGCATACCCCGCTCATGCTATCATTGGGAAGTTGCGCGCGTAGTGGGTGAGCATCCTGGCTAGAAAAGCAGGGTGTGGATATTCCCCAGGTCATAGTCGTCCCGTGTGTTACCATATGATATATATATTTATTTTGGGATGAGACATGATGGGTATGTTTCGTCTCATTGCCGGTTTGGAGCTATGACCGCTTCCCGGGACATCGTGTGCGTGAGTTTACCACGAGATGGGTGTCATTTAGTACCACCATGGTGGCCCCAGTTTTGCTACGTGAGCCGGGCACTGGGAAGATGATAGCACTGATGCAGTTTATCGGCGATATATATATAGCCGGGTATTTTATGTGCATGGCCTTGTACATCATATGTAGTATGTACACTTGGCTATTGGATTGATGATGATATATATACGGTTAGAAATAAATACCTATATATATATATATATATATATATATATATTTATATATATATCCTATAGACGAAAGGATATGGACTTTTATGAATTACATCTTAGATGATTATGGTGTACTAGATTGATGGGGGTTTATTTATCGCACATAAGGTATTATTCGGTTAAATCATCCCAAGGATATTATTGGAGGTTCTTTTATTTTATTTTATTTTATTTGTTTTCTTTTTCTTTTCTTCTTTCTTTCTTTAGTAGTTATAGTTAGTGTAATGGTAGTATTAACTTGTATGTTGAGGATTATGGATCTCTAGGATTAACATTGCCCAGGAGTAGTGTAACGAGGTGGTTCCTTGTTTGGATTTTGCTTTGCGAGACACCTCACGCACGAAACGCAGTGCCATGTCGAGATTTGAGAGAAGTAATTCCATAGGTGGCATCACGGATCTCTGGTCTTGACCTTGTCAGGAGTAGTGTAACGGGGCGGTTTCTTGTTTGGATTTCGCTTTGCGAGACTCCCCACGCACGAAACGTAGTACAATTTTGGGATTAGAGAGAAGTCTTGCCAATATTCTATGTGCATGTTATCAAGTATATTAATTCTCACGTTTTTAACCTATATAGGTATATATATAAATATATGTATATGTATAGGGGAAATGTTTTAGGAATTATGATGATTATAATTCAAAAGATTATTAACCGGAATTCATTAAGCCTATTATGGCAAAATTGTTTGTATTCATAATCTAGTAAGATTAGAAACAGGGTGGATTCTTGGGCTAGGATAGGAAGGCAAATTCTCGTGGGGATAAGCTAGGCCTATAATAAGTTAGGTTGTCCTAATAATGTGGGGGTAATTTAACTAAAACTTGAGGACGCGAATAGGTCCGCGCCTTTAGATGAGAGGTGAGTTGGGGTTTCGCGAGAGTGAGGTCTCACTTTAATTATGAAATAAAGTGCACCGATATTTATTATGCACGGTTAACACACTTGCTAAATATTTTACACATTCGGGGCTCTGTCCCGTTTACTTTTCTCTCCTCCTTGTATATATATATGTTACCACATGTATCCTACTGCATGGATGCCGGATGACCTTCTATCCTGAGTCTTGGGAGCCGTGACAGGTGCGGACTGTTGTGGGATGTTTCATGTAGCCGCTTCCTACTTCTTTAAAATTCGAGGTAGGATTCATGTTGTATATCGGGTTTGTACCCAAGGGATATTTACATACATGTTTATATTTATTCCATTCAGTTATTGTATTGGCTGAGATCCGACAGCTTATTCGGGTCTACTTTTTGTAGTACATTCGGTTGTATTTAATTGGTTCATTTTATTTGTAGCATTTTATTTATTATTGTTCTTTCCTGCATCTCTCATATTCATTAGTAGTTTTATAGTGTTGGGTTGTGTATGTTTCAAGTTTTAAATTTTTTTTAACATCTCGCTTATATGATTTCGGGTGGTTAGTCCTATATTATATAGTACCGTTAGTTGATGTTGAGACTGGACCATCTGGAATTCCTGATTTAATATAGTATAGGCCGGCCACCCGTTATTATTTTAGGCGGGTTGTTACAGATGGTATCAGAGCATCGGGTTCTAGAGTCCTTAGGATCTGTGCGAGTTTTCCGCATTCTTCCGTTAACGTTCTTGACATAAAGCCCTACAAATAGGACTGTTGTGTTCACTGCGTTGCTTTTTTCTATGAAGTGTATTCACTTGATTGACGTTCTGATAACAATTTCTCTTGTTTCATTTCAGACGTCGCCTAGATTTTGTCATCTAGGAAAGGATAGGTTTAGAAGTAAAATACCCATTGCATATTTTGGGTACGCTTTGATCGGGGGTAGTTGTTTTCTCCGATTATGGAGGAGTTATTGAGGAGATTTCTAGCAATGGTTCGAGGTGATTTGTCGGCAGTTGAGTAAGAAAGGAAAATTTAATCGAATGACAAACCTTGGACTTGATAAAGTAAGTCTGAGGAGAGGTTATTGTAGTCTTTCGGAGGTTTGGATTTAGAAACCCGTCAACCTTCGCTAGGAAGGATTTGGAGGAAGATGTTTCTCTTATGGAGAAATAGGTTTAGGAGTAATGATTGTCCTGGAAGAAGTAGAGGGTCTTGAATTGAGATCCTTGGATGAGGTGAAACCATTAGATTATGGAAGTATAAGGTAGAATACCTTTCTTTGGGTTTAAGTCATACTTTGTGCGATACCGGGAACGTCGAGAGTTATAACATTGAATTCCGGAGGTGAGGAATGTTAAGGTTCGCTAAATAGTGACTATAAGACTATTGTCTTATGGGTAGGTAGGGCATGTGATTATAGTGCGCCTAAGAGGGGAGACTTATATTGTGGAAAGACGTTAATGTATGTAAAGAAGTTTTAGAGTTGTGAGATTTAAAGTTTAGTAGGGGTATGTTGAGCGGATAATTTAGCTCATAGTTGTGCTAGTTTTGAGAACTAGATGTTGGTTAGAGTATTGTATTTGTTGAGGCCTTGTGTCTTAAACATAAGGTGTTTGTTTGGCGTGTCGAAAGACGCGGAATATATTTATATTGCATTATTGTATAGGCCCTAGGGCAATACCTAAAATATGAAAAATCTTTTATAAAACCTTAACCCTGGTTCAACTAATCTCAATCCCCGACGTAGCTACACAATAGTGTATTGGGAGGGTTCCTTGTTTTGATTTCGCTTGCGAGACCTCCCCCGCACGAAGGTAGCTAGCGTCAGGAATTGAGGAGAGTTCAACCATTGGGAATTTTAAACTTTTATATAATTAGTATATTGTTATAAATTATATTACCGAGGGTTATCTTACAATTTGAGGCTAATGGAGCCTGATTAGGATTTTACGAGTGGAAACTCGGATACGGGGTGTATGGGCACCCTGGGGTAGTTATTTGTTTTAAAATCCATATTGTTATACATGAGAACTAGGGAGGATCGGTATAGTGATCCTAAGACTTGATGTTAGGACTAGATGATATTGAGGTCCTAGGCATATCTTAAATTTCGCGGACGAAATTCTTGTAAGGGGGGAAGATTGTAACACCCCACGACTTTGGAGACTGAGAAATTAAATTTTTGGGAAGATAAAATTTAATTAAATTGGTGAATTTTAGAATTTGGGAAATGAGGTCCAAAAATAGAAAATATTTTAAAGTATTCCGGATGATGATTTTGAGGGTACCATCGATCCCGGAAGGGTCGAGATAGTCAAAATGACTGTCATTGGGTTTTATTTCGGCTCCGGAATATTTTTAAGTCAGTTTGACTCTAATTGGTCTAAACGAGTCATTTAAAGTGTGTATTAACATTTAAAACTGGGTTTGTTGTTTTAAAGGATTTAAGGCTTACGGATGAAACCTTCTCAAATAGAGAAAGAGAGAAAGAAAAAGGAAGAAAGAAAGAAGAAGGAAAAGAAGAGAGAGAGGAAGAAAAAGCTTGGGATTTCCGGCCCAACCGCAACATCGAGGATGATCAAACCTCTACAAATTTGAGGCAAGTGTTTAATCTTGCTAAATAGCGATTTGTGTATTTCATTTCATAATTTGTGGGGTAAAGAAATGGATTTTTGGGTATAAATAGCAAAACCTAGATTTTTAGGTTTAATCTTGAAATCAATGTTAAATAGGGATTCAATGGATTAGAAGTGGTTGGGATCAACTTTGGGTTGACTTATGGGGTTAAAATCATAAATTGATGAAGGTTTAATTGTTAGAAATGAAAATTTAGGGTTTAGAATTCGTGGGTTTTGATGAAGAAGAAGAACCCTTCAAAAATTTGTAGGTCCGAATCGATTCGCCCCTTAAGCGAATCGATTCGGTTTAGTGAAATTGGCAGGTCTGCATTGACCGAATCGATTCGGACCCAAGCCGAATCGATTCGGCCTATTGCCGAAGCCCAGGTCTTTGGACCCGAATCCATTCGCCTTGGGGGCCGAATCGATTCGCTGGGCCGAATCGATTCGGAAGAGGGCCGAATCGATTCGGAAACAGGGCATTTTGAGGTATTTTCTCCATAGTGATTTCAAACCTTTTTTGGTTGGGTTTATTGATTTGGGGGCTCTCTCTTAGGATGTAAAAGATATATTCTTGGAGTCATATAAGGAGTTTCTCACATATTGGGATTTGGGGACTCCTTAGGGTAACTTGGGGGAAATGTACCCATGTACGTATTGGAGTTACATATGGATATCGGGGAAACCTCTTTGAGGTTGGAATTACCAATTATAGATAAAGGTATATATATATGTTTGAGGTTGAGAACTCTTAGAGAGTGAGGGGTATCCTATTCTTAGAAATATTTAGACTAAGGAACAAATGATAACCCGATAGGAGTAAGGGTTCATATAATAAATTGAACCATAGGTAAAAATAGGAAACAACTTGGGGGTGTACTATCGACTAGGATAAGCGGTAGCGTAAATTCTAGTTAGGATAGTTTATACGCAATTATGGGAATATGGCCATTGAGATTTCCAATACTTGAAATGAGGTTGGAATAAATTGAGGTTTTAGACTATTAAGTCATGTTTATTCCTATGGTTAGATAGTACTAAAGATAATTATATACTTTCACATTTATAGGTGAAAGGTGTAGTGATGGATTCCTACACAAATTCTTGGGTGATAACCCTAATGTTGAATGTATATGTATAGATATATACATATGGTTTTGGGAGACTACTCATCATAGGAAGATGATTGAATATGTTTCAAGTGAGGGATTGTATTCACATATCGATGTAAATTTAATGGAAATTGCGGTGACGGCTTGTGTATTGAGTATTATGTATACTTATAACCGAGTTTATATATCTTGTACATATGAATGATACTTAGTTTATACATATAGATATAAGGATATGTGAATATGTGTTGATATATATATATATATATATATATATATATCTGTATGTATATAGATATATGGATATCTTCATGTTGTGGACGTACATGGTATGGATATTTAAACCGTATACGATGATTTATTATATGATCATATGATTGGATCATATGGATTATATATATTATGCATGTATATGATATATATACTTAATTGGTTAAGCATACCCCGCTCATGCTATCATTGGGAAGTTGCGCGCGTAGTGGGTGAGCATCCTGGCTAGAAAAGCAGGGTGTGGATATTCCCCAGGTCATAGTCGTCCCGTGTGTTACCATATGATATATATATTTATTTTGGGATGAGACATGATGGGTATGTTTCGTCTCATTGCCGGTTTGGAGCTATGACCGCTTCCCGGGACATCGTGTGCGTGAGTTTACCACGAGATGGGTGTCATTTAGTACCACCATGGTGGCCCCAGTTTTGCTACGTGAGCCGGGCACTGGGAAGATGATAGCACTGATGCAGTTTATCGGCGATATATATATAGCCGGGTATTTTATGTGCATGGCCTTGTACATCATATGTAGTATGTACACTTGGCTATTGGATTGATGATGATATATATACGGTTAGAAATAAATACCTATATATATATATATATATATATATATATTTATATATATATCCTATAGACGAAAGGATATGGACTTTTATGAATTACATCTTAGATGATTATGGTGTACTAGATTGATGGGGGTTTATTTATCGCACATAGGGTATTATTCGGTTAAATCATCCCAAGGATATTATTGGAGGTTCTTTTATTTTATTTTATTTTATTTGTTTTCTTTTTCTTTTCTTCTTTCTTTCTTTAGTAGTTATAGTTAGTGTAATGGTAGTATTAACTTGTATGTTGAGGATTATGGATCTCTAGGATTAACATTGCCCAGGAGTAGTGTAACGAGGTGGTTCCTTGTTTGGATTTCTCTTTGCGAGACACCTCACGCACGAAACGCAGTGCCATGTCGAGATTTGAGAGAAGTAATTCCATAGGTGGCATCACGGATCTCTGGTCTTGACCTTGTCAGGAGTAGTGTAACGGGGCGGTTTCTTGTTTGGATTTCGCTTTGCGAGACTCCCCACGCACCAAACGTAGTACAATTTTGGGATTAGAGAGAAGTCTTGCCAATATTCTATGTGCATGTTATCAAGTATATTAATTCTCACGTTTTTAACCTATATAGGTATATATATAAATATATGTATATGTATAGGGGAAATGTTTTAGGAATTATGATGATTATAATTCATAAGATTATTAACCGGAATTCATTAAGCCTATTATGGCAAAATTGTTTGTATTCATAATCTAGTAAGATTAGAAACAGGGTGGATTCTTGGGCTAGGATAGGAAGGCAAATTCTCGTGGGTATAAGCTAGGCCTATAATAAGTTAGGTTGTCCTAATAATGTGGGGGTAATTTAACTAAAACTTGAGGACGCGAATAGGTCCGCGCCTTTAGATGAGAGGTGAGTTGGGGTTTCGCGAGAGTGAGGTCTCACTTTAATTATGAAATAAAGTGCACCGATATTTATTATGCACGGTTAACACACTTGCTAAATATTTTACACATTCGGGGCTCTGACCCGTTTACTTTTCTCTCCTCCTTGTATATATATATGTTACCACATGTATCCTACTGCATGGATGCCGGATGACCTTCTATCCTGAGTCTTGGGAGCCGTGATAGGTGCGGACTGTTGCGGGATGTTTCATGTAGACGCTTCCCACTTCTTTAAAATTCGAGGTACGATTCATGTTGTATATCGGGTTTGTACCCAAGGGATATTTACATACATGTTTATATTTATTCCATTCAGTTATTGTATTGGCTGTGATCTGACAGCTTATTCGGGTCTACTTTTTGTAGTACATTCGGTTGTATTTAATTGGTTCATTTTATTTGTAGCATTTTATTTATTATAGTTCTTTCCTGCATCTCTCATATTCGTTAGTAGTTTTATAGTGTTGGGTTGTGTATGTTTCAAGTTTTAAATTTTTTTAACATCTCGCTTATATGATTTCGGGTGGTTAGTCCTATATTATATAGTACCGTTAGTTGATGTTGAGACTGGACCATCTGGAATTCCTGATTTAATATAGTATAGGGCCGACCACCCGTTATTATTTTAGGCGGGTTGTTACAGATGGTATCAGAGCATCGGGTTCTAGAGTCCTTAGGATCTGTGCGAGTTTTCCGCATTCTTCCGTTAACGTTCTTGACATAAAGCCCTACAAATAGGACTGTTGTGTTCACTGCGTTGCTTTTTTCTATGAAGTGTATTCACTTGATTGACGTTCTGATAACAATTTCTCTTGTTTCATTTCAGACGTCGCCTAGATTTTGTCATCTAGGAAAGGATAGGTTTAGAAGTAAAATACCCATAGCATATTTTGGGTACGCTTTGATCGGGGGTAGTTGTTTTCTCCGATTATGGAGGAGTTATTGAGGAGATTTCTAGCAATGGTTCGAGGTGATTTGTCGGCAGTTGAGTAAGAAAGGAAAATTTACTCGAATGACAAACCTTGGACTTGATAAAGTAAGTCTGAGGAGAGGTTATTGTAGTCTTTCGGAGGTTTGGATTTAGAAACCCGTCAACCTTCGCTAGGAAGGATTTTGAGGAAGATGTTTCTCTTATGGAGAAATAGGTTTAGGAGTAATGATTGTCCTGGAAGAAGTAGAGGGTCTTGAATTGAGATCCTTGGATGAGGTGAAACCATTAGATTATGGAAGTATAAGGTAGAATACCTTTCTTTGGGTTTAAGTCATACTTTGTGCGATACCGGGAACGTCGAGAGTTATAACATTGAATTCCGGAGGTGAGGAATGTTAAGGTTCGCTAAATAGTGACTATAAGACTATTGTCTTATGGGTAGGTAGGGCATGTGATTATAGTGCGCCTAAGAGGGGAGACTTATATTGTGGAAAGACGTTAATGTATGTAAAGAAGTTTTAGAGTTGTGAGATTTAAAGTTTAGTAGGGGTATGTTGAGCGGATAATTTAGCTCATAGTTGTGCTAGTTTTGAGAACTAGATGTTGGTTAGAGTATTGTATTTGTTGAGGCCTTGTGTCTTAAACATAAGGTGTTTGTTTGGCGTGTCGAAAGACGCGGAATATATTTATATTGTATTATTGTATAGGCCCTAGGGCAATACCTAAAATATGAAAAATCTTTTATAAAACCTTAACCCTGGTTCAACTAATCTCAATCCCCGACGTAGCTACACAGTAGTGTATTGGGAGGGTTCCTTGTTTTGATTTCGCTTGCGAGACCTCCCCCGCACGAAGGTAGCTAGCGTCAGGAATTGAGGAGAGTTCAACCATTGGGAATTTTAAACTTTTATATAATTAGTATATTGTTATAAATTATATTACCGAGGGTTATCTTACAATTTGAGGCTAATGGAGCCTGATTAGGATTTTACGAGTGGAAACTCGGATACGGGGTGTATGGGCACCCTGGGGTAGTTATTTGTTTTAAAATCCATATGGTTATACATGAGAACTAGGGAGGATCGGTATAGTGATCCTAAGACTTGATGTTAGGACTAGATGATATTGAGGTCCTAGGCATATCTTAAATTTCGCGGACGAAATTCTTGTAAGGGGGGAAGATTGTAACACCCCACGACTTTGGAGACTGAGAAATTAAATTTTTGGGAAGATAAAATTTAATTAAATTGGTGAATTTTAGAATTTGGGAAATGAGGTCCAAAAATAGAAAATATTTTAAAGTATTCCGGATGATGATTTTGAGGGTACCATCGATCCCAGAAGGGTCGAGATAGTCAAAATGACTGTCATTGGGTTTTATTTCGGCTCCGGAATATTTTTAAGTCAGTTTGACTCTAATTGGTCTAAACGAGTCATTTAAAGTGTGTATTAACATTTAAAACTGGGTTTGTTGTTTTAAAGGATTTAAGGCTTACGGATGAAGCCTTCTCAAATAGATAAAGAGAGAAAGAAAAAGGAAGAAAGAAAGAAGAAGGAAAAGAAGAGAGAGAGGAAGAAAAAGCTTGGGATTTCCGGCCCAACCGCAACATCGAGGATGATCAAACCTCTACAAATCTGAGGCAAGTGTTTAATCTTGCTAAATAGCTATTTGTGTATTTCATTTCATAATTTGTGGGGTAAAGAAATGGATTTTTAGGTATAAATAGCAAAACCTAGATTTTTAGGTTTAATCTTGAAATCAATGTTAAATAGGGATTCAATGGATTAGAAGTGGTTGGGATCAACTTTGGGTTGACTTATGGGGTTAAAATCATAAATTGATGAAGTTTTAATTGTTATAAATGAAAATTTAGGGTTTAGAATTGGTGGGTTTTGATGAAGAAGAAGAACCCTTCAAAAATATATAGGTCCGAATCGATTCGCCCCTTAAGCGAATCGATTCGGTTTAGTGAAATTGGCAGGTCTGCATTGACCGAATCGATTCGGACCCAAGCCGAATTGATTCGGCCTATTGCCGAAGCCCAGGTCTTTGGACCCGAATCCATTCGGCTTGGGGGCCGAATCGATTCGCTGGGCCGAATCGATTCGGAAGAGGGCCGAATCGATTCGGAAACAGGGCATTTTGAGGTATTTTCTCCATAGTGATTTCAAACTTTTTTTGGTTGGGTTTATTGATTTGGGGGCTCTCTCTTAGGATGTAAAAGATATATTCTTTGAGTCATATAAGGAGTTTCTCACATATTGGGATTTGGTGACTCCTTAGGGTAACTTGGGGGAAATGTACCCATGTACGTATTGGAGTTACATATGGATATCGGGGAAACCTCTTTGAGGTTGGAATTACCAATTATAGATAAAGGTATATATATATGTTTGAGGTTGAGAACTCTTAGAGAGTGAGGGGTATCCTATTCTTAGAAATATTTAGACTAAGGAACAAATGATAACCCGATAGGAGTAAGGGTTCATATAATAAATTGAACCATAGGTAAAAATGGGAAACAACTTGGGGGTGTACTATCGACTAGGATAAGCGGTAGCGTAAATTCTAGTTAGGATAGTTTATACGCAATTATGGGGATATGGCCATTGAGATTTCCAATACTTGAAATGAGGTTGGAATAAATTGAGGTTTCAGACTATTAAGTCATGTTTATGCCTATGTTTAGATAGTACTAAAGATAATTATGTACTTTCACATTTAGAGGTGAAAGGTGTAGTGATGGATTCCTACACAAATTCTTGGGTGATAACCCTAATGTTGAATGTATATGTATAGATATATACATATGGTTTTGGGAGACTACTCATCATAGGAAGATGATTGAATATGTTTCAAGTGAGGGATTGTATTCACATATCGAGGTAAATTTAATGGAAATTGTGGTGACGGCTTGTGTATTGAGTATTATGTATACTTATAACCGAGTTTATATATCTTGTACATATGAACGATACTTAGTTTATACATATAGATATAAGGATATGTGAATATGTGTTGATATATATATATATATATATATATATATATATATATATATATATATTTGTATGTATATAGATATATGGATATCTTCATGTTGTGGACGTACATGGTATGGATATTTAAACCGTATACGATGATTTATTATTTGATCATATGATTGGATCATATGGATTATATATATTATGCATGTATATGATATATATACTTAATTGGTTAAGCATACCCCGCTCATGCTATCATTGGGAAGTTGCGCGCGTAGTGGGTGAGCATCCTGGCTAGAAAAGCAGGGTGTGGATATTCCCCAGGTCATAGTCGTCCCGTGTGTTACCATATGATATATATATTTATTTTGGGATGAGACGTGATGGGTATGTTTCGTCTCATTTCCGGTTTGGAGCTATGACCGCTTCCCGGGACATCGTGTGCGTGAGTTTACCACGAGATAGGTGTCGTTTAGTCCCACCATGGTGGCCCCAGTTTTACTACGTGAGCCGGGCACTGGGAAGATGATAGCACTGATGCAGTTTATCGGCGATATATATATAGCCGGGTATATTATGTGCATGGCCTTGTACATCATATGTAGTATGTACACTTGGCTATTGGATTGATGATGATATATATACGGTTAGAAATAAATACCTATATATATATATATATTTATATATATATCCTATAGACGAAAGGATATGGACTTTTATGAAGTACATCTTAGATGATTATGGTGTACTAGATTGATGGGGGTTGATGAATCGCACATAAAGTATTATTCGGTTAAATCATCCCAAGGATATTATTGGAGGTTCTTTTATTTTATTTTATTTTATTTGTTTTCTTTTTCTTTTATTCTTTCTTTCTTTAGTAGTTATAGTTAGTGTAATGGTAGTATTAACTTGTATGTTGAGGATTATGGATCTCTAGGATTAACATTGCCCAGGAGTAGTGTAACGAGGTGGTTCCTTGTTTGGATTTCGCTTTGCGAGACACCTCACGCACGAAACGCAGTGCCATGTCGAGATTTGAGAGAAGTAATTCCATAGGTGGCATCACGGATCTCTGGTCTTGACCTTGTCAGGAGTAGTGTAACGGGGCGGTTCCTTGTTTGGATTTCGCTTTGCGAGACTCCCCACGCACGAAACGTAGTACAATTTTGGTATTAGAGAGAACTCTTGCCAATATTCTATGTGCATGTTATCAAGTATATTAATTCTCACGTTTTTAACCTATATAGGTATATATATATAAATATATGTATATGTATAGGGGAAATGTTTTAGGAATTATGATGATTATAATTCATAAGATTATTAATCGGAATTCATTAAGCCTATTATGGCAAAATTGTTTATATTCATAAACTAGTAAGATTAGAAACAGGGTGGATTCCTGGGCTAGGATAGGAAGGCAAATTCTCGTGGGGATAAGCTAGGCCTATAATAAGTTAGGTTGTCCTAATAATGTGGGGGTAATTTAACTAAAACTTGAGGACGCGAATAGGTGCGCGCCTTTAGATGAGAGGTGAGTTGGGGTTTCGCGAGAGTGAGGTCTCACTTTAATTATGAAATAAAGTGCACCGATATTTATTATGCACGGTTAACACACTTGCTAAATATTTTACACATTCGGGGCTCTGACCCGTTTACTTTTCTCTCCTCCTTCTATATATATATGTTACCACAGGTATCCTACCGCATGGATGCTAGATGACCTTCTATCCTGAGTCTTGGGAGCCGTGACAGGTGCGGACTGTTGCGGGATGTTTCATGTAGCCGCTTCCTACTTCTTTAAAATTCTAGGTAGGATTCATGTTGTATATCGGGTTTGTACCCAAGGGATATTTACATACATGTTTATATTTATTCCATTCAGTTATTGTATTGGCTGTGATCCGACAGCTTATTCGGGTCTACTTTTTGTAGTACATTCGGTTGTATTTAATTGGTTCATTTTATTTCTAGCATTTTATTTATTATAGTTCTTTCCTGCATCTCTCATATTCATTAGTAGTTTTATAGTGTTGGGTTGTGTATGTTGCAAGTTTTAAATTTTTGTTTAACATCTCGCTTATATGATTTCGGGTAGTTAGTCCTATATTATATAGTACCGTTAGTTGATGTTGAGACTGGACCATCTGGAATTCCTAATTTAATATAGTATAGGGCTGGCCACCCGTTATTATTTTAGGCGGGTTGTTACACGAGGGTTGTCGTATACCTAAGCTCTGATACCATTTGTAACAACCCGCTCGCCCGGGGAGAGTGAACGGAGCGCTAATGTGGTAAAATAAATCCAAATCCACAAGTGACAAGGTATAGAACATCTAAATAAACCCACAATAATATAAATCCACTAATCTCAATCTCTTCAAATACAACAAGTCTCTCGAATAAATACAACATCTAACTCGAAAAATAAAATACAAATCTCCAAAGATCTATACATCAAAATAATAAAAATCTTTCCCAAACAATCCTCGCTAAAATCAATCTTCATAGCGCCCCAAAATCCGCGCTAACCTGCCACTAAAAGAAAATATGGGGAAGTACACAATACGACAAGAAAGATGCTCAACAAATATATATTAGCGATGAATAAAACGTAACAACACGAGCACGGATATTCAAATCAAAATGCAAATCTCAAAGCATTTATCAATATAATTTCTCAATAACACTTTAACTGGGTCCCCAGGCCTCACCACATCCGTATATGCTTTATCAAGCCATATCCCGGGAAACAGGAATTTTGGCGGGTGCCCAACCTCCGTGCCATATTAAAATCTCATGACAACGTGCTCATCAACAATATAATGATACCACATGAATCAAAATAATTTCAACAATTATTTTCCAGATTTCAATGAATTTTTCAATTCAAATATGAGTTCAATTAAAGAAGAATTCAAAGAGAATGACACTCGCGAGATTTAAGGAGCATATTGTGTAAAACCCCATACCTCAAACCATAATGAGAAATCAATGATCACATCCTCAAGATCAACAAAAAAGATCTACAAAAGCATCTCCAATAACCTCCAACAAAATAGCCCCAAGAACACCTCTAATCTAAGGTTGGAACTCACAAATCTCAAGGGCCAATGTGTATATAAAAAGAAGAGGAATATAAAATATATTTGCTGCCAAAATTTGTGCCAAAAGTATGTTAAGAGTCTTGCCCAAGACTTCGTTTTTATAATGAAAAGAAATGAAGAGTTGTAATCCAAAAGACTCCTTTAAATAAGACAAAGAAATGAAGAGTTGGAAGTCAAAACAACTCCAAGAGTTAAAAACATTTAAAAATCATTTTAAAATCCGTTTTAACTCCGTTTTCGAAACCGTTTGAAATTATCTCCTTTAAAAATAATAACCAACATATTTGAGCAATAAAAATAATTTTATCAAAAACTTTATTTTCCTCCATTTTCTAAAAATTAATTAAAATAGCCCAAAATTACTCGGGTTGTTACATTATGCGTTTGGTGTGTTTAAAACTATTTTTAAATAATTTTTTTTTGAATTTTTAAACATTTTAAATTAAGTTACCAAAGATTTAAATGTAGTATTTTAAAATTTATATGGGATAAAAATAGAATTTTCATAAATTTTTTAAAATTATTTTGGGCTTAAAAGAAAACCGGTAGAGGATATGGGGGAGGAAAATGGGATTTTCTAAAAACCAAAAACAAGCATTTGGAAGCCTGTATTTTTACTACACATATCCACTTGTTTGCACTTGATTGATTGGTTTTTTGTTTTCTACCACTCACACACTTAAGAGAAAATCTCAATTGTTGATCAGAAACATTCCACGATATGCATGTCGTCCTTGATAATCCCTGTACGATATTTTCCTCCAATCAACAACCTTCATTTTACGATGCCTTAATAACCCTAGGATTTCATTGATCAAATCCCATCCAGAAGTTAGAAACTTTTTGTGAGTTCATTCTTTTAGAGAAAAGAGAGAGAGAGAGAGAGAGAGAGAGAGAGAGAGAATAAAATATCAAAGAGCGAGAAATAGTTTTTTGCAGAAACTTCTTTCATTGATTTTGAAATATAATCTCTCAAAGAATAATAGAGTTAGGTTTTTACTTTTAAAGAGGGATCTCCCTTTGTTTTAGTAGAAAAACCTCTTTTGAAACCCTAGTTTTAGTTCATATCTTTTAGGGTTCTCTATGAGTTGTTAGATCGAGTGATTTGGGATCCAAAAGTCGTGTCAACTCCTTCTGATAAACTAATCTCTCTTATTACGACCTTACTAGGTTCTTGATCTTGTTTCTCTGTAGAAACTTGAGATCTGAATAAATGATACATTTCACATAGTTACTAGGTTGTTGTGTGATTTATTGTTTGAAGAAATCATCTCTCTATTGGAACTTGTTGTGTACTGGTTGTAATTTTTTAGATCCGTTTTTCTCTGTTTTAAAATCTGAAAAGGATACTTAAAAAGTCTTGCATATTTTTGGATGTGGACTTCTTGATAAATTTTACAGTTTGTAAAATATATGTGTGTGAATAATATTTTAGATCTAATTTTTTTAAGATCTAAAAATTACAGATCTGAAAATAAGTCTTGAAACTAAGTATGATTTTCTATGATTTTAAAATTCATACATCAGTTAGAAGATTTGCAATATGTAGGATTTTCCTGTAAATCTAAGTGTGGTGAGTTTCATTGTTGCATGTTTAGGCACAACACTGTCACTTCACATATACACACACACATAAAACTTAGAACAAATTGTGTTGTTATTTGAGAGATAAGTTTTGACTGAGTCGATATTCTCTAAGGAGAAACGAAGATAGAGCTAGACAAACAGACGGGGAAAATCAAAACAAGGAAATACTACCGTTGGAGATTTGCTCACATTTGGTATATTTCGAGTATTGTAACCTTGTTCATCTTAGTTGATTTTTTTTGGTTGTGGGGTAGAGGTCACCGTGGAGGTTTTCCTTAATTTGGGGTTTTTTAATATTTTAAAAATATTTGGTGTATTTACGGCTTTAAGTTATTATCTCTTACTATACTGGTTAGGAATTAAAGACTCAATACGATTTTTGTTTTAAAAATTGGGTGAGCAAGAATCTTAAATTTTATTTTGTTTTAAATATTTACACATTTCCTGTTTATATTCAAGAGGAGTTTCTTCAATGGGTTTAATCAGAGATTACCTAATCATTAACTTTTGTTAACAACTTTGTAAGCGATATTAAATAAATTGGCGACACAATTTCAAAATTTATATGTTATGATGTCCCAAGTATGAGTGGGATATTTATAAGACCATAACCAGTAATAATATAATAAAGTAATAATTTATTAGAGAACATAAATTTTCTGTTAAATCAAAACAATATACGACATACAATTAAGTATATCTATTTCTTAAAGCAGACATGTCACGTAACTTGTCCATCAACAATTAGTTATTTATGCATTATAATTAATAACGAGAATCCTGATAGGGGAAATATTATACTAACACCTACTAAAACTAATAATATGAGAATACTAATTTCATTCCTAAAAATTCCATCTAATAATACTTTGTCATTCACCAAATTTGGTAAATCCTAAAATGGTTCCCTTTTCATGAGTTGCACACTTCTTACATTTGGTATTGGAGTGTGTTTGATTACAAAAATGATGACCCAACATTTGAGAAATAAAAAATATTTTAACTTTCCATTCACTCATGTTTCATGCAAAATATTGATATGATTGGTAATAAGCCTAATTAGTAGAACTTTTGTTGACTCCTACATGTTATTAACCTCTTGAAGAATTATAAATCGAACCCCCATGTTTAATTCACTACTTTGAATTTTACACCATCATGTCAAATGTATGAAATATCTTCTATATTTCTAATGATAATTGCACATGTTATTTTTGTTTTTGTTGTTTATTATAGGTAATCTTTAGGCTATGCAATAGAGGTGTATATTTAATATTATTTTTTTTTCTTTTCTAGTGTCTAGACAGTTAATTTTTATTCTTCCCACTCATTAGTCATTTCATTCTTTTCATGGAATCACTTTCTTATTTCATTGTTCACTAAAGTACTATATATTTTAATGTTTGATTACTTTATTTCCTTTTCAGCCTAATCTAAGGCCTTTTGAGGTTACGATCGAGTCATTTATCTTTATAACCAAATACTTATTTTCCCAATTTATTAAGCAATATCTATAGTTTTTTCAGTGTGCATTCAAGTCATTTGTTTTCTAATTTACTATTTTTTCAGGGGAAACTCAAGTTAATTTTTTTCATGATGTCATTATTTTATTTCTTTTTCACCCACCCCTCTTCTTATTTAATTGTTAACTCAATCAACTAGTGTTTTAGTGTTCCATAAATTCATTTTCCTTTCAACCAAGGGTAAGTATTTTTCATCTTGTAATCAGTTTGTTTCTTTTTGAATGTATAGTTAAACAATTTGTTTTTAACCAACTCCTTTTCAGTTCATTTAAGTGATGTCATTTATTTTCTTAATGTGTGAACCAATCGATACATACTATTTTAGTGTTCACTTAAGTTATGTAACAACGCTATAGTGCATGTGTATAAGATTGTATCACCAAATGCCAAATTTTAATCCAATTAATAAACCGAGTGAATAATTATCCATTTTTAAATCAAGCATGGATTAAACAAACTTTCTGAAAACTTTAACCTAATTCTGTCTTGCCTAAAAAATTCATCAAGGTCAACATTCAAGAGTAAAATAAACAAAGTAAAGAGGAATCACACAACCTCGTGATCTAAGAGGAAAACCCACAACAGGAAAGCCTCGGATGACCTAGCCTATAAAAATCCACTAGGACAGAGGGTTTATAGAAGGATGACATTTGTGTTACTTACTGACTTGAATCTCTTCAAGCCTGATGAAATCTTCTCTCCTAGAACCTTCTTCACATAAAATACATGAATATACAAGCGACTCACAACACAATCCTCCTGTGTCTTAGTATCCACCGATCTTTGACTAGAATTCATCACGCAGCAACACGGACTCCATCGTGCCGAACGATTGTCAAATGTATGATGACTAAAAAACTTTATTTCTCAAAACATGAGATATCAAATAAAAATATCATATTGATTAATGGATCTCATAAACTGGGTGTAAACGAGGTTATATGATGCATAATTTTGTACTTTAAAAACGTCTTTTGAAACCTTTATCTTAACTATTTGTGCCCTATATATATAAAAAGCATGAAAATATCGTCTCTTGTGCCCTATATATATTGAAAAACGTGAAAATAAGGTAATTTTTTTAGTGAAACAGGTTTTCTTGTTTGAACGACTTAGGTAATCTTATTTGAACGACATACCTAAACTCGTTAGAATAAGGTTAGACTAAGGATGAAATGAGATTCTAATAGCATTTTGAAAGATAGGCAATAATCCCTCGTTTGAAGGTCCTAAAAATCTTGTTCGAATGAAACCAAAAACCTCATTCAAAGCAAGATAAAACTCGTTCAAATGAGATTATTACGCTCGTTTGAAGAAAAAATGTAATTTTTTTGAACGACTCCAAAAAAATATATATTTTTTTAAAATTATTTTTTGAAAAATACCTCAAACAAAAATAAAACACCCAAATTAGAAAAGCAGGGATCAACATAATAGGACATATATACCTTTTTAGAGATTCCAAGGCTAAAAACAAAACTTGACATAAATTTTATGTCATTTTCCTCGGGCCGCTTTATGTCTTCATTGCTTAAAGGTACAAACACAAACACCTTAACCAATGACTAAAATAGTTTTTTCCAACGAAATAATACCAGTATTACAAATTATAAATATAAATTACAATCATGACAAAATTTATCCTTACAAGCTAGAAGGTCCTTACTATTTAGATTGTTTTAAAGTCAAAACTCACATTTTTTAGACCATCACCTTTGAAACTTATTAGCATGCATTGATTTTACAAAATTTCCTAGTGAAGTCCCGGAATCATCAATTATACTACCATTAAATGAGATGTCATTTCTCTCTTGAGTACGTGTGACCAAATGCATAGAGTTTGCTCCTCTCCTTTAACTTATCATAGTAACGTAATATATACAGTTGCCTCTATGAAATGGGTTGGTCAAATTATTTTAAGCATTTTCAGCCTATATATACGTTAAAACTCTTTTCTTCTATGCATACTATCTACAAACTTATACATTTTTTCTCCTTAAGGATATTCTTCAATTATATAAAAAGTATAAGGGATAGTCTTCGAGTAAGAAAAGGAAAGAACAATAGAATACCATACCACACAATAACACAAGAGTAAAGAATATTTTGAGTATTTACAATAGAAATCATCAAATTCTCTATCGACCAAGAGATTCCAGGACAAACCGAAATAGTTCAAATGAAAAAAGGAAAGGGGGAGGAAAGTTTTCACTTTGCTCCCAATTTAAGTGTACATAAAATTATGCTTGAAGAAATCACAACCAGTCGAGGACTTACCCAAAGATACATGGATGCTGGTAGAGGATTATGAATACTTTTACTTTGGATTTCATATGACTATTGCCAAGATATGTATTTTTCCAAAATTTGGTATCATGGTTTCATCGGTATGCGGACTTTAAAATGTTATATCTTATGTAAAAATATTAAAGAGTGAAGTGTTTATAGAAAAACAGTTTGAGGGATCTTATTGTAGAGAAGGATCATACTGGTACACTAGGGGTCTATATACCATAATATCCTTCAAAGGATGCACCATTTGGACCCAAGATATGTGTCAACACTGTGATAATCATTAATAACAGTACCATTTTCATATAAAAAAAATGTGATATCATAACATAATTTAAAAAAAAAACTAGAATATGTTCTTGTGAAGAAGGTGGAGTAAAAATCTCATGCTAGTATGGAAGATTATTTACATAGTTCCATGTTGTTATATGGACGATTAATAACATAGTATATTTTTTGGATATTAGAATCTTACAAATATGGTTAGAGTAACTAGATTTAGAACCTGAGAGTGCAAAGTCCTAAAGGTAACTACCCAATTAAAAATTAATTATCTGTTTGAAAATATGATTTCCTTTTTAATACAAGAAAAGGGTGTAAAACATCCAAAAGGTCCACGTGAAAATATTTTGTCAATATTATAATCTAATCAATTTTATCTTCTTAATGATTCAAGTGATTCTAATAATGAGTAAAAGTAAAATAAGACACAATACCGAATGTATGAGGAAAAACTCACAAAAAGAAAAATACCTCTGACAGTAATGAACGACAAATGTACTATGGTTGAGATTTACAAAAATAGGAGAAACGACTTCAAACTGCACAATTCGCTACCTTCCTATCAACCCATTTGCACCATATTCTTCCAGGAGAGCGCAAATAGTTGGAGGATGCCAAAAAACAACCACCAATTTTGGTTGACAATTAATGTCTTCAAATATTCTTTCAAGTGGAAGATTACTTTCGTTCTAAGGCAACGGATCCATCGAGTAACCACCGATAAACATTTAGGATGTTTGAAGATATCCTATGGTATAAGAGATGTAATAAAGGTTTGGGTTCTCTTAAAAACTCATAAGGTATTTTTTGAGGTGTTTGAAATTAGACCATATTGAAGAACAAAACCACTTTGGAAAATAATTGGAAACTTTTAAGAAATTTTAAGAACACAATGAGAAGTCTAAAGAATTTTTTCTCTTGAAATCTAAGATATTTTTCTCTATTAAAAATTCCTTTTTCACCTCTTGTTTAGATAAATGGAACAACACTTGATTATATACACAAGTGTATGAAGAAAAGTCAAATACCCTCAAGTGTTATCAAATCCATAGGTAAAGACATTATCGATTTGTCTGCCTAACCATAATTTTTGCCTTGGGAAAACTACTAAAGAACTCTTTTGGAAAGAAATTTAAAAAATATAAGATCTTTATTCTGGAGGATGCTTCGCAGTTGCAAAAAATGTCTTCACTTATCCAAAGGCTTAATTCCATAAGGTCACGCCATAAGTTTTATATAGGAATAATATACCATCACGTATTTGGCAAATCTGAAAAACCATAAGGCTAAAAAGTGAATTTTAATTTTAGAAAATATTTAACCAGTGGGTGAATCTAAGACCTCTAGTTAATATACCTTATCCTAAGTGGTTAACATTGGGAAATGGCATGAATGATCCGGTATGAATTTGATGAACTTTTTCGTAGTCCTCTTGGACTAGAATTTAAAGTGTTTATTGTAAATTGGACTAATACAATCTAAGTGACATGGGGCGCGTGATATAAATAGAATCTTACAATCTACCCATTTGTCTATTCCTTGACAAAATGCACAAAACTAAATATTACAAGAAATTAAATCAAATATATCACTTAAGATGCTACTTAACGGACCCAAGGCATATGATATTGACTTAGTTAAATCAGAAGTATTGTTAACCCAAATTTCTCAAGTATTTCTATTTATTGTGCTTGCTGTACTTATTTTCAATCACACACCAGAAAATTCATCAAATACTAAAGTGTGATATCAAGACACAAAGATATGAGAGTAATAAGATGAAACATATGAATATAGAATTGTTTACACGTGAACATTAAAATACTAAAGTATCTCCCCATCAGATATGCAATTACTATCAAAACATAAGATATAACACATAAACATACTCTCTAACCCATCTTACTCAAGGACTATGTAATCTCCCTATCTACAAATTTCTTCACTTTTTTGTCATGAAAGAGCAAAGGAAAAAACTAAGCATCTAACGAGACAAAATAAAACTAAATAACTTAACAAGAGAAAACATGATAATCAAACCAACAAAATGAAAATGAACAATATAATGAGTGAGCAATTGACATGAAGATTTGGGCACAATATATAATATGTTATAAATTTTTGAATTTTATTCTTAAACCATGATTTTTTACATTTGCTATTAATTGATAAAGGATTATAAAGGCTCATTTAAACTAAGAGCCATATTTATGGGAATAGATTATATTTGTTTACAAATATATTGTATATGTTTATCAATTATACTTAATAGGAATTCTGGTGAGTTGGGTTTGACCAATTACAGAATATGAAAATTTTGGTTTTAGTATAATTGAATAGTTCACAACTTACATATGGAGTTAAATTCCTATTGGTAAATTTGAGTGTACAATCATAGTAGTTCATATTGGCTACGAGAACATGTGTGATGGTTCAAGAACATGCCTGATAGTTGAAAGAGGATTGTACTCATACATTATTAATTTATTAAACATATCTAAGGGAGATGATCGAGTTTAGGTGTTGACTAGATTAGACTGTCACATTCTCACAAATTTGTAACGGGTCCATAGATTCTTAATCTCGAGGAATATGAAGATTGGATGGTTCATATAATTATTTCATTGATTGCTATGACTGGTATTAAATTTATTGGGTCTATAATCTTTGTAGGATAGAAAATCATTTTGGGAATATGTTAGAGATCATATTCCGAAGGAATCCTCATCCAAGGTATATTCTGGAATATGATAAACCTGTAATACCCCGTACTTTTATGCTATAATTAATTTGGGGGATTTATTAAATTTAATGTGATGATTTATCTAATAAAAATCCGGAAATTAATTATGTTATAATTATTAACGTGACTAGAGTTAGTAATTATAAGAAACTTGTTGAATATTACTAATGAGCATAGTAATAAATTATATTGGTTATATTGAATGTCATAAGTAAATTAAATGACTATTTCGGAAATTTAAGTCGGGACGTGCCCGTGTCACGTCAGGACTAATTATGTTAATTAAAAAGGGAATATTTTATAAGTTGTCCGTATGGTCGTTTTGAGTGCGCAAACGCGTCCGGAAGGGTCGAGATAGTCAGAAAAGTGTACCCAGGGGTTTAGTTCGGGCCTCGGGGTGTTTTTAGGCTTAATTAGTGACCCGGGAGGGCATTTTGGTCATTTTACAAAATAGGGTAATTAAACCCACGAATTTCAGCCATCCTTAGCAGCCATTTAAGTCATCCTTTTAGGGTTAGAACATTCAGAACCCTATAACGGCCATTGGAGAAGAGAGGAGAGAGCTCTCAAGGTGATTCAAGGCCCAAAACACCACCGATTGCACCGCCGTCACCACCAACGCGTAGATCGCGAGGAGGAGAACGCAACCACACCAATATCAGCAGGAAACCAGACCTCTGAAATCCCAGGTAAGTGTTTAACTTGCGTATTTTCGTTGGTGCAATAATCATATTAGTGTAGGAATGATTAGGAGTATAATTAAAGGAAGAAAACCCCAATTTTTGATAGGGATTTGCATGTAGAAATCGTTATAACCATATTCTGAAAATAATATGTGAAGTAGATGATCAACCCATGAATTTGTGATGTTATGTTAGAAGGAAATTCTGGAGAAAACTGATTAGAACAAAAGTTAAGAAAACTTAGTGTTCTTGATGATTAGATGAGATTTTAGGTTGTTTAATCATGTTTAATGATGGTTATATGCATGCTTAACGTTAGAAACATCTGGAAATATATTACCATGATTGTAGTATAAGTTTTGGGACGATTAGTGTTGGAAATTATGGATTTGAATGAAGAATATTAGTCAAACCCGTAACTGCACTTCTGCAGAAATCGAAATACCTGTTTGATCGATCGATCGAACCTAAAGCGTCGATGGATCGAAGGTTCGATCGATCGAGCCCCAGACGTCGATCGATCGACCCCTCCTGGCAAACTCTTTTTCCCCTTTTTTAATTAGTTGAATTAATTTACCGTGGAATATTTCTTGGGCATTATAAATAAAATGTTTTGGAATATAGAAGAGACCAGTAGGACATATGATTAAGTGTTGAGAACTTTATTATGAAATGATATTTGGGTCTAAGGGATAATTAATTAAGGAACGACGAACTGCGTATTTCAAGTGAGAGATTACAATGAATACCTACGATAGTGAATAGACGTCTACCTACTGAATTTGTTACTTGGATGGATAAAATCCACGAGTGTCACGTAATTAGTGAGAAAACCCTCCGAGTTAAGGTTAGAGACGAAACCTTATACGAAATCTTAAAAATGTAAAAATTAAGGATAAATGTTGTAATTATGGGTAAGGAGAGTGACCTATATTAACATGATAAAATTGGTATATTTATATGATTGTGTGTACATATATTATATACATGTGAAAAATGTACCCGCGCTACTTGCTATCCCTGAGGTTACCGCGCTGGGACGATCTTATCCTGTGTTGCTTTATGGGGGATATTGATTCGTACCCTAGAGGATAGAGATCCTAGGTACGGGCTATCAGATTGATAGTCGGACGGTCCTAAGAGACGTGTGGGTATGTACTGACCTCTCGGACTTGGAATCTATGCTTCGCCTCAACGTTGTTTTGTATATGTTAATACAGTTCGAGAGTGATTCCGAACTTGTATTTCCCTTTGTGTGAGCGATACGGGGATTGGATAGCAGAGTATGCCCGCACCATAGTTTAGTTGGGGTGCCATTATATATATATATTATACGAGTAGTTAATATATATATGAGGTTATAAACCTTAAACTGCCTACTGTGATTTGATAAGTAGAACATGGTTGTTGACTCAATTATTAAATACTTGTCTTGTGAAAGTATGAGAAGACACTGGGAAACTTTATAATTTAATGAAGCTAAAACGAGAGGTGTGCTGCAGATTGAAAGTAATCTTTTTAAAACATTGTCATCGTGAGGTTTTGAAAACTTATAAGTAAGTTAAGATAAACTAAATTATTTGGGAAGGTTAGTACGATAGTCGTGCACATTAGAAGAGAGGTGATAATTTCTCAAGAGAGTGTCGAACTAATATGATTTGCATTGGCCTGTATCAATTTAAATACTTGCTTAACGTATTTTAAAATCAAACACACTTTCGAGCCCTGACCCGTTTCTTTTCCTCTCTCTCTCTTTTGTATATATATGTATATTTTCAGGTGCCCAGCCACATGGGCGTCTTCCTTAGGATCCTTTGTGAAGAACGAGCTGCATCTTAGGTGGGAGTTGCAGGTCACTTGAGTAGACGACTTATGTTATTGACTCCACTCCTACTACTCTCATTTATTGGGCACGTGTCGCCCTTTTCATCATTTCATTTATTGTTGGGATTTTTATATTTTCAGTTATTCCAGTATTGTTTTATGGGATTTATTCAGGATAGTTTATGATGTTTGGTTTTATTATGTTGACATTCGATTGGCGAATGTATGGTTTTATTTTAGTTCTTCGTGGTGTGATTCTATATTGTAGAAATGTTGTTTTGTGTAAGTAAATCTTTTCTATAATTAAAATTTGGAAGTTTGTATGAAAATGTTTTTGACACTTAGCTTAATTATTTAGGGTGTTAAATTGGAAAAAATTATTTTTATCGACAGTGATGCTGATAATGAACCAACTGTTTACCTTGATTTAATTTAATAAAGGAGTGATCGCCCGGTATTTAATTAGGAGGGGTGTCACAAAACCATTGATAAACTTAGAAGTTTTGGTTCTACCAATAAATCTGATTGGTGCATTTTATAATCTGGTAGACCGTCAAATAAGTTAAGCTTGAGATCAAGGAATAAATAAGATCTAGCTTAAATTTGAATTGCGAAAAACAGAATTTTACCAAGATGGTACTGTACTTAACATGAAGAATCATATTATGTGCCATCTAACTTTGAAAACAAGGGATCATTATTTGAGTAATTCCGGGATAGTTTAAATGAATTAAATTAGTAATCATTTAGTGGAATTAATTATAATAAATTAGAAAATAAAATAAATTACGGGGTGTAGTTTGAGATTTTAATATTTCTATTTGGAAGCAAACTTAATTATTATCCTTGGATCCCTAGTATAGTCTATTTACTAAGTAGCAAATCCCCAAACTCTCTTGAAATACTGAGTGGCCCCAACCCACTTCATATACATATACATATACATATACATATACATATACATATATATATATATATATATATATATATATATATATATATATATATATATATATATATATATATATATATATATATATATATATAATAAAGCAGGAGGGTGTTTTCACTATTCACGCCATGTCATACAACAAAGGAGGGAAGGTTCATGCCACATCATATAAAACTCATGACATGGAAAAGGAGGAGGGTAATGGAGGAGGGTGTTTATATACAAAACCTATATAAACACTTTTTTATATCTATCTATACAAAATTTATGATGTGACAAATGTTGTGGAGGGTTTGTATTTGATGATAAAAAAGAAATTCACGTGGGCCTGACTCCCGTTGTTCCTCGAACCTCTCAATCTCTTTGAATAATGTACCTCGAGCCTTTCAATCTCTCACCCACCCTAACAAACAGAGGACAAGGGCAACACTTTTCTGAATACCCATTCTGCCTCAAGCGTCTCTCTCAATCACAGTTCTTCTCCTCCCTCACCCTCCCTCCTCTCCGCAGGTTCAGAAGGGTCTGTAAGGAGAGTCTTCATCACGGCGAAGAGGCTTCGGGGAAGAGTTGGGCAACATCGACCGGATTTCGTACAGATTTTTGTTCATGCTTTTTCATTTGTACAGATTATTATTCATGCTTTTGGTTTGAGTTTTGGTACTAGGGTTTGAGTTTTAGTTCGCACCTGGGATTTGAGTTTCAGATCTAACAATTATTGAGTTTCAGATTTTTGTTCATGCCTTTGCAGATCTGGTTCAAAATTTTGAGGTTCATTTTGTGATGTTTCAATTTTTTATTCCAATTTCCTCCACCCAAAAGATTTTGTATTTTTGTGATGGCAAAAAAATGGGGGAATCATTGATGAAGATTTGTGATGGCTCAAAATCATCTCTGTCAAGCTTCACAACCCCTGTGTTTCAACCACTGATAAAAAAAAAGTATGGTGCGTAATGGCTCAATAATTTCTACTGTATATTTCTACTGTGTTTCTACCATTGTATATCTTTTCATGGTTTTGATTAAAGTGTGTTTTATGATGATAATTTTTGTTGGTTTAGAGGGTTAAAGATGTTTTGTTTTTAGTTGAGGGTTCTTAATTCTACCCATTGTATCTTTCAACAAACCCGCATGTAAAATTTTACAGTTTTAACCTTGCCACCCATCTATAACCCCCGATTTGTTTTGTCAGATATGGATCACCAAAAAAATGATCCCGTTTGGTTTTGTCAGATATTGAACACCAAAAATTGATAAAATTGAATATTTTTACGGCAGAAGTTAATTTGGATTTTCCTCTCTAAATATCTGTACTAATAAAAAATCAATCCAATATAAAACCCGAAACTAAAATGAAAAACAAATGATTCATCAATGTTTTCAAAAATAATTTCAATTCCTCAAGAGTGAGAGGAGCACAAATGATTTGGGTAACAATCACCAAGCCATACACTAGCAAATATTGTGCTACTCCAGTGTCCGGCAAAAGTACCTGCAACCTTCAGAGGGATTAGTTTTTAATCGGATATTCAAACAATTCACAGTGGTTTACAATTAGGAGATTTTGTAAAAGTACATAAATTACATTAGAAGCAAGCTCAGAGACTCCCTTAAAGTTGTCTTGAAAGAATATAAGAATATGTGTCCACAAAGAGAAGTTTTTTTTTAAGTAGACGAGAGATGTAGGGTTTTTCGGAGATTGAAGATAGATATTTTGTTGGGATGAGAGATTGAGTTGGTAGGTTAATATTTTTCCTTAAATTTGTGCACACACACCCAAACGATGGGGTGGGTCAAATGAATATAAACCCATTTAAGCGGGGTTAATTAAAGTGGGGGATGTTAAAAAGGAAAATTGGGTGAGAATAAAAATACCCTTTTAGTTTTACTTGACTTTTTGTATATTTGAAAAAAAAGGTTGTATTAATAAAAAAAAGGTTGTATTAATAAAAAAAGTTTTATTAATAAAAAAAGTTTTATTATAACATTTTTCTAATACTATTTTATTTAAACAACCTACAACTTTTAACTTAAACATACAAAAAAAAAATCAAATAAAACTTACATGTGCTGGTAATGTTAGGTCTCTAACAAATTGGGGTTTGTTAAGTTATAAGGGCACTTTAGGTAGTAGGTGTAACAAACTAATGGGTTTGTGACTTCGTTGGAAATTTTGGCCGTCTAATAATTAGTGACAAAAGTGAAGTTAAGTTTAAACGACCTTAAATTAAAAAGTGGCATGTAATTAATACAATCACAAATAGAAAATATACAATAAAAATAATTAAAAACATTAACTATTAAATCTTAATGATACATCATAGCTAATAGAAAGGTACCGGGATAAAATTATGAGCATGTCATCGGTACGGCACAAAATATCACGGGAACAGTGTATGGTTGTATTGGGTGTATACATATTTTTTCATTATTTATTTTAAAAAACTTGTGCGTTAGTCATAGCCAAAAAAAAAACTTGACATCAATATTTTAATAAACACTGGACGAAACTTATAGTATAAACTATATTTTTTTAAACTTTATTTTTTACAGATTTTTATAAAACATAATCTTTTTAAAAAAATGTATTATTTTTTTGTAAACTTTTTTTTATCCAAATTTTTATAAAACATAACTTTTTAAAAGAAATTGTATTTTCTTTGTAAGAAACCAATTTTTGACTTTAATACATTACTATTTGTGATCATTAAGGTAACGCATTAATTTGAATTGTATGCAAGTTACATATGGTTATGCTACAAAAAGCATTAGGAGCTCTAACATTCTTTCTTATTTTACCAACGTAAATGGGTCTTAATGGTTGTTAACAATCGAAGCGGGTCAATGCAATCCTGACCCGTGTCCTATATAATTTGAAATTATTAAGGGTTCACACATTAATATATAACTTCATGTCTATTTGTATCGGTTCTCGCTTCGGGATTTCTTCTAATTGCGATTATTAAATATCCATAACGTTTTTCCATTCGTACTTGGATGTAATAACTATTAGGAAATATTCGGTACGTTTTTACAACCGTGCCATCGGCACGGGTACACCCTAGTATATATATAAAGTAGGAAACTTATGTATGTCATAAGATCAAAAGATTATGTCATTAATTTGATTTTTTTTTGCATTACCTCTTTTGTCCTCAATTCTTTACTTTCCCCCTCTTTTTTCTACATATTAAACTCTTCCTTTAATTCAAAATTTGGGGCCTTTTGGTCATAACCAATTCAGGAATTTGTTCACTCTCTCTCTCAGACAAAGAGAACATTTCTCTCATTCCCTACTTTTCTCCTGTGCTCTCATCGCTAACCCCAAAAAAACCTACCACAAAGTTCAACCAATTCTCTACCTCTCTCCAATCCATCGCCCCATCCTCATCGATGTCACCGAACCCTCATCCTCTCCACCGTACCCTTCTCCCCTCCGCCTCCTTTTCATCTTTCTTACACACACTCCTTCCTTCTCTCCCCGTGTTCACCCACCGTCATTGCTAGAAACACATACATTCGATTTTGAATCTAACAAATCTAATAGGTACTTTTATTGATTTTGAATCTAATATATCAGAATCAGGTTGTTGATTTGTTAATTTTTTTTGTTTGTTGTTGGTCTTCCATTAAAACGTCTTTTTCTATAAATCTAGGGTTTCCAACAGTGGTTAAAGGTTTTGGTTTTCCATCTAGGGTTTAGTGTACCAAATTTTCAATATAGTGTTTATATTTACTATTTTTAGTTTTTAATGGGGCGTCAAACCAATTATTCATGGAAACCCTATGTTTATAGAAAAATTCGTTTTGATGGAAGACGAAGAACAAACCAAAAAATCAACAAATCTGTTTTTAGTTTATATTCGTTTTACTTTACTATTTTGTTCTGAATTTTTACATTCTATTCTAATTTGTTCTATTTTTTTAATTTTGCAAGTATTCACCTATGTTTTATCTTGAATCTTTCCTTCACTGCCAACCATTGCATTTATGAGTTAGGTTGTCATTCCTTTTAATACTATGTTAGTTTATGTTCAATTCAAGAGGACTATGTATGTGTGAGTATACTTGAATTTCCTTTTCCATTTTTATTTCCTTTAATAGGTGTATCATGTTAGGGTTACTGAAAAGTTATAGATAATAGAGAGAATTTATATGTAACATGTTCTATGCACATGGAGATTTGTGCCGAAAACCTCAAGAATGGACGGGGTCTTATTGAAAAATCTATGCCTACATACCATAGGAATGTGGAGTTTTTCTTATGAAGTTTCAATTTCTTGATTATGGAGCCCTAGCCTTTTTTTTCTGATGTTGGGATCTTATTACACAACGGTTTTCTAATTAGGCTCAGTTTGTTGATTATAGGGTCTTAGTATAAAAAAATAGAGTCATGAGGTATTTAAATTCTCATTTCAACAATCAATTATCAAAGTGTTATGTTCGTCAGTTTGAAGCTTCTATTATATGGTTACATACTACTTTTGGTATTTAGGAGTATCAATTATCAATGTGAACTTTGTATGTTGGTCAGTTTATTCATCTTTGAAGTTTGGTGTGGATTACAACATTTTTTTAACATTTGATCCAACGATTTATATGGATTCAGTTGATTTTTGGTCATTTATGCATAAGATATTTGCAAATGTGTAAGCTATGGGAGAACATGGTGCATATCACCTTTGCTGTGAATAAATTAACAAAATTTAGATTGATTCAAGATCATTGATGACCCCATTAGCCGTGATTGCAGCCAACTTGGCCACATTTGCAGTGATTGTGATATTGCAGTTGAATAAATACTTGGTAATTGATATTTAGTATTTTCTTTTTGTAGATCGTAAACATGGACACAAACTTGATAGGGAGAAATGTAAGGGGCTAATAGGTAGATGTGGATAACGTTTTGGGAAGATGTCAAGAACCTTGGTAAGTTTTAATTGTCCTTATTTTTTCATAAGATGATTTAACATTTGATATGCAAAAAGAATCACCATTGTGATTGAACTAACATATATGGTTTGGTTTAAATGTTGATCAAGCTTACGACTTAGTTTCACCATACACGTCTTATGCATGTGCTACATCTTTAAAAATTGCAGTCGTTCCTTTGGGAACGGAATCCACTAGCCTAGAATATAGTGAGTTCTTTATTTTTTCTCCTTGATTATCTTGTTTTTTTTGGCAGATTTGAACATACTACTGGTGTTTTATCTCTAGTTTTTTACCAATTTTTTTTATATGCAATTGATTTGCAGTATATGGGTGGGGAATGTCATTTACATGTTCATTTGGTCCATCATATTTTTATTTATGCTCTATTTTTTAAGATACACACCCATATGACCAACATTTATGATGTTTTTGTTGTTGAATCTTGAATGTTTCCGCTGTGTGCTAATCTTACCATGTGGATGTTTGGAACTCAACCACCTTTAGAAAACATTGAACGTTTCACTCTACAATGTATGTCTACTATATAGAAATGTAATTTATTTATTCATTCTTTTGGTTAGTTCTTTGATTGTTTATAATGTTTTATGGATTAGTAGACTTTGATGTTTTGTACTGGTGTAATTTTCATCTTCTATTAGTTTATACAGAACCTCTGCCTGGTGTGTATTTGTCTAGAAGAAAGAGTTTTCTGATATTTGGATCAGTCTATACAGAAGCTTTGCATAATCTTCTAATAGTTTATGCATAATATATATGATGGGATTGCGTTTGAATTATGTTTACAAATGCATTCATCGTTTGGATTTTCTAGCATTTGTATGACCTTAACTAATTTGAGTTTGTACTATTAAAACAAGGTTTATACTTTTAAAAAATTAGTTCAAAATGGAACTGGTAGGTTTTCTTTGTGATTTTGTTTCTTTATACTGTTTTCAGTTTTTATGTCTTGGGCGTGGTTTGGAAACAAATCAAGGTCCCAATTCCATATTTTTTAGGATGCTGGTAAAGGAAACTTTTAGAGTTAGTATGTGAACCTATTTGAAGACATTTTTATGTTTTTGTTGATAACTAAAAATGGCGTGAGATCGCTATGGTTCAATAATTATGGGCCTTTGATAAGGTAATAATAGTTGTCAAGGTAGATATCGCTATGGTTCTATAAATATACTCCATTGTAGAAATATTCAATAAGAAACTAAAGGAATTCGGTAAATCTCCACTAAAGTTTTCAAGCCCGAGATCGCTTCATTGATATGGTAATAAGATTTTGAACTTAAAATTTTAATTTATTTTCATTACAACTTTATTCGCTTATATTTGAAATACCGAAATGGTAGTAGTGTTTTTAAACGTGCAAGTTCCACTATTACAATCTATAGCGATCTTATATGGTCATTGGAAGTCACAAGATCTAAAAAATACTCTCTTATGTGGTCATATTTGGGGTATTTCTATATTATTAGACGTTTTTCACATTTGGGGTTTGTATTTCTCTCTCCATCTTTGCAATTTTTTAATGCTAAATATTTTTTATCATATTTTTGAATTAATTTATGTCCTTTGTAGGTTTTTCTATTTTTCTCAGATCAAGAAATGCTAAGGTATAGTCATCATTGGTTTTTATTAGACGTTTGTTAGAATTGGGATTTATTTTTCTCTCACCATCTCTGCATTTTTTTATCTTCCTGCTGGTACAATCAAAATGGTAAATACTTTTTTATCATTTTTTGTATTGATTATATGTTCTGGTAATTTCTTGGTTGTTTTCATGAGTTCTTGCGAGGAATGGATGAACTATAGATTTTAACTTAGGGTTGTTAGAATAGTAGATTCAAGAGTGGATCTCTCTCTCCCTATATATCTCTTTTTTCTAAATTATTTTTTGGTTATTTTGGATTCAAACTCAGTTTCAAAAACAACTATCTATCGCTCTCTTTTAACTTATTTATAAGTTAAACCTTTTGTATGTAGTTTGTACTACAACAATCTAAAGAGATGGTAGAAGTTATAAGCTTTCATAGGTGACACATCTCATTTTTTGTGAAGAATTATTTATGTGGTTGGTTCGGATATTCTTTTAGATTTAGGTAGGTTGGTATATTCAATTTTAAATTTCTGTTGTGGTTTGATTTTGTGGTGGTTTAAGGTACAAGTTAAGTTTTCTTATCTAGAAATACTTACCATAATGGGACCCGATATAGAGATGCCTACACAAATCATTCTCTAAGTTCTAACAGATTTGAACATTTTTTTTCTAAAGAAAATATATAACGTAAGAGTTAAGTTCTAAGATGGCATGTATTGCTAGACATGAATTCGACACACAACATGATCTTCAAAGCTTCTTCAGAATTTGTAGAGAAAGAAACCCAAATTAAAGAAATCCATGCCTATGAGGAGGGGAGGTGTATGAAAATATTTATGTGGTAGGTGAAGAATGAGTTAATTCACTAAGTAGTCAGTGGATAAAACATGTGTAGGAGGAGGGGAAATTTTAAATTTAGAATGGACCAAAAGATTTTTTCTTTTTTTTTCATTTTAATGTTTTGTTGTCTACGTGTTTGCTAAACAAAGGTGAAATACTCGAAGCCAATAGTTGACGAGCCAGAAAACTCGAAGCCTGTAGTTGCAGAGCTAGAAAACTAAATATCATCTATGGGAAAGGTTCACTGAGTGCTATCTCATGTGCGTAATGTAATGTCCACCGTGAAAAATGTAAGATTTCCAAACTCGGTTTCGTAAATTTTGGTATGTCGCTCATTTTTTTTCGATTCTTTTCTATTTGGTGATTGTAAAATCATTATTATAATCATATCTAGATTTCAGAATCACATGCTCATGCTATAAGTGAAATAGAAAATCACATGCTTCTGCTATAATAACCAATAGAGTATTAATAATGGTTAATGTCTAATTTTTTAATAGCAAGGGCATCCGCTTAAATAATATACTATTCAAAAGTTCTATTGTCAAGCCACCATGGATTAAAGTTACTCAGTTCATAAAAGGCTAGGGGACATTTAACCTATTATTTCCACCTGATGCCTTTTCTTCTCCTGTCTTTGTAAATTTCCATTTACAAATTCGAGAATAAAGTAGTTTCCTGTTCTATCTCTTAAATCCAGTTATAATTTTTTGGTCTATAGCAGGTGGTGTATACCTGAGCAGCAGGTGGTTGGTAGAGTGGATTTTTATGGCGACCGGAGTAGGTATTCCAACGGTTGAGCAAAGTGGGTCGATGACGGAGGTTGGTCAACAAGTGGGCCGAATTTGTGGGGTTTTTTTTTGTCATTGAGTTAAGGTGGTGGTGAATTCAACACCAAAATATTGAATTCAGCACCAAAATATTGTGTCTGCTTTAAGGTGGCGGTGAAGGTGCTTCTAGACGGATGCACTCAAAATGGTGAAGAGGGATTTTGGATGCCAGGCATGTTGGAGGACAACACTTGGCTTACGTCAACTCAGCACCTATAGATGTAGTGTTCAGCGGGCTTACCATGTTGACTGTGTAACATATTCCCTGTCTATATCAAAAGAACATCTGTAGTGGTCAGCGAGCTTATCGTATTTTACAGAGACTTATAGAAATGCAGAGTGTTGAGTGTGGTTAATGGAGAAGCTTTTTTTATTTCTCTGTCTATCTTAAAATAATGGCATAGTAATGTACTTTCTATATAAAATAAGAATAATAACATAAGAGTGTTCTTCTACACTCCACCAAGACCCTATATTTCTCCATCTCTCTCATTGAGTTTGTTCCTAAACCACTAATAGAACTCACGAACCATCAGTTCATTTTCTTTACTAAATTATACTCGCCAAATTTGGGTTTAATTTGATTTAATTTGCTAAATTTGAGTTCAATTCCCTTATTACTGCAGGTGGAGGACAGTGAACTAGCAGACGTGGCTGTAGTTAGTCTATTTAATTTATAGTGAACTAGCAAAGGTATCCTTATTACTGCAAGTGGATGATAGTGAACTAGCAGACGTGGGAATAACTAACTCATTATAGTCTGTTTAATTTATGGCTCTTATGTTTTCACATTGTCAAGAACCTCTTTAACGCATGATGAGTATCGAACATTAAAATTATTCAAAGTGATTATCAAGCGTATACAACGCCTAAATCACAATTCAACAAGGAAGGCTCCCAGACCAAATGGACGTTCTCCGACTTCCAATCATTCCACAACATAAATAGAGACATTTAGACATCGCAACAAAATTTCCATCCACTTATTGATCTTCAAGAATATTGGTCGCCCACCGATGTCACAGCACATATCAAACTTCAACACGTATTCGTGTTTGGGAAATAAGGCTCGACTTGGCTAACTTTATTGTATTGATTTTTTTATATTATCATTTTATTATGAATATGTCATCTTGAGATGGTGGTGTGACTTGAGTTGGAATTGTACTAAATTTGAGGTATTTTTATGTTTAGTTAACTATTTTTAGTGCTTAACAGCAACACTAATACTATTTTTATGTCTAATATTATATGAAACAACATTCTTTCAAGTTTCCTCACTTATATTTCCCCCTCTAACTATTAGCATGATACATTTATTATATTTGTAATTTATTTGATGCACTAAATGGTGTCAGTGTCTAGGTTGGAAATTGTCTCACATTTCTATATATTCCATGCAGAGTAGATTATAAAATGGTGCACCAGCACTAATGATGTATCCACAAGTAGTGATCATGGAGATGGTTTAGGCAGAGCGTCATAAATAAAGGGACCACAAGTACAACCTCTCAAGCCATTCTTTCAAGAACTCAAGAATGGAGATTTCAGAGCCTGAGTAGATTAATCCAATAGCTGACTATATGAAACAACATGCAAACGGTTTATCCATTAATGTGGAGATCACTCAGATGACCCCCATTTATTTGATATACAAGTGGGGAATACATCTGCATGTTTCTGTTTATTATGTATATTTATCATGTAATTGATACATCCATGGACACACCGGTCGTATGTTGTATATATATTACATATTAAAGTGTTATGTATATTAATGAGGTTGTAAATTACTTAATGATATATTTTATGTTCGAGGAAAAAAAAAGGTTTATCCTAATGTGTGAGATTTCTTTTATCATTTTACTCAAATGTTTTGGTAATATTTTTTTTTATTTGGTTTGTTGCAGATTTAAAAGTTGTGTGGGATTATGCACATATTTGGTTCGTGACTGCGTGTTTAATTTACACATGAAAGGTATTCATATCTATACTTAGAAAACATGTGATTTACTGTTTGGGGGTTCAAAATTTTGATTTTTGAAATCTAAAATATACGAACAGGATAAATCTAAATTGACATCTGCACATTGTTTCTCGGAGTAATGCCATGCAGAGATGTATATATATATATATATATATATATATACAGAAGGTGTTATAGATAAATAGACAACATATGAAATGAGGTTATTATCTCTCATTCATTAATACCAGTCTCAAGATTGATACAATAATTACATGGCATTAATTATATTGGTAAAGTGATCCAAAAATGGACATATATTTCTTACTCTTAAAACATCATTACTGGTAAACATTAAACAATAACTTCAATGATAAGCACCAAAATCGCAATATCATGTGTTGTATATAATTGGAATCATTTTGTGTTTTAGTCGGGTATGTTTTCACCAATAGTCCATACATGAGCAACAACCGTATTTGAAATGATGGAATCGATTTCGATCCCTAGCAATAATTATATTGTTAAAAATCTTGGATATCATTTTTAAATAAGATGAAATTTAGTTGGTACTTTCAAGTATTTTCTTACATTGAATAATGCCACATGGATGCATTTTGACTAAGAATAACTGAGTTCTCAATTCTTATAGTACATTGGAATTCTCATTGATTATATTTGCTAATTTTTTTTTGATGGATTGGGAATTGTTTTGATAGTTCATTTACATTTTTTGCAGGGCTAATTTGTGTTTGATGAATCCACAACCGTACGTTGGAAATAACAACCAGTGCATACGACAGTCCAAAGGCTAAATCAATGCACAACAGCATGCCACTGGCGATCGATAGCCATAATATATTCTCACAAATCTTTTGGTCAGTAAACTAGGATGAGGACTTAGTATGATAGTCCAAAGGCTTGACACCGCACTGAACTCTATTTTGGTTAAAGTAGATTATGGTTTGATATATGGGATTATGGTTTTGTGAAATTAGTTGTTTAATTTTCTTTTGATATATGAAGGTACCGGAGATTATGTCCATTTTTTTAGAATTTCCTTAGTAAGTACAATTTGCTTTTGTTACCCCTCAAGCAGGGTGGATAGTCCAATAAACAAAGGAGAGTATGTCAATTTTTTTTAAAAATTGATACTTTTTTAATTTGAGGCACAATGTGAATTGGTTGATGGATATTGTATATTTAATGTTATATGTGAGTTTATTTGATGAGTTTAGACTATATGAACGTTGTTGGATTATTTATTTAGTAGGGTGGACAGTCCTACAAATAAAGGAGATTATGGCTATTTTTTAAAAAAATTATAATTTTTGTTTGGGAATGAAATTTTTGCCTTTTCGCAATGACGTATTTTGACTTTTTTTTCCATTTTGCGATTATAAGCGTGCCTTCAGGCACATGCATACCCTAGTGTGTGTGTGTGTGTGTGTGTGTGTGTATATATATGTGTGTGTGTGTGTGTGTGTGTGTGTGTGTAGGAAATGGGAATAAGATGTATAATCATATATAAGGATTTAAGAGAGATAAAGAGATAAAACACTATTCACATATTTGTGAAGGGTAATAAAAAGGTAAGTATGTGCGTAATGGTATAAAATTAAATAATGAATTACTTAATTAATTAACATATACATCATATTATAATCCTTTTTATAATTGAACAAAATTTTAATTATATCAAACAATATTATTTAGTACCAATTGAATTCAGTTAATGATTAACATCAGAATAAGATATAGAATAATAATAAACAATGCACTCGGATTTTAGAATGGAAACTTACGCAGAAACAACACTATCGCACCTAACCCACACATATTTTATTAGTACCAATAAATGTTTACAAGATTTAATAGAGACTCAGATACGACTTACATATACGATACCAATACATGCCAAGATGTCATTCCTTTGAGTTTTGCTGCTCTATCTCTGCTCGTACTAGTGATATCCACTCCAATCCTAGAAAATAGTTGCACATAATCCAAGGCTTCAATATCCACCGATCTCGATTAATGAATTATCAACCTACACATAATCCTATGTTCTATCCTTTTTTAATGTAGAATATCTCAATAGATTCGTAAGCCTAGATTCTACTTTAACTTTACAGATTTGATTGGCTCTTATAAACAGAAGGACTCTAGCAATACCAAATTTCAATTTTGGAAAAATTGAGCTTCGTTAATTATACTAAGTGTCTAAAGGTATTTAAATAGTTTTCTAGTGAAAGAGATCTAATTAAACACATTTTCAAAGACAGAGGCCCTCGTACAAACAAATAATCCCTTGTTCAAATGATACATTTGGATTGAGGCCCTCTAGATCGATAATCATTTCAGTCAAGGGTAATTTTTATTTTTGATGGGTCCTCATTCAAAAACATTCTTCAATCGAGGGTTCCTTTTTTGAAAACTTCTTTTGATTGAGGTTCATTGCCTAAAACACAGGTTCTTAATTGATAACCTCTTCGATCTAGGGTGACCTCCTTCGAACGAGGTCACTTAATGATAAAACTTAAATTTTTTTTGTAAAAAAATAGTTTAAAATTTTTACAAAAATAGTTTTCATTATTGAACTATCTCACTACTTCGAGGAAGCGAAAATAAATTATAAAGAATTATAAAACATTGAAAATCGTTACCTTTACCAAATCTCTAGTACGCAATGAAGCTGTCGAATTCAGTTTTGTAGTCTTAGTCATGATTATTTATGTCTTTGTCTTTATATGATGTATCATTACAACTCAATAGACCCGATACATGGATATTATGACTCAATGATTTGTTTTAAAATTAAGAAAATAAAACTTAAAACCTAAAGGGAGCGTAAAAAATGTTCATACAAGTGAGGAGAGAGAAAATGATTTTTCTTATATTTCATTAAGTTTTCATCTTTGAAGTTCCCACACAAATACCTTACTCTGGGTGAATCATATACTAGAAGATTTAAGGCCTAATGCATATCTAAGGAAGGATTTGAAGGTGGGAAATCAGAAACATCATCTTCTTCGTCATTTTTTCTCCAATTTAGGATCACCAACAATATCCACAAATGTATGGTGATAAAAATCCAATACTTAAACCCTTTTATAAAAAAATATTTTTTTTAGAACTAGTTAAAAGATACCTACCTAGGTGTCTTGGACAAAAAGAAATGGCGTATTTGTAACTAGACACCTTTACAAAAGAGGATGAAACTATATATAAAAGGCCTAAACACAAACTTAATTTCTATTATGCCAGACTCTAATAGACTGAAAATCTTGAAGATCGATCTTATAGAGACCTCTGTAAGACTTAGGAAGATACATAACTTGATTGGAAGTGCTAAACTCTATATTAAGAACTCTTTAATTACCTAGATTGTCAACAACAATGTTAGATTCTCTAAAAGAGTGACTAAAAGTTGTATTCACTTTTAGACCCATATCTTTAATGAGATTGAAAATTTTAGTTAGAGACCAAGGTGGTTTGTGAACATTACCATTTAGAACATCAATTATAAGTTTAGAATCCATAATGACCTTAGAATGGTTTAAATAAGAACATAGGTTCAAACCTATGAGAATAGCAACACTTTCATATTTATTATAAGTACCTTCATCTTCAAAAGATGAGAAATCTTTCATAATGGAGCCTTGATGATCTCTTATAATTCCACCAGAACCTGCCAATCCTGGATTACCTTTAAAAGCATCATCAATGTTGAGTTTATAGAATCCTTGAAGAGGTTTAAACATTTCACCAACTTGAAAGTCTTGTACTTCCTTTTTTAAAATTTGAGCATGGATCTCTGAATAAGAATTTCCTTTTGAGGACACATGGATTTCTAGGTTTTTACTGAATAAGAAGATGAGATAAGGTGACAAAAATTGTTCATGATTAGGTTGTAGTTCATTTTAATAGACTTTTGTTTCTACTGATCCAGATATCCCATATCACCATACCAGGTATAATCTCAAAGAGTAATTTCAAGTAATAAGCTCTTGGCTTTCTCATCCACCAAGACATGAGCATAAAACTGAAGGAGGATAAATTGATTTTAACACCAAACAAGTTTGCAAAATAGGTCCAAACTTCACAAGCAATAGGGCATTGCATGAGTAAGTGAGATAGGTCTTCTTCTGGTTGAGCATAATATCTACATTGAGATAAAATAAGCACCTCCATCCTTTTAATGTTTTTATCAAAAGGAGCAATATTATGCAAACATTTCTTTAAAAATATAGCTATGTTAGGGGGATATTGAAGCTGCTAACTAGATTTTAAAAGAAAGTAAGAAAGATGATAAGACCCGAAAGTATGCCAAACAGTTTTGGAAGAAAACATACCATTATTTATGGAAAACAAGTACAACCGACCTTTAATTTCAGAAATGATATTGTTGGTTTCATCTTTAATCTTTAAAATTATTTTATAATGATCTTAACCAGACACTACTGAGAAGTTTTTGTATCTCTTCATGAAGACATTGGACCAGAAGCTTTCCCGAGTTATGATGTTCTACCAAGACTTCATTCTATCTACTTTGCATATGTTTGTCATGCTGTTGAATCCAAGACCACCTTCATCTCCAGGGAAACACAATTTATCCCAATTCAACTAGTACAACTTCTTACCAAATTCTGTAGAGGATCCTGAGAGGACATTGCTAAATACTCTATGGATGTGGTTAATGGTTTTTAATAGAGGGTGGACAGAGGCAAGAACATGGATAAGAATAGAGGATAACACTGATTGAATATGGTTTTTCCTCCCTGCAAAGGATAGGAATTTAAATTTCCAACCTATAACTTTTAGATTGATCTTGCTAATAATCTCCTCAATATAAACATGCTTTATTGTTTCATAAAAAATAGATAACCAAGATATTTTAAAGGCATAGCTTTTGGTTTGGGGTTTAAGGTTTCTGGCATTGTTCTTTTCCTTCTACTGTTAAGATTTTCATAAGTAACAAAACTTCTATTGTCAAAATTTATGACTTGTCCAGAGGATTTCCCATACTTGTTCAAGAAATTGAGCAAATTTCTTATTGATTTAGCTCCTCTATTACAGAAAATAATATAATCATGAGCAAAGATTAAGTTGCTTATGAGAGGGAAGCCTTAAGGATGGGAGAAAGGTTTGATAAAACCTTTAAACATGAGGTTGTGAATTCCCATATTCAATACTTCAGGTACTATAACAAGAAACCAGTTGAAAGAGGATCCCTTTGCTTCATACATGAGTTGGATTTAAAGAACCCTTCCCTTTGCCCATTAATGATTATAGAAATACAATTATTTGATATGCATCTCCACACTATATCAATCCATACTTATGAGAAGCCAAACTTTCTTAGAGTTTTGATTAGGAATAACCACTTCACCCCATCATAAGCCTTAAACATATCAAGATTTATGATCACATTAGATCCACAGACTTTTCTCCCTAATAATACCACTATTTCTTGGCAAAGTAAGGTATTATCAGTAATCATCCTCCATTAATAATTTTTTTTGGGATTTACTAATGATATCTGGAAAAATACAAGAGAGTTTAGAAGCCAAGATTTTGGTAATATTTCGGAAAAAAGTTGCACAAACTAATAGGCCTAAACTCAGAATATTTGGAATCATTTTTTCTTGTAGTGATTAAAATAATATTTGTATTTGTCCAACTTTGGGGAATTTCACCTCGAAAAGTACCTAATAACATTTAATAAATCTACCTTAATAATATCCTAGAATTTTTTATAGACGTTGCATTAAAAAACATCAGGGCCTGTATGACTGTTCGCCTTAATTGTAGATATAACTTTCTAAACTTAATCTTCTAAACCTCATCAAGCATTTGAGAATGACCATAAGATATTTGATTAGATATAACTTTAAGGATATTCTCTTCACCATATATACCCACTGACTTGAAAAACTATGGATAATGACTTATGAATTACTCTTTAATACCAGATTCAGATTCTATCCAGTCCCCTTACTCATTCTTAATATTATGAATCATAATGTTAGATATCTTCACCTTTACAAATTGATGGAAAATTTTGGTATTATAGTCTCCTTATTTAAGCCATTTACCAAACATTTTTTATTTCCAAAACTCTTCTTCATTGTTTAAAGCACTGCTCATACTTGAGTTAACAAGCGACATATGTTGCCTGTTCTCAGGAAGAGGAAACTCCTCATTTTGAAATTTAGTGATGGCACTTCATCTTCCAGCCTTGTAACTTTATCAAATATATTTCTATAATTTGATTTGTTCCAAGTGACTAGCTCTGTCTTAAGTATTTAGAGTTTAGAGGAGAAGACTCTAAAAGGATTACCCAAGATAGGTTGGGACCAACATTCAAGGATTAGATTTTTGATTTTAGGATGATTTCATCACATGTTTTGTAATTCCAAAGGTTTATAATAGGAATCAGAGGGATTTAATGGATAATAAGAGGGGGGAATGGTTAGAGCAGGATTTGTTTAAGTGATTTATGTGAAAATTGGGGAAAAAGGTAATCCATTCATAAGAAGCCAATCCCCTATTTATTCTAGACCATATCATTCCATTATCTCTAAATTTTGATCATGAATAACCAACTTCCAGTAAGGCTGCATTAGAGATGAAACTGTTAAAATCCTTTATTTCCCTATGATCAATTAAATTACCACTAAGATTTTCCTCACTAGAAGTCAAAATTTAAAATCTCCCATAATCAACCATGGATGACTATTAGAGCAGGCCTCGTGTCCACTCAAAGAACTCTATAGAGAAACTCTTTTTTGTCTTGTGCATTTAACATAGATAGTGGATAAAAAGAACTAGTTAGGGAATTGAGCATGATAGATTTTGAGAATCATAGATTGTTCATCATCTATTAAAATTTCAAAAGTAACCCCAAATCTCCACAAAAAACTATATCTTTTTTCTTTAGTTAGCAAAAGCATCATCAAAATTAATGATCCTCCTGAAGTCTTTAAGCTTACCGATTTTTGTTTTATGTTTAAATAAAGCGATGAAAGAGATTTTGTATTTTTTGCATAATCTTTTTGTTCTTCTTCTTGAGGGGTTATTAGACAGAACTCTGATGTTCCACAATATCAAATTAATCATTTAGAAGATTAATCATTACAAGTTGTTGATGCCTTGGTTGCTACTCTTATAAGATTTTTGAACATAAGATTAATTAGTAGAAAAGTTTAGTTCTTAGCAACCTTTTGAAAAACTCCTAGTTTAGGTTGAATATGGTTTATCAATGTTTCTTTTTCCTTCTTCCTTTTATTAATCTTCATCTTCCTGTACAAGTCATTGTAATACAACTAAAGTTCCTCCAACAGAGGGGGATAGATCTGTGGATCATTTTTTGAGTCAGAGGCAGATAAACAATCATGATGAGATCTTTTAACTACTACCACTTTATCTAGTTTAACTTTCATATATTGAATTTATGGATAAAATTTTGGATCTTGGATGATATCTTTGAAATGTTTGGGGCGATTAAGGTGTCTTTAGTGTTTTAAAGGGACCAATTCCTGACAGTAGAGGAGATAATAGGGTTTAGTGTTGGAGTTCTTATGGGATTTATATCAAGAGATAATTTGGTTTGTTTAAGAGGAAGATTTTGAATGATTTTTGGATATATACTAGGCTAAACATGATTATGGTTAAGAGGAGGTTGCACTTCTGAATGAGATTGATTTGTTTTTTCTTTGGTAGTGGTTTTAATTTCTTTCTTATGGGCAACATTGTTGATCAAGATTCATCTCGAAATGTCACGAGCCATCTGAAATCATTCAGTACAATAAGATGGAACACTTTCATATAGGATTTTCTTCCAAAATCCATATTCTCCATAATCTATCCATACTCGACCAGGTCTGTGGGATAAATGGTCCAATTCAACACACACACTGCCTATACTAGAACGATTAAAAGAGGATGTAGAGGCATCCAACTTGAGGTCCTTGCCAACCACCTGAGGAGTACAATATAGAGAGGACTTTGAAAATAAATGAATAGGAAGAGCTAGAAGATATTCCATACTGGTGCAATATGACTCTCCTTACCAAGTCTGAAATGCAGGCTCCACTTAAGGGTCCTCATTGTAAGTCTTCCCATATTCCATTGATTTGTCATCCATTGATTTGTCATATTCCACTGATTTGTCATCCGTAATTGAAGAGTGCATTATTTTGTATCATTTATACCAAAATCTAGGACTTATTAACCCCTTCCCATTATAAATAAAGAGCTTTTAGAAGAAACATAGAAGTTTGAAATAAATTCAAGTTAATAATACAATTTTAGCAATCTCAAGGGGTAAAACCATAAGTTCAGAAACCTTATAAGCCTAAAAATAGTTTTTAAATGTTTATCTGGGCAATATGAATTTTTTTTACGAAATTTCGTTAAATTTTGAGTTAAGAAGAGTGATATATGATTTTTTTGTGGGGGGAGGGGAGGTGGATGAAAATAATTGTAACTTTTTAATTTTCTAATTTTTTCCATGAATTTAAATTAATTATTTTTATTTTGCATTTTTACAAGTTCCCGGGGAGTTCAAACAACATAGGAGTTGATATGCAAAATTTATTAGGATATGACGTGGCACTACACAATCAACACAGCTATACTAAAAACTACTTATAAATTCCTCCGAGTGTCCTTTGATGTCGTTTCATAGCTTTTTGGAAAGGTTTTAGAAACACTCAGACTTTCTTGTTCGAACAAATTTGAAAATGAGAAGTTTTGAAGAGGAAAAAGCAGTTTGATAAATCTGTTATGAATGATTAAAATATACAAATAAATAAATATATACAATAAACACACAAACAAGTCTTCCCTTATTTACTCCCAAATGCACCCAAAAGTTACCCTTTACCCTTAATTTCCTACCATACGTTCTCAAAATATTCAACCATTTTATCTATAATCTAAGAGACTTTTATTTTATTTATTAAAAAATCTCAAAAATTAAAATTCTCATTTATCACACTTTAACCTATCAAAATAGCTCATTAGACACAATTTGAATGATGAAGAGTTCATACAAAATCTTAGAGAGAGAAAATATGTGAATGTATTTTAGGAGCCCAAAAATAGTAAATACTTATTCTTTTATTTTTGAATGGTTGTGAGACATATTTTTGTGTTCAAGATTTGGGAAGTCTTGTTGTATTGAGATTCAAGTGTTGGAACTTCAATTTTTGAAAGTGGTTATTAATGAAAATTATTATTTTATCTTGCAATTTTTGTGTTTTAAATATTATTCTAGCTTAATTTAATTTCTAGGATTGGGTGAAACTAGCATAATTAGTTAGTGTGTATTTTAATTAGTTTAATTCGTTTAAATTCCCTATTTGTTCCAAAAAGTTTTTAAAAATTCGGTAATCATTTAAAATAGTGACAAGAATGTTATTTTAAACCTTCAAAACTAGTTATTTTATTCATATCCTTTGATTTTATATACTTACATTTGAAGAATTATGCTTATGTTAAATTATTTGATAGTCCATGCTTATGTTTGACATTAAATACTTAAGAGTGATACTTTTCAGGGAATATGGATTTTTGGCATCTAAAAAGAGGTATAAAATATTTGATTTAAACTTTAACGTTTTCATCATTAGAAATTTACGGGACGAGAGTTAGTGTAATATTTAGTTAAAAAAGTGAATGGTGAATTAGATTAAATAATCATAAACTAGTAAAAATAGTAAACGGATCCGAAATCAAAGTAATCTCTCTCATATTTGTTACATTCTTTGTGTTCACTCCTCTATTATTATTTTATTTTATTTAATCCCTACATTATATTTCTGCACCAATATTGTCTAGTTGGAAAGTCGTTAATTTATAAGAATTGACCACATTTCTGTGGATTCGGCCCATACTTACACGAGCTATATTACAATAGCCCATGCTCTTGTGGTAATTTTATAACAGTTAAGATTTAACAAACAAGTTTTTGGTGTCGTTGTCGGGGATTACGGTCGATTTCAAAAAAACTTATTTTCGGACTAGTTTAATTTAAAAAAAAAACAAAAACATTGATTTAATTTTTTTTTTCAAAAACTCCAAAATTCCAACAGGAATTTTTTTTGTATTACTTCTAGAATATAAAAAAAATGTGTTTAAAATTAGATGAGTCTCTAATGAGTAAATAGTTATTTTTGACACTAGTTATCTCACAAAAGTACTTAAAAGTTTGAAAATTTGGGAAATATTATTTTTTCCCTTAAAATTTCAAGAGTTCATAGTTTTGTAAATTGAAAAAAATATTATTTTAATAAACAATATTTAAATAAAAAAATTAAGATTCAAAATTAAATAATTTTTTTAGTAATTCTAGTAGAATTGAATTTTATTCTTTTTCAGCATAAAAAATATAAAAAATAGTTTATCCTTATATGTATTATTTTAATTTGTTACATTTCTTTTTCTCGTGGTAAGTACACTGTAAGTAAATGTGTAATTATATTTGTATTTGTATTTAATATTTTAATATTTAATATTTTTATGTGTAATTATATTTTGTGTTCATTTACAGGAAAAAAAAGAGACAAGGAAAAAAAAAGACGAAAAAAATCCTGAAAGTAAGAAATCGTGTAAAAATGCTAAAGTTACTTGTGAAATCTTGCCACGCACACTAGGTACTCTCAGAGACGACTGAAATGTAGGCGACATTTCCCTCTGATTGACGTCAAATAAAACTTCGGCCCGGTGATAATAAGTGACCGTAAAAGGTCCAGGACGTAAATCTTGTGTGATCCTTACGTGGAACTATTTTTGCACACTTTAATAAGCACGTTGGATAATTTGACTTAAGGGCCAAACCCAATTGCAAGATAAGTTACCCGAGCATTTGCATTATCCGAGCCATAATTTGTAACTTAAAATCGATTAGACATTGTCCATAATGTATCACATAGCTCATAGAAAAACTCTTACCAAGGCTAGGATTAAAAACTACTCCAATGCAGACTTGTCAAATTGGTTCCATTTTGACCTTAACTAAGATTGATGGTTTTTAATTAGTCATACCAAACACCTACCTGGAGCAAAAATTTGGGATTTGAGGCGATAGTTCGTAGTTAGGCGTCTTTGAATTCTCCCTCGTAAAAGAGTAGGTGCTCTCTATAAACGCGACTAGCGAGGATGGTCACAAACATAAATTTTATTTTTGTATTTTTATTAATTTAATTCCTATGCACAAAAAACCAATTTTAATCCTTGATTAAATTAGTTATGATGGAAAACATGTGTTAAAAAAATATATGAATATGCTATGCATTCAAGAACACAACGATTGAGGAAAAAGTTCATTTCGGGCAAAACCTTTTATTCATCACTTTAGAAATATTACAAGACACCCGACTTATAAACTACTTGATACCAACCATAGGTATAACATATAATCATCGCAAATCTTTAAAGAAAATCACTTAGTCCAGAGCAGTCCACACGTGGCCTTTCACGCTCGGTATCCACCTATCAACCTTTGTCTTTAGCAATGATCCCCTTGAGAATCACAAGTCAGCCATGGAAATCCCTTCTCCACAAAGGTATGCAATGATACAAACTATTTAGGGTTTAAACCTATTCGCAAAAACTATTTGGGGGTGCGTGTTGTAAATCAAAAAGTATTTTGTTCTTGATTAGGAATTATGTGCTTTTGAGTTGAATGAATTGCCTTTGCTTTCTTAGAAAAATTAAAAAAATTGAGTGAGCGCGGTGAATGCGACGTTGATTTCGAGATCCTAACGATCGTCTATCAAGTATGGAGTCTATCAGTCCCGATACTTTTGTTGGTAGAAACTCTATTTTTTCCGAGATGGGAGATGAGTTAGCAACCCGTACCCTAAACAATTACCTATATCCTAGTAGAGCGAGTCAACCATCGTGTATATGTCCTCTCACACATAACATGAATAATTTATAATTCAAATCATAATTAAATTATTACCCATATTTTGAGGCACGAAAATGGGGGACCCATACCTCCATGTGTGAGAGTTTGAAGTAATTTTTGAAATGGTTAAGTTTTAACAACTCACCGATGAGATTGTTAAACTGAAATTATTTCAATGTTACTTGAAAGACAAAGCTAAGAGTTGTCCATTCTCATTTAAAACAATTTCCATCACTACTTGGAATCAATTGTGTGTTGAATTTTTACAAAAGTTTTTCCCCAACAAAAAGACGACAAAAATACATCATGCCATCAACACTTTCAGTCGGAAAGAGGGAGAGGTTTTGTGGATGTATTTGGAGATATTCAAGTACTTTCTATTGCAATGTCCTCTCCATAAGATTGAATTGGGTCGTGGGGTCCAAATTTTGTACAAGGGATTTGATTATACTACTCGGTCGATGCTTTAATTAATGTGTAGTGGAAATGTTATTGAAAAAAGTGAGGCCGATGCATGGATGTTCCTTTAATTCATTGCTCAAAAGTCCCAAACATGGGCACCCCATTGGGATTTATTCCCACCACTGTCAATGAGGGAACCACTCACGAAGATGAACAAGGTTTTGGATTAAATGGCAAGTGGCTACAATGGACCAATGTTTAAAATTCTTAGAAACGAGTAAAGAGGGTAATCTAGCCATACCTACGGCTGTGTAACATATAGGTCCACCTATGTGCTTTCTTTGTGATAGATTTTACCACTTAGTCAAAAATTGCCTCACCCTTCTGTTCCATAAATCTCTCAACGAGCAAGCGAATGTCCTCTACTAAAATAGACAAAACTACGACCCATAATCCAATATGTACAATCCATGATGGAGAGATAACCTTAACTTTTCATGGTCTACGGGTCAATACTAAGAAGATAGAGGTCAATCTTCCGGTACCCCACCCTCTGGTTTCTAAGAGAATGAACCTGCACTTTAATATCCTACATGCCAAAAGATCCAATCTTTAGAGAAAATGATAACAAACTTGATTAAAGTACCCTTAAATTCCATCAGAGCATGAAAAGTGTCATGTAATACACTTAACAAACATACAAGCAAACACTCAATTGTTTACAAAACTTGAGGTTTAAGTGAGTCAATTATCCAACGGTTTGAGCGAGAGAAACTAGTGAACGTTCCTAATCTAATCCAAACCATGTGTTGTTCAAGACAACACAAGCACGTCACACCCACAAGAGCATGTGAAATCCATCATCACGCTTAGGTCTGGAAAGGAAGTTGAGAATAACATTTCACCATCCACCGAGAGTAAATCTAAGAAACGTAAGGATAAGAATGATTCCCCCATGGATACAACTTCATCCCTACCCGTATCTTTTGAGCCATCCGTGGACACCTATGTCCCTAAAGCTCCATTTCCCCAATGTTTGGTGGCTCAAAATAAAAAGGCTCAAGCAGACCGAATGTTGGAAGTATTCAAGCTTGATCACATTAATATCGCACTTCTTGATGCTATACAACAAGTTTCGTTGTACGCAAATTTTTTGAAGGACCTTTGTACTTTCAAAATGACCACCAATGTTCTAAAGAAAGAATTTTTCGCAGAGCAAGCCATCTCGATTATTTTGTATAAAACCACCATCAAATATAAGGATCTCTGGACACCGATGATCTGTATAAAGATAGGGGAACACATTATTGAGAAAGCACTCTTAAATTTAGGGGCAAGCATTAATCTTCTTCCATACATCGTGTACAAGAAACTTGGTTTAAGTGAGTTGAAGCCCACTAAGATGACCTTATTTTTAGCGATCGATCGGTTAAGGGTCCAAGAATTGTTGTAGAGGATGTTTTCATTAAATTAGGTGAGTTTTTATTTCCTTTAGACTTTGTGGCCTTAGACATGAATCAAGTACTAAACCCATCTACCCAAATCTCGATCATCCTCGATCAACCCTTTTTGGCTACTTCTTACGCCGTCATTCGATGTCGAAGTGGGCAAGTGAACCTTATATAAAGATGGGTTTGAATGTGTTTAATTTAGAGAAGCCATCGTCTGATGAGGGAGAAAATAAATTTCATTATGTTCAATAAGTGCATGATGTCACTTCCCGATTCATTAATGAGACCATAGATTTGAATGCTTGGCCACCTTAGATGTCTCTAGATATAAGTCTTGAGGAGTTTGAAGAAGAATTTAGGTCGATTGATGAGGATCTCGCTATTGATGCTCACACGTTATTGGACTCATTTTCCTCCTTAGAGTTTAGAGACTTAAACGATAGGATAGATTAATTCCTTCTTTGTGAATGCAAACCTGAGCCTGTCAAGATTATGTGGACACTTGAGGCTTTATCTATCAGTGACGAGATGATTGCAGAAAGCATTTGAGCATTTACATCTTGTGACACGTGTTTTATCACGTAGAATTTTTTTTCCATCACGTCCATCATTTGGCTCATTCAAGTGTTTTAATGAGACCGAAGAAAGAATTTGAGTATCATCCAACTTCGAGCTCTATTTATTCATTCTCGAGTTTGAGGGAGACATAAGCATGAAGCATCATTAGAGATTCCAGTATGAGAGTTTGTTCGAGTTTGACCATTTAAGCTATAATGACATAGTACATCACCATAATCACACTGACCACATTCGTTGTGATCATACTGTCCATTGGGTTGGCTCCCAATTGTTTCGTCTTTTGATTTATGATGAAATTCATGTGAAATTAGTTGGAAGTTGGTAATACAAGTTGATTCCCTCGGTAATATTGTCCTTTTACTTCCCTACGTTTGTTTTACCTTGTTCATATTTCTATTTTGAACATACATTGAGGACAATGTAAGACTTAGCTTTAGGGGTAAGGATGGTATTCTAAAAAAAGAAAAAAAAATTCAAAAAAAGTCGAAAAATATTTTCAACAAATGAGGTTTGAAACAATTTCTTAATATAAAATTAATTCACAAATCTCTCAACCTACAAATTCTTTTTGACAGTTAGCCATATAATATGATCAGAAATGGATATTAAGGCGAAAGTTATTAAGCTTAACGAATAAATGTGGAGATTGTAACCCAGTGAGATTTTCGTTCCATTCATCATTTTTGAGAAAATTAAATCAATCTGAGTTCGAATAACTCAAACTTTCCTTCGATGGTTAATTCATTGATGATCTCAAATTCTTTGTTTTATCGATTACTAGAAATAAAACGTCAAACAAATATGAATCGTATTCACTAAAAGTATTAGTAAGTTGACTTGAGATGCACAGTAACTAAGCAGAACTTTAGAAATGAGATTATGCCATCGTTTGAAAGCACAAAATAAAATCCTAAATTCAACCTTTTTTACATTGTTTCATTGAAAGCCTATTTGTGACTAAAAGAAAAATAAGCGTTTTATTGAAGACCAAAAATCCATACCCACTTTATGAGAATATCACGATAAAATTACGGTAAAAAGCCATAAGTAGAATGTTTGCAAGAATAATGGTTAAAAAAAATAAAACGAGGAAGAATGCAAAAATAAAATGGAAACAAGGGGAAAATGAGTATGTGAGTCAAGAAGAAAAAAAGAAAATGGAGGTTGAAAAAAGTGCCTAAAAAGTCAAAATATCAATAACCTATATATTCTCAGAAAATTTTAAAAATGCATAACTCGTTTTTTCTAGAAAAAATCTGAGCCTACAGTACAGCCGAAAGAAAGCCCTAATTAATCTCAAGTGAAGTTAGTTATAAAAGATGATGAATACGATATTTGGTGTGATTCATTGTTTTCAAATATTAATCAATTTTCTATTCATGGGATCATAATCATCCATTATAAAATGTCCGTCTTTCATTATGTATATGCGAAGTTTGCTCATCAAATTTACTCTTTCATTCACATTTATCGAGATAAATTACCCAATTTCCGGCTGTTCGTTTGTGAGCGCATTCCATGAGAATTTGAAATCAAGATGAACTTTCGGGTAAGGAATATAACGATCAAATCTTTTGAATTGGAGGGCTATATTGGCTTTGTGCGCACACAAACACACAATAACTTAAGATTGAAAAGTGAATTTTTGTTATATTTGGGAAATTTGCATTTATGACCTGTTTATATATCATTCGTGTCTTTTGTGAATTAAGTCAAGTTTTTGAATTTTGTGGGTATATTCAGTGCAAACCCTCACGTGACAAAACTCGTCCACTAGGGAAACCTATGGGTTTACAAATGCAATCGTGATTCCTATGAAAGTGCAATAAATTTCTAAAAAAATAGTTTTGCTCGACGACTAACAAGGATTAGGTTTGGGGGTATTTGAAGAGTGTATTATTTTGTATCATTTATACCCAATTCTAGGACTTATTTGCCCCATTGCATCATAAATAAAGAGCTTTTAGAGTCATTTTTGTTATTTAGAAGAAAAATACAAGTTAGAAATAAATTCAAGTTAATAATGCCATTTTAGAAATTTCAATTGGTAAAACCATAATTTCATAAACTTTATGTGGCTAAAAATAATTTTCAAATGTTCATATGGGAAATATGAAGTTTTGTATGAAATTTGGTAAAATTTTGAGTTAAGATGAGTGATCTACGTATTTTGGTGGGGTTTAAATTCAAATAAGGGTAATTTGAAGTTCTCTAAAATTTTGTACCATGAATTTAAATTTATTTTTTTATTTTGCATTTTTACAGGTTTCCCGGGAGTTCGAACAACATGGATTTTATATGCAAAAAATTTCAGGATATGACGCAACACTACCTAATCGACACAAATGCACTAAAAACTACTTATAAATTCGCCCGATTGTCTGTTGATGTCGTGCCATAATGTTTCGAAAAGGTCTTCAAAACACTCACAACTTTCTAGTTTGAACGAATTTGAAAATGAGAAGTTTTTAAGGGGAAAAAGCAGTTTGAAAAATCTGTTGTGAATGGTGACAAAAATACAAAGTTCAAATATAAAAAAAATGAATATATACAATAAACACACCAACAAGTCTTCCCTTATTTACTCCCACATGCACCCCAAAGATACTCCTTTCCCTTAATTTCCTCCCACGTGTTCTCAAAAGATTTAACCACTTTATCCACAATTTAAGAGACTTTTATTTTAATTATTCAAAAATCTTTCAAATTAAAATTCTCATTTATCACACTTTCACCTATAAAAAGAGCCCATCAGACACATTTTTAAGGAGGAAGAGTTCGTACTCAATTTTAGAGAGAGAAATGTGTGAGTGTATTTTAGGAGCACCAAAAATAGTAAATACTTGTATTTTTATTTTTGAGTGTTTGCGAGACGTATTATTGTGTTAAGTATTTGGGAAGACTTGTTGTATTGACATTCAAGTGTTGGAACTTCAATTTTTGTAAGTGATTATTAGTAAAAATTATTAGTTCATCTTGTAATTTTTGTGTTTTAATTATGATTCTAGCTTAATTTAATTGCTAGGATTAGGTGAAATTTACAATGATTAGTTAGTGTATGTTTTAATTTGTTTAATTTGCTTAAATTCCCTAGTTGTTCCAAAAAGATTTTAACAATTCAATATTTATTTAAAATAGTCATGAGAGTTATATTTGAAAACTACGAAATTAATTGTTTTATTCACATCCTTTGATTTTATGTATTTATGTTTGATGGATTATGCTTATGTTAAATTATTTGATAGTCCATGCTTATGTTTGACATTAAATACTTAGGAGCGATACTTTTGAGGGAACAGGAATTTTTGGCATCTAAAAAGAGATAGAAAATATTTGATTTGAACTCAACATTTTCGTCAACCGAAATTTACGCGACGAGAGTCAGTACAATTTTTGGTTAAAAATAAGAATTGGGAATTAGACTAATTAACCATAAACTAGTAAAAACGGTAAATGCATCTGAAATCCTAGTACTCTCTCTCATATTTGTTAAATAGTTTTTGTTCACTCATCTATTATTGTTTTATTTTATTTTATTTTATTCGTACATCATGTTTCTACACCAATATTGTTTAATTGGAATGTCGATAATTTATAAGAATTGACCTAATCTCCGCGGGTTCAACCCGTACTTACACTAGCTATATTACAATAGCCCATGCACTTGCGGTAATTTTATAACATTTAAGATTTGGCAAATAATAATCTAGTGAAATCCTCCTCTACAAAGAGTTTGATGAGGATATGTTTTTCATCAAAGAGTCGTATTTGAAACGCACCCTTTAGTCTCATTGTGTGGAAAGTTTTACGAATGTTTTCTAGTGATGGTCTACCATGGGAAAACTTTCCCACAATGAAGAATTTTAAAGGTTATGATAACTTTAGAATATCTTCATGGGAAAACATGATGTCATGCTCTCCTTTACAGGTCATAATTTGTGTGAGAGGGATGTTAACAGTTGATGGAGTACTCTTGAAAACATTGCCAAATGATTTACTCAATATGTGAGAAGGTTCAGGGGGTTTGTGATCCAGGTTAGATATGCACGTATGGTTTTCTATGCAACTCTAATTAAGGTCTGGGGAGGAGAGAGAGCGAGAGAGAGATAATTGATAATATCTAACCCTAGATCTGGTACTTTTTTTCTTTTTAAAACATGATCAATAAAAGTTCTTAGGGAAACAATTTTTTTTTTATTATTATTCCCCATCAGTAATAAGCCTAAGATGATCTTATTAACAACTACGCATGGAAATACAAAATATATCAAAGAAAAGATATACAATAAACACATGATAAAATGTAATACGCATTAGAATAAAAATAGATTTATAGTATTTATACAAGATATAAGAAAATAAAGGACAATTCTAACTGATAGATTATAAATCCCAAAATAAAAATTACATCATACCCTCCTTTCCTAATATTCATCATAACTTCAATATCCAAAACATTTAACTTAACATCTTGTAAGGAGACCTGAACATGGTCAAACGAAATGTTGGTGTTTCATTGACAGTTATCCAAAAACATCGAAGAGGAAGAACAAAAAGAAAAAAGAGCAATATAATTATCCTGTAAAGAAGTTAAGAGTCAAGAGAGCAAAATATGTAAAGCCATCTCATCGAAATCTGCATGAGAAATTTTATGCTTATCAAGATTAGTATACGTACGACAAGAAGGGGGTTCTAGGAGGTATGACACGAGGTCGCACATGAAGTGTTGAGGCTTTATTCTTAAAGCCGTGTATGATGTTTATTTTTCAATAAAGGTATGCCAAGACCATTTTGAAATAAGATTCATTTTTGTGACAATTCCTTATATTTCTATTAAGTATATTATATGAATGTAGATTAATTTATCTTAGTAAGAATTTCATTTCTAGTTCAATTTAACGACTCATAGCCCATATAAAGATTTAACATCCTATCGGTAAAGTTACGTGTAAATTCGTAGTGATTTACCTTAACTATGGAAACCTATAGAAAATTGTCTGATAGATCAAAGGGGATTATACCGGTACATCAACAATGTATTGAACATCACCATATGTGAGATTCAAGTCTACATGGTAACTAGATTAGACTTGCACAGTCTCATAATGTTAGCAAATAGTGCATATATACTTAACGCTGGGGATTATTAGGATTGTAATATGCACATATTTATTATCGTGATGTTATGAATGAGATTCAATATATTGAGTTGAAAAGGCCACCAGTTAGTCAATAATTTTGTAAAATATGTCCGAGATCATATTTCGAAGGAATTATCATCTTGGAGATATCCTAGATTATGATAACCCCTTCATAAACTTATTAGTTTTTATTTTACTAGTACACCTTACCGATGGATTTTAGAATTTGGTAAAGTATCAAATTAAATGAGTTTGAGAACCAGGAATACATACGATATTGGTGAAAATTGATTATTAGCAATTTGAATTTCACCAAAAAGGTATTATATGATTTATGCGGGGATTCATATTATGCGTTGTCAAACTTTCCAATAAAGACATCATTATTTGAGTAATTCTGAGATAATTAAACTGAATTCAATTGTAATTATTTTGTGGACTTAGTTACAATTAAACGGGAAATAAAATATATTACAAGCAGTAATATTGGATTTCATATTTTTCTTTTGGAAGTCAATTTAATTATTAGTCTTGGGATAGTCCATTACCCAAAGTAATAGGCCCAATCTCTCTAGAAATCCTAATTGGTAGATGATCACTTCAAGTACCTATATAAAAAGGTGTAAGGAAGGGGAAGAAGATTCATATACCATGTTAAGGGTTACAAAGATAGATAAAGAGCGAAAAAAACTATTCACAATTTTGTGAAGGGACTAGGAGATAGAAAGTTATTTAATTAAAAAATCATAAAGTTTTCATTTTCGGGAGTGACCACATGCAAGTCTTAATTTGATGGGGTCATATACAAGAAGATTCTAGGCATTCAGGCAATTCTAGGAAGGATTTGGAGCATGAAGAAAATCATCCTCTCCATATTCTACATAAAATATTTCTCCTAATTTGGATCTTTAATAAGATCCGCAAAGGTATCATGATTTGAACCCTTGATTTATTTTTTGAATCTATTTATTTTTTCTTACTTTTTAAAACATGATCAATTAATGCCCCGATTAAAGATTGATCCCCATCAATTGGTATTAGAGACCCGATTATAGATTAATGATGATACTAAGAAGTCCAAGTTGTCCACAATTGAAAGCCTAGGTCACATGGTAGAATATATGTACATGGATACATATATTTTCTATGAACATGGTTTGTTAGGATTTTATCACTCCGTACATCGTAGTCAAATATTTAGGATATTTGAACGGATTTTACGGTGTTATATGGATGGATCCTACATTTTTGTCGTGTAACAACCCTCACTTTTGATAGCCTACTTTATATTTATTTACTAGGTGTAGTAATTAATTATAAAATGATGGATGTTGAGTAAATATTAATTTATTATGAAAAAGGTTAATATTTAGTGAAATGTTATATGATTACCGATGAGTAGGTAAAAATATCCATGTTGTGATTTATTGTGTCATAAGAATTAAATGACATTTTGGTTTAATGAGAAGACGGAACATAAAATGAGTTATAAAATTTCCAAATAATAATTTGGGGGGTGTAGTTAGTCCCGGTAAGTACGAGACAGTCAAAATAAGTTCCATATTGTATTTTGGCATTTCGGGCATTTTTGACTGGTTATAGCTTAAATGTGTAGTGCGTACCATTTTATCGCGTATTAGCCACTTAAGTGGGCTTTTCAGTTTTAAGCCACGTTTAAGTCCCAAACCCCATTTCTTTTATTCCATTTCTTTTTCTAATTGAGCCCTAGAGAGAGAGAGAGAGAGAGAGAGAGAGAAAGGAGAAAGAAGAGAACTTTGGAGAAAAGGGAGATTGGATCTTGGATTGTTGCCTCCACCAAATCAAATCTGAATTTGCAAGATCAAGGCAAGTAACTTACTTGCTATAATGTGATTTAAGTGGATTTATTATCCTGATTTGTTGTGGATTGTTATGATTTAGTTTAGTTAGGGTTTTGTTAAATTAATTGGGTATTAACCCTTAGAAAGTGATTTGGATGATAAATGTTGTGGATGATGGTACTTAGACATATTGTGGTGTATTAGTTCCATTAAATGTTATGGATTTGGTTGTTGGAATAAGAAATAGGGAGGCTAGGTCTGCTATGGCCGGTCGACTGCGGTTACCAGACCGGTCGACCGGGCCTTCGGAGGAGGGCACACTGCTTTCTTTCAAAGGCATGAAATTGAGAGCGCGGTCGACCTCGGGTCCCCTACCGGTCGACCGGCTCGTCGGAATTGAACTTTCTGCTTTTCTGCTAAGGTAAAAATTTGAGACGCGGTCGACCGCGGTCTTGGGACCGGTCGACCGGTCCCCTGTTTTCTCACCTAACTTCCTACTTTTGTTTTTAAACTCTTTTCTTCCCAAAGGGACTTAGGACCCTTCTTGAATGAAGTAAACCTTGAATTTTAGAGTCCTAGTGGAGTTGGTTGGTGCCCTAGTGTTGAATGGGTTTCACTTGGGGTTAGGTTCGGGGGAAAAGAGTTGTCTTAAGTGATGTTGAGACATCACTTCTCTTTGTGCATCCTAATAAGTGGATGGGGGTTTAATGCCCTAACTTGGAGACTTAGGGCCTTATCAAAGTTATATGAACTTTGGGGATTTATAGGATCATAATGATCATTTGGAGAGTTGTTGGGACTAGTATATTGAGAAATATTAATTAAAATATTCGATGGGAATTAGGTTCGCATAAAATGAACCCAATTGGTTTAAGGATGATAAATTTCTCTATTATGGACCCGAACTATGTAAATTTTGATGGGTTCAAATAAAATGAACCCGGTTGTTTAATTATGCTAGGTTCGAAAAAAAAAGGACCAAACACATGGATATTGAAAATGGAAACTTGGAAATGAAAATGAGATAAAAGGTGGTAAATGCTAATTTACTTAAACACACCTCTCTAAATGACATCATAAGGGAAGTTCACAGCTTGGTGATGCCCCCTGGCTAGTGAATGCAGGGTGGATATAGTCCTAGGCCATATGCGGGGTTTTGTATATTTTCTGTGCTAGTTAGGGGATTCCGGGTGTGGTCCTGACTTTACCACAGGCATATGGCCGCTTCCCGACGTTGCGTTATGATCCCAGGTTGTCTTGTATAGATAGGCCCTGGAAGATGATGGTCATTTAGGGGCGCGCCCAGTTGTGAAACTCGGAGGGGCGGTCTTAGAATCGTTATGTGTATATGAATATAACTTTTCTGCATCAAGTGGGACTTGATGGATATATGCCATAAAGAGCATGATACGTGCCATAAAGAGTACGGGAAATGAGATTAATAAGATATGTGCCATAAGAGCACTTGATATTAATGATATTCCTATTAAGGAATGGAAAGATGTTATGGTAAAATAATTAACTTTGGAAGTTAATAAATGAAAGGAAATTATACCTTCTTATTGTAAACCCAACAAATTGGCTTTTAATTCCTATTAAGGAATGTAAGAAGGATATGGTAATTGGATTAATGAGTAAAGGTTTTAAATTTATATTACTTACTTTTCTTTCTTTTATGTAGGCATTTCCTTTCCATTTCATTTCATAATTAGTTGAAATGTCATTGTCATATTATCATCCTTATTTATGCATAACTGTTCATCTCTATCATGCTTTTATTTCTTATGGTAATTATATAGAACCCGGCCCTGACCGGTTTGCTTTCCTTGTTGCATATATGATTGTATCTGCTCAGGTGCTCCATCGCAAGGACGCCCCTTTTGGTGTTCCCTTCCTTTGCCTTTGACGAACTGTAAGATTTTGCGGGTTATTACAGGACGTTGTATTAAACGCTTTCATTCTTGTTATTCTAGATAAGTCTGGTTCGTAACTCGGGCGAGTGGCCCAAACCTTGATATTTTATTAATGAATGTCTTACATAAGATATTATCGTGTTGTACGGTGTTCTTTGTATCTGTGGACCGACAGCTTATTCGGTCCATTTGTTTTCTATCGTTTTAGTGGTAATATATATATATATTCTTGTGGAATCACACTTGTTTATCAGATCGGGTTGTTTAAATTTAGTTTTCTTAACTGCTTATTTAAAATTTTACACATTTTGGCAACCCGTTTTCTGATATATTGGGTGGTTTTCCCGTATATTCATTTTATTTTGTTGATGCTGAGGATTACATCTGTCCATGATTCCTGTTACGTTTGAGTATTGGGCGGGCCACCCCTTATCTCGAATCTCGGGTTGTCACAGATGGTATCAGAGCATCAGGTTCTAGAGTCTTTAGGATCTATGTGGATTCGCCATGTTCTACCGTAGCGTTCTTTGATATAGAGACTAAGGTTAGGACTGTGTAGTTGTTTATGTTTGCGATCTTTTGCGGGTTAGATTATATTGTAACTCTATTGTTTCTTCATCTCGAACGCCACCTCGAGAGGTCGCTCTGAGAGACGTAATAGGGTTGTAGAAGGGGGGGTGGATTCTCCATCGCCTCCACAAGGGATCGTTAACGCTACGGATGTAGCAAACGCCGTAGCTCAAATGGTTATCACCTCCTGGACCGCAGTGGTCCACGTAACTCCCAGGGATTCATGATGTTCAAGCTCCTATAGGACCCTTTTATGGGAAAAGGGTTTAGGAGTCCTTTTAAGAGGGCAATTCCCCGGAATTCGAGGGAGGTATGGATGTTATTAAAGCCAATAAATGGAAACGGGACGTGCAACGCCACCTTCGAATGATAGAATGTAGCGAGGAAAGGAACAAGTCCTTGCCACTTTTAACTTAGTCGGATCTGAGTTATACTGGTGGGAAATAATAACCGCATCAGAGCAGAGAGACACAATGACGATCACTGAGTCCTGAGCTTTGTTTGATCGTGAGTACGTTTCTCCCGCAGTTCTTAGGGAGATGAGAAAGAATCTCCAGGGTGTTGTGCATGGAGATAGATCTGTGGTGGAATATGTAGAGGAGTTTACACGGTTGGTGAGTTTTATCCCGGATGAGGTGACTCCGGAAGATCTCAAAGATTATGTGAGGTCTAAACTAGAGAATCCGACAACAATTGCTGGGTTATCCAGCCTCACAAACTCTTGGTGAGGGTATGAATGTAGCCTCATCCCGTTGCTATAAGCATTGGTCATATACACCGAGTAGCAAGAAATCTACTGTCGTGGGCAAGCAGGAAAGCTTGGAGAACATGGGATTGGAGGAGGAGCATTTCCCTCATCCCAATCTGTGGGTAGTAAGTAGATAGAGAGGGGACCTCGATAAGGGGCTTCATCTAAAAGAAAAAGATTCGAGAGTTTATTACGGGTGGCAATGACGTTAGGCACGGTAAGGATGCTTCACAACTTAGGGGTCGGGATGGTCATGGAGGTAAGGACCATTTGGGCCAAAATGTTTCCCAGATTAGAGAAAGGGGTCGAGGTCGATAGGACATGAAGGGACGGTGCTTCCTAGATGGGGAGATGGGTCACTACTATATGGAGTGTCCTCAGTTGTTTGGGGGTCAGTTGCTAGGGCTCCGCAACAGCCGCGTGTTTAGTCCCTACCTCAGGTACCTGATCCGGTTGTTCCCATGCAACAGGGACAACTACTGTATGGAAGAGTTTGTTAAATTCGGGAGGTTATACTCCCTCTAGATTTGTTAGCATTGCCTACTATTATGGGTAAGTTTTATTTCGAAGGTACTTGAGTTACGTGTTATTCGATGCGGGTGTTACGCGCTCATTTGTTTTATAAGTTCTTCTCAGGCTACAGATTTGATAACATCTACTGAGAGTATTTTTATTAGTGTTGAGTTTTCTACGAGTGATGGTTCGCTCAATTTCTTATTTGTATATACATAGGGATTTATAATGGTACTTTGTGCTTTGAGGCCGATTTACTCGTCCTTGACATGGTCGGGTATGATGTGATTGATATGATTTCTCTCCACGACCGATAAATTCGAGTAGTAGCGTATAGGAGGGGTTCCTTGTTTGGATTACGATTTTGCGGGACGCTCCATGCGTGAACCTCGATGACTTTGGAAGGGGAGAGATGTTGTTCTTACTTCTTTTAGTTGATTTTATTTTATTTTGTTTTACTTTATTTTTTACTTTTAATTTTGTTGGTTGTAAGGTTTAGCTGAGAATCACGTAGAAGAGTGATTAATGGCTATTAAAGTGCAATTAGAAGCACTGTATACAGTTCTCTCATCTAAACGATGTGAGGGAGACTGGGATGCGAAGTTGGATTTAGACTTCGGGTTATGCCTTGATAAGAAGGCTATCTAAAATGATATATATATATATATATAAGGCTTTATGAAAGTTAATACTTGATTTGTAAATTTTTAGTTATTTGATTGGTAATGTATTTAGGTAGAATCTTTTCGGTCCCAAATATGTGTCTTAGAACTGTATATCTTGATGACCGACAACGCGAGGTAGTAGTGTAACGGGAGGGTTCCTTGTTTGGATTTCGCTTCGGCGAGACGTCCCACGCACGAAACCGAGCAAATGTCGGGAGTTGAGAAAGGTCTTGGGCACTAGGGATATACTTAGTATTAAACGTATACGACTTAGATAGGATTCAGTATAGGTAGGTAGACTTTAGGATTGTTTGGATGTAAGGCCTTTGGTATGTGACTTTAGCTTAGGAGGGATGTCGGGAGTTGACCACTAATAGATTGTGTGTTAGCTCCATAAGGGATTGATTCCCTAGTAACAAGAAGTAGGAGATGTCGAGAAGTTTTTCTCAGTTGGGCCAAAGGAGATGAGGACACTTGTAGTTAGAATATTAAGATGGCGCCTGCTTTCGGAAAGAGATAGGCGAATTGACTTTCACTTCTGAACCCATGTAGTTAAGCTCGAGGGTGGATTCAATGGACAAGCCTCTGCCAGGATGGGGAGCGTTAATGCTGGATCATAGATATATTGTTCATGCACCTCATAAGTCTAAACTTTTTGGGAGTATTATCCCATGTTTAAATTAAAATTCATAGGGGGGTGATCGCCGTATAAGAAGGGAGATGCTACTTCTTGGGCATAATTTAGTCTTTCGTGCGAGCAACACTTTATTGCAAGATGTCGTAGGAGAGACAGGGGTGGTTAAGACCACATATACAAGTTGTTAATTTGGGAAACAGAACTCTGCTCTTAGGACCGTGAGGGTGGGGTGCGTTTCCATAAGAGAATTTGTGTCCCAGATGAGAAGGACTTAAGAAAGGAAAATATGGTGGAATCTCATGGTTCTAAGTTTACGGTTCAGCCGGGTAACGACGAAATGTGTCAAGATATGCGCCGCTAATAGTAGTGGCCGGGCATGGAAAGGTTGTTGGACCGCATGGGGTGCCCTTGATTTTAATTTCCGACTGAAATAGAATGTTCTTTTCCCATTTGTGGAAAGTTTCCAAGCCATGGGAATCGAATTATGGTTAAGTACTTATTATCATTTTTCCACAGATGGCCAGTCAGAAGGGGTAAACCATATGTTGGGGCATATACTCCTTATGTGCGTGCTTGACTTCAAGTATAGTCTGGAACGGTGTCTTCCACTGGTCGAATTTGATTATTATAATTTATATCGATTCACTATTGGGATGGCGACTTATAAAGCCTTGTATCGTGGGCCTTGTGGATCTCCCACTTGTTGGTTAGAGGTGTGAGATGATAAGTCTCTCGGACCTGGACTAATCCGAGGTACTTCTTCGAAAATTGAGCTCATTCGGAATCGCATTGGTATAACCAAGATCGACGAAAGAGTTATGTCAATGCGGGGAGAAGTCATGTGGAGATTGAGGTCGATAGACCAAGTGTTGGTGCGAGTATCGCCTCTGAATGGCATTAAGCATTTGGAGTAGAAGGAAAACTTGCACCGCGTTACGTTAGACCTTTCCTATATATGTTAAGGTGGGTCCGGTAGCTTATCAACTTGCTCTACTAAATATTTGCAGCAAGTTCATGACGTAATCCATATCTCTTCTGTAAGGTAGTACGAGGGATGTGATGGTGCCTTTAGGCACCTTTCCTTCGAAGTTTTTGGGATGCAACTTGCCATTCCTTATGAGGAGTAGTCGGTTGCTATTTCAGAGCGTAGTGACCTGCGATTAAGATCTCATGTAGTACCTTTAGTAAGGTCGCAAGGTAGTCACCATAGTGTCAAGGAATCGACATGGGATCGCGAGGATGACATGCGTGAAAAGTATCCGCATTTCTTCTTGTGAAGTGTGCCTGAATTTTGGGGACAAAATTCCCTCCTAAGGGGAGGAGTGTGTAACAACCCTCACTTTTGATAGCCTATTTTATATTTATTTACTAGGTGTAGTAATTAATTATAAAATGATGGATGTTGAGTAAATATTAATTTATTATGAAAAAGGTTAATATTTACTGAAATGTTGTATGATTACCGATGAGTAGGTAAAAATATCCATGTTGTGATTTATTGTGTCATAAGAATTAAATGAAATTTTGGTTTAATGAGAAGCCGGAACTTAAAATGAGTTATAAAATTTCCAAATGATAATTTGGAGGGTGTAGTTAGTCCCGTTAAGTGCGAGACAGTCAAAATAAGGGCCATATTGTATTTTGGCATTTCGGGCATTTTTGACTGGTTATAGCTTAAATGTGTAGTGCGTACCATTTTATCGCGTATTAGCCACTTAAGTGGGCTTTTCAGTTTTAATCCACGTTTAAGTCACCAACCCCATTTCTTTTCTTCCATTTCTTTTTCTAATTGAGCCCTAGAGAGAGAGAGAGAGAAAGGAGAAAGAAGAGAACTTTGGAGAAAAGGGAGATTGGAGCTTGGATTGTTGCCTCCACCAAATCAAATCTGAATTTGCAAGATCAAGGCAAGTAACTTACTTGCTATAATGTGATTTAAGGGGATTTATTAGCATGATTTGTTGTGGATTGTTATGATTTAGTTTAGTTAGGGTTTTGTTAAATTAATTGGGTATTAACCGTTAGAAAGTGATTTGGATGATAAATGTTGTGGATGATGGCACTTAGACATATTGTGGTGTATTAGTTCCATTAAATGTTATGGATTTGGTTGTTGGAAGAAGAAATAGGGAGGCTAGGTTTGCTATGGCCGGTCGACCGCGGTTACCAGACCGGTCGACCGGGCCTTCGGAGGAGGGCACACTGCTTTCTTTCAAAGGCATGAAATTGAGAGCGCAGTCGACCTCGGGTCCCCTACCGGTCGACCGGCTCGTCGGAATTGAAGTTTCTACTTTTCTGCTAAGGTAAAAATTTGAGACGCGGTCGACCGCGGTCTTGGGACCGGTCGACCGGTCCCCTGTTTTCTCACCTAACTTCCTACTTTTGTTTTTAAACTCTTTTCTTACCATAGGGACTTAGTACCCTTATTGAATGAAGTAAACCTTGACTTTTAGAGTCCTAGTGGAGTTGGTTGGTGCCCTAGTGTTGAATGGGTTTCACTTGGGGTTAAGTTCGGGGGAAAAGGGTTGTCTTAAGTGATGTTGAGGCATCACTTCTCTTTGTGCATCATAATAAGTGGATGAGGGTTAAATGCTCTAACTTGGAGACTTAGGGGCTTATCAAAGTTATATGAACTTTGGGGATTTATAGGATCATAATGATCATTTGGAGAGTTGTTGGGACTAGTATATTGAGAAATATTAATTAAAATATTCGATGGGAATTAGGTTCGCATAAAATGAACCCAATTGGTTTAAGGATGATAGATTTCTCTATTATGGACCCAAACTATGTAAATTTTGATGGGTTCAAATAAAATGAACCCGGTTGTTTAATTATGCTAGGTTCGAAAAAAAAAGGACCAAACACATGGATATTGAAAATGGAAACCTGGAAATGAAAATGAGATAAAATGTGGTAAATGCTAATTTACTAAAACACACCTCTCTAAATGACATCATAAGGGAAGTTCACAGCTTGGTGATGCCCCCTGGCTAGTGAATGCAGGGTGGATATAGTCCTAGGCCATATGCGGGGTTTTGTATATTTTCTGCGCTGGTTAGGGGATTCCGGGTGTGGTCTTGACTTTCCCGCAGGCATATGGCCGCTTCCCGACGTTGCGTTATGATCCCAGGTTGTCTTGTATAGATAGGCCCTGGAAGATGATGGTCATTTAGGGGCGCGCCCAGTGGGGAAACTCGAAGGGGCGGTCTTAGAATCGTTATGTGTATATGAATATAACTTTTCTGCATCAAGTGGGACTTGATGGATATATGCCATAAAGAGCATGATACGTGCCATAAAGAGTACGGGAAATGAGATTAATAAGATATGTGCCATAAGAGCACTTGATATTAATGATATTCCTATTAATGAATGGAAAGATGTTATGGTAAGATAATTAACTTTGGAAGTTAATAAATGAAAGGAAATTATACCTTCTTATTGTAAACCCAAAAAATTGGCTTTTAATTCCTATTAAGGAATGTAAGAAGGATATGGTAATTGGATTAATGAGTAAAGGTTTTAAATTTACATTACTTACTTTTCTTTCTTTTATGTAGGCATTTCCTTTCCATTTCATTTCATAATTAGTTGAAATGTCATTGTCATATTATCATCCTTATTTATGCATAACTGTTCATCTCTATCATGCTTTTATTTCTTCTGGTAATCATATAGAACCCGATCCTGACCGATTTGCTTTCCTTGTTGCATATATGATTGTGTCTGCTCAGGTGCTCCATCGCAAGGACGCCCGTTTTGGTGTTCCCTTCCTTTGCCTTTGACGAACTGTAAGATTTTGCGGGTTATTACAAGACGTTGTATTAGATGCTTTCATTCTTGTTATTCTAGATAAGTCCGGGTCGTAACTCGGGCGAGTGGCCCAAACCTTGATATTTTATTAATGAATGTCTTACATAAGATATTATAGTGTTGTACGGTGTTCTTTGTAGCTGTGGACCGACAGCTTATTCGGTCCATTTGTTTACTATCGTTTTAGTGGTAATATATATATATTCTTGTGGAATCACACTTTTTTATCAGATCGGGTTGTTTAAATTTAGTTTTCTTAACTGCTTATTTAAAATTTTACACATTTTGGCCACCCGTTTTCTGATATATTGGGTGGTTTTCCCGTATATTCAGTTTATTTTGTTGATGCTGAGGATGATATCTGTCCATGATTCCTGTTACGTTTGAGTATTGGGCTGGCCACCCCTTATCTCGGATCTCGGGTTGTCACATGTCGATATGCCTGTATCGTGGTGTGCCCACCCTACTATAGGTGTCATTTTCACAATGCCAATGATCATGTACTTTGAAATATTTAGAGGCAATATGCATTCACTTGAGTTGTATGATAACTATGCTGACCGACGCTGACACATTCAAAAATATTACAATGCTTGGACTGCATCTACCCCTTTTTTACGCCATATTTATTTATATAAACTTCCTGCTTTTATGTTATCAAAGTCAATAAGAGTGCTCCAACATACCCATGTTGTGATGCCACTTAGTGCGTCTACTTCTCATGTTCAACAGCGTTTCTAACGTGTAAGGTTGTCACTACCATAACAATCTCTTGTCAATTATTCAATAAACCCAAAAATCTCGTCTTTGACTTCTCTTTTGATAAACCACTTATCATGCATAATTTTTTACATCGAACCCGACATATAATTCCCAAGACACTTACTTGATACTAATTACCCAACAGCGGTTGCACCTGTTGATGCCACCAAAATTATACCCACGTGATATTTAGCATGCTTACTTAGCCCCAACTCTCTAACAATGAAAAAATCACAATTTCATAGTCCTCTAATTAATCATGAACACTAAAGTTTTCACCCCAGTTGCATTGCTAGAAATTAATTTTTTGTCAATTTTATAAAATACTGCAAGTGCACAGGCTATTATAGAATAGCAAGTGTAAGTATGGGTCGAACCCACAGAGATTTGTCAATTTTTTATTCAAAATAATCGTGATTGTCTAACTAGATGAAATGGGTGTAGTGAAGAGGTGTAACATTAAACTAAGCAACCATAAATAAAAATTCGACTATGAAAGATATAAACTAGTGTATGAGAAACCAGGACATTGGATCCATTTATCACATTAAATTAATATTGTGTTATAATTTAAACTCATCATTCTTGATTTTGTAACTCAAATTAAATCGACTCTCATCGCATTTAATTCCGAAAATAACACGGTTACATTCACACTAAAATTTAACGTCTCCAAATTTAGATGACTAAGATCCCTGTTCCCTTAAAAGTCCACTTTTAAATTTCAAAGTATAATCTTAAAGCATGGACTATCAAAACAATCGAGTGCAAGCATAATCCATCAAAAAGTACTCACACTTAAAAATAAAAATATGAATTTTTTCAAACAAAGCCGAAGGTTTAAAACATACTCTCGTGTCATTTTAAATTAATATCGAATTTTTAAAACCTTTAGAACATGTTGAAAAATAAAGACGAATTTAAACAACACACAATATTAATCAAACACAATAAGATTCACCTAATCCTAGTAAAGAAATTAAGCTAGCATAATTGAAGAGAAAATAAAAATGCAAGAATGAATATTAATTCTCATTAATTAATCAACTTACAAAAATAATCGAGTCTTACAATTGATGCTGACAAAAGTTCTCGTACAAAATAATTTTTGGCCCTCAATAGAAATATACTCTCAAAATAAAGGAACAAAAAACTATCTGTCAACGCTCTCTCTAAAATTCTCTACAAAATAACGACCCAAATGGTCTTATTTATAAGCTTAAAAATGAAGTGTTTGAGTTTGAGTGAAACTCTCTTTGATTGGATGTATTTCAGCTGATAATCATCTCATTTAGTATTGGGAAGAGTTGTAGATAATTGGGAAGCCTTTTTAAAAAAAATAGTTATCCCTAATTTTGGTACTATTCATGTCACTATTCACAACACCATTTTTAATCGCATTTTTTACCTCAAAAACTTTAAAATCTCATTTCCGTCCGAACTTCAAAGTTATGAGTCTTGTCAAGAACATTTCGAAAAGCGGTGGCACAGCCTCAATGGACACTCGAAGGATTTTATAAAAAATATTTAGTACAACTGTGTCAACCGTGTCGTGTCGTGTCGCATCATGACGTATCCAAACAATTTTTTGCACATCGACTCCTTTGTTGTCCAAATTTCTAGGGTAACTGTAAAAATGTAAAATAAAAATAATTAATTCAAATTTAGGGTCATAAATATTTAGAAAATTACATAATTACCCATCTTTTCATTTTAGCCCTGAAATTCATAAATTGCCCGTTTTAATTTCGAATTCAACCAACTTTTAGACAGAACATTATTTTGCCTAGATAAGCATTTAAAAATTATTTTCAAGACCATAAAGTTTCAAAAATTGTGATTTCACCGCTTTAGGTTACTAAAATTGTATTTTTTACTAAAATTTTATTCAAACTTGCATTTTTCTTTTATTTTTCGAATACGATTCTAAAAGCTCATTATTTATGATATAACGGGCCTAACAAGGCCTAGATTTGGGCATACTTTATACAAAATAATGCATTAATCATTAATCTTGCCCGAAATACTAATACATTTTATATTATTCACTGATGATGAGAACCTTTTACCCAAATGCTATAACTCCAATTACGCAAGGCATATCAATGCTTTACCAAGGCTTGTTTTAGTATACTTCTCCTTCCATCGATAATGCAGTCAGTCTTGAGATTTTGGGGAAAAAAAACACTACGAAAATTCCTCATTTGAGACCGAACCTTACCTCATGCAAACATTGCATGAGAAAAACATCTTTGGACTTACCTCCCCTTTATTTATCTGACTTCTATGCACTCTACAATCAACAAACCAACATACGAATGTCTTTTTAAAACTTACCGTCATGTAATAATGCATTATTATGATGAAATATTTCCTTGGGTTACAAACATCCTTCACACTATATACCGAAACCCTTTGGGAGATTTATAATGGTACTCGTAATCCACCAGAACTAATGCTTAGTGCACATTTTCCTTTTGCTATTGACATTTGTTTATTGTTCGAACCACATCATGATGCTATCTATGGTGAGACACAACTTCAGTATAGTCTCTATCTTGGTCACAATCCTTATCCTTATACAATGGGGAGTGTCAAACTAAGGTAGTTGGTGTTGTTACATGAAAATGGTATTTCTAATGTAAATCATGCCATCAAAGCGATAATCAACAATCAAAAGTATGAAATAGAGAAAAAGAGAGATAAACACGATCGTTAAAATGAGCCTACGTCCACTACGGAACCTTATTCTCATTAGATCTATACATTTAATACAAGAATGGGAGCCTATTAGGCATAAAAGAGATGAGAAATAAGATATATACACAAACATAAATGTGTTGTGTTATAGAGGTTGAGGATAATTTTCTCAATCGAACACTTGGAAATAAATTATTTTCTCTCCGTATATGTGAATAAATGAGTAAATTTAAATGAACAAATTTCTCATATACGTGATCAAAAATTGACCTTTTATAAAGGATGAATATGACCTCAAGAATAGAAAATCGATTACTTTTTGAAAACATTGAATCACACCATAGAACTTATTCATCTTCTCTCTACACTATAACTAACTTCACTTGAGATCGATTAGGAATTTTTTTGGTGTATTGTAGGCTCGGATTTGGCTAGAAAGAATGATTTTTTTAGTTCAAAATTTCTGAGAATATAGAGTTTTTTTTCCGTTTTTTGACTTTTAGGCACTTTTTCTTCCAACCTCCATGTTGGTATCTCTTTCCTTTTTCTTTTCAACTCACATTTTTTTTATGTTTTTTTCTCTGTCCCCCCCCCCCCCCCCCCCCTTTTTTTCTTTTTCACACATTATTCTTGCAACCTCCTTTTCTTTTCGCATTTTGCCTATCGTAATTCCACCTTAGAATTCTCAAAAATTAGGTATGGATTTTTTATTTTCGGGGATTTTGACACCTAATTGAAGTTGGGTAGGATAATGGATTTTCAACAAAAGGCTTATTTGCTTTTTGGCTCAAGTGGGCATGCAACTGAATAATGTAAAAAAGTCGATTTGGGCTTAATTTTTAAGTTTCAAACGATGACCTAATCTCATTTCTCAAGTTTCATTGAGTTGATTTGTGTCTCAAGGAAACTTACTAAGATTGTTAGTGCTTCAGATTCACATTTTTAACTATTTGTTTTCAGTAATTGAATAAAACAAAGACTTTGAGATCATCGATGAATTTATCATTGAAGGAAAGTTTGAGGTATTTTAACTTAGATTGATTTAAATCTCTCAGAAATGATGAATGACACAATATCTCACTGGGTTAAAATCTCCATATTTATTTGTTAAGCACTAGCTTTCTCCTCAATAACAATTTTCAATCATATTATACGACTAATGTGTAAACAATTTCATAAGTTGAGAGATCCGTGAGTTAATTATATATTAAGAAATCATTTCAAAACTCGATTATTTTGAAAATATTTTTGAATTTTGATTTTTTCCCCGAAAATATTATCCTTACCCCCAAACCTAAATTTTACATTGTCCCCAATCTATGCTCAAACTAGAAATATGAACATAACAAATAAAGTAAAGAATAAAAGGACGATATTACCCGTGAGTTTCTACTTGCGTTACCAACTTCCAACCAATCTCACATTCCTGTCATCATAAATCAAAAGTCTAAACAATTGAGAGTCAACCCAATCGAAAAAGTATACACATGAAGGTGCATAATGAATGTGGTGAGTGAAATTATCGAGATGCGCAATCCCATTATAATAGAGATGGTCAGTCTCCAAAAGACTATCATAATGAAATTCCAAATGACACGCTAAGCCTAGGTTTCCCTCAAACTCGAGAATGAATAAATCGGATGATCCTCTACTCATTCCCTCAATCTCATCCAAATACTCAAATGATAAAAGTGGACGTGGTGGAACATGGCAATGCGGTATGACAAAACATGTGTCACTAGGTGGAAATGCTTGAATGATTTTTTCAATATCATCACTAATAGATAAAACCTCACGTGTAAGAATACTCTTAAAAGCTTGGTTTTTTATTCATAGAGAAGGGATTTATCTATCTTATCATCCTAGTATCTCTTATCTAAAAAATAGAAAGAATCCAATACATATTGGACTTGAATAGTAAGATCCTCATCAACCGGACCGAATTATTTCCCAAAATCTTCAAGACTCATATCTAGAGACAGATCAGGTGGCCAAGCATGTAGATCGGTTCTCTCACAATCTCATGGGGTTGTTACATCGTTCACTTCTTTAATGTACTTGACTTCAATCTCTCCATCATCAGATGATGGCCTCTCTAAATTAAACACATTCAAATCCATGGTCATGTACCCAAATGATAAGTTAAGTTGCCCACTACGACATCGAATGACGGCATCAGAGGTGGCCAAAAAGGGTCGACCGAGGATGATTGGGATTTGCGTTGTGTAACACCCCATAAATTCAAGGACCTTTAATTAAATTATATTTTGGGAGAGAAATAATTTATTTTATTGGGAAGAATTAAATTCATGATTTGGTATAATTTTTAATTTGAGAAAATTATTAATTTGACGAATTGAGGATTAATTATTTGGACTGCTTTGTGTCGCATTTTGAGGTTGAATTTGGAGAATGTTATAAATTAATTTGGATGGCAATTCAGAGTGCACGATTGAGTCCGGATGGGTCTAAGTAGATAGAAAAGAGTGTCTATAGGTATAGTATTGGATTAAAAACTTTTTAGACAAATTTGAGCTCCGAAATATGTGTTTATGCCCTTTTTTGAACACATATAAGCCCCAAAATGGGATTTGAGTTAATAACCCTAATTGTAAAGGGCGAGGAAACTTTAATTAATTCTTAGAAGACTAAATTTAGGAGAGCCAAAGAAGAGAGCAACTATAGGAGATTTGTGAAGTTTAATCCAAGAACATGAGGGGAGACCATTGAATAAACCATTCTTCTTCATTAAAGAAAATGATTTTACAAAACTTAAGGAAAATTATTTAACTCGCATTACATTAACTGCATTTTTCCTATTCATATTATATATGGTGTGGATTGAATAATATGTTATGCTTAGTTTAATATTTGAATTTGGGGATTTCATGATTATGATTTAAAAATTTGTAAAGAAAAATTTGTACAGAAAAATTTGTGTCGATGGAGTATTTATATTGAGAAAATCAAATGGGTGGATTTAGGAAGAATTTTTGAAGGTTTTGGGGGTATAACCTGTACAGAGTCGAGGGTTTTAAACCTTTAATTGCGGATTGGTTTTCTGGTCAACGAAAGAGGAGAGAGAACACCAGGGTCGTTCGAACGACCCGGTGTCTCATTCAAATGACAGGCATTATCTTTCGAACGACATGGCTAGTCTCTTAAATGACCTGATTGATTTCGAAAGAATTCTCCCCTCCCCTAATTTAGGAGTGATAGTTTATTTGTGATGAATGTTACTAATTTAGATGAATCTGAATTTTGGGATTTATAAATTAGGGTTTGAAATTTTAGAGTTTACCCTTGGATTAATAGAGGACAAATCCAATTAAAGAATTGAGGTTTAGGATTGAGTAATTTGAAACCTTGTAAATTAAGTGGGTAATCTCAATTGAATGAAATTGAATAATGAATTAGGAATTTTGAATTTCGGGCCAAGCAAGATAGCCCAGATATATATGGTTGAGTGACACCAAGATAATTAAATTAATTAGTGTATGATTAATTAAAATTTGGGTCAGAATATAGACTTAAATGTACCAGGCTAGTGTTAAGGATATAGTACATAGGTAGCCTGAACTTCAACATAGACTTGTTATAGGCTTGAAAGGATACAACATGAACATTCTATCCTATGACACAAATTATTTTGTCTGCAATTAAACCAATACTACAAATTGATTCGATTGGAAATTTGTCCTTATATATATATATGTGTGTGTGTGTGTCTGTGATTTATAAATATTTGTGTGAATAATATTTATAGGAAAGCATACCCACTCTATTACTATCATGGGAGGTTGCGCGGTGTGAGTGAATCCCATGGCTAGAGAATGTAGGGCGAATATATTCCCAGGTCATAGCGTTCGAAAGCAAGAATGAGATGCTTTGGGTATGATTCGGTCTCATTCCAGGGGAAACTATGGCCGCCTCCAATACGTTTGTGATTTGTTATTTTCTGACTCAGGTACCTAACCGTATCAGGATTACGGGTGGATGAGTATACCCGCGGATGATAGCACTTAGAGAACTCTTGATGAATGCCGACTCGGGAGGATGGTTATATATCTACGACATGTATGTGCGAATGTTGTAGTCTGAAATTACGTATGTATGGTATATTTATATACGGTCGAATACATGATGATAATTGTATTAATTATATAACTTGTAAGATTGTTATGAGGTATCAAATGAGAAATGATTTAAAAAAAGTTAGTGTGATTAATAACTTATATATATATAAATATATATATATATATATAGAGAGAGAGAGGGTGGCTCAGGTGCGCACCAAATGGTGCGGACCTGGTGCGCACCTTATTACTTTTGGCAAAACAAAGTTATATATGTTCCAACACAACCCAGCTCCCTCTCGTCAAAACTCAGCTCCATTAAGCCCAGCACCTTAACTACATCCCTTCTCCCTCTCGTCAAAACCCAGCTCCCTCTCGTCAAAGCCCGAGCTCGTCGTCATCCTCACACATCTGATTGATACACTACTCCACATTTGCACAAAGGTATGAACTCAAATCTGCCCATGGTTGTTGGAACGAAAATGTTTGGGTAAAAAATCTTACTCAAATCTGCCCACATTTGCCACTCAAATCTTACTCAAATCTGCGACATTATTTGGGTAAAAAATGTTTGGGTTAAATCGAAAATGTTTGGGTTGAATTGTTTACATTTAATTGCTCCATTTTTGTACCAGTTAGTTTCTAGGTTTTTTGTACCAATTAATTTTTTGGTTTTAACAGTTAGTTTCTAGGTTTTATAATTAACAGTTAGTATATAGGTTTTTTTAATTTTTTTAATCAAATTATATAATAACTAGGTTTTCTAATTAATAGTTATTTTTGTTTGTAATAGTTGAGTTAATGTTTTGCAATTTCTTTTGTAGAAAATGGATAGTTCGAGCATTAATAAAGAAATGTGGATCGGAGAAAATATGGCTTTTGAGTTTGAGATTGAGCAAAATGTCAATTTAGATATTGCGGTTGATAGAGGGGAACAATGTGTTACATTAAATTCGGATGACAATGATAAATATTTCAACCCTCAAGTGCGGGATGACCTAAAGCCAAAAATAGGTCAAGAGTTCCAAACCCTTGATGAAGTGAAGAGTTGTTACAACGCATATGCAAAGGTAGCGGGGTTTAGTGTTCGTAATTGGACTGAGAAGAAGGATATTGAGAGTAACAAAATTATAAGGAAGGAGTATGTTTGTTTCAAACAAGGAAAGGGCAAGGTTGTAGATATTCAAGGGAATTCTAGACGTCGGGGTTCCATTAGAGAGGGTTGTAAAGCAAAAATTGCAGTTGCGATGCATTCGAGTGGCGCATATGTGGTTATTTCGTTTGTGGAGGGTCATAGCCACCCGTTGACGACGCCAAGGAAAACCCATTTTTTGAGGTCTCATCGGAGCATATCGAGTTCCCAAAAGTGCTTAACTCAACAGCTTGGAATGATCAATATACCACCGCACCAACAATTTAACTTTCTTGGATTGCAAGCGGGTGGCTTTGAAAATATCGGGTTTACGCAAAAAGATTTATACAATCAAGAGAGGGATAGGCGCAATGAATTGAAGGGGCACGACAGAGATATGTTGCACGAGTTTCTTAAACTAAAAGAAGAAAATAATCCGTCTTTCACTTACAAAATTGCAAGTGATAGTGAACAACGAATTAAGCATTGTTTTTGGGCTGATGCAATTAGCAGACGAGATTACAAGTCTTTCGGGGATATGGTAATATTTGATACCACATACAATACTAATCGTTATGGTATGATTTTTGCGCCACTGATGGGAGTGAATAACCATGGGCAGACTATCTTATTCGGTTGTGCTTTTCTGAGTGATGAGACCGTAGATTCATTTATTTGGCTTTTCAATCGCTTTTTGGAAGCCATGCCGAGCGATGCACCGAAGATGATTATCACCGATCAAGATCCGGCAATGACAAGAGCAATATCAGAAGCCCTCCCACACACCTATCACAGGTATTGCAGTTGGCACATATTAATGAAATTTCCTGAAAAAATTGATTCTTTGAAATTTAAGGCCTACTACAAAGAGTTTTCTGATTGCATAGGGAATTCTGAAATAAGGGAAGAGTTTGATGCTAAATGGATTGACCTTGTTCACAAGAGTGGTTTAACTGACAATAAATGGCTCCGTTCTATGTTTGAAATTCGTTCTCAATGGGTTCCTGCTTATGTGAATCATATTTTCTCCGCCGGAATGTCAAGTAGCCAACGAGCTGAAAGTGCCCATTCATTTTAAAAAAAACATGTTTCAAAAAAGAACTCGCTTGTGGATTTTATGATCCAATTCCGTAGGGGGCTTAAGTGTCGACGTCATGAAGAGTTGTATGCCGATCACAAAGACTTGACCGAGAAGCCGAGACTTAAACTATTTCATGACGCTTTGGTGCAGATGGTTGAAATTTATACAAATGAAATATTCTATAAATTCCAAGATGAGATGTGGGAAATAATGAGTTACAAGTTGGAACAGGTGAAGGTGGACGGAAGTAAACATGTCTATTCTATCCGAAGGAAGACCGATGACACGAAAAAGGTACGAGAAATTATTTATGACACTAATTTGGAATTTGTCTCGTGTCCTTGCAAGATGTTTGAAAGCGCTGGGATCCCATGCCGACATATTTTGGCTTATTTGCAAAAGTTTGATGATATTGATGCCTTACCGATCCAATACATTTTGAAGAGATGAACAAAATCGGCAAAGTCAGTTAATACAATGGTCGTCGATGCTTGTGGCATCGATATAACTGATGACAAGTCATATTTTCTACAACGGAGTCAACTAATACAAAGGTCCTTGAATGTCGTTGATACGGCCCTCAGTAGTTCGGGAGGAATTCAAATTTACAATGAAGGTTTGGACGACATACTTGAGAAAATCAAGAAATTTGTTTGTATTGGTTCTAATGCAAAAGTTTTCGTCAAACCAAGTGTAGGCGTTTCGGTGAACATGAGTTGTAATGACGGTAATGTTTACAAGGAACCACATAAGGTTAGAGCAAAAGGATGTGGTAAAAGGCTTAAAGGAGGGAAAGAAAAAGCAATGGGTAGAGTGAAGAAGTCTAATGTACGCCGCTGCAATGGCTGCGGCATGGTAGGACAATCGCATGATAAAAGAAATTGCCCGTTGATCAATAATAGGTAAAAAACATTAATTTCCATTGTATTTATTTATTTTACAAGTTAGTAAAAAAAACTAATTTACCTTTATTTTGTAGGATCGACGATGGCCAAGGTGGAAGTGAATACGAAGAGAGTGATGATTCAACGAGTTGATGTTGTGTTGTATTGAGTGGTGTTGTATTCAGTGGTCTTGTAAATCAGTTGTATTGCACTTCAACTGAATTCAGTGGTGTTGTATTCTGTCAAATATTGAAATTCAGTTCAATATGAACTTCAATTGTATTCACTAGTTTTGTAATCTGTTTGTATTGAACCTCAATTGGGAATTAATGTATTCAGTGGTGTTAGTATAACTTTTTTTAATGTAAGTGTTTTGAATGTTAGTATAACTGTATAACTGGTAGTATAGCTGTTGAAGTTATTTACATGAAATTCCCCAGCATTCATGCCCTCATGTAGTAACAACCCTTCCATTAATTCAACAGCAAGCAGAGATGACTTCTTCTACTCAGTGGCTGCAAGAACTGTTTGCCCTTCCACCTGATATTAGAACCGAATATGTGGTTCAAACTTAATATATTAAACTATAATGACCCCAGCTTAGTGTCTTGGATTGCTCAACTATTTTCATATAACATAACTTGTTCCCTTTCCATTTTCCATTTTTAGATATTGGAAATATAACGGGGAAAATGAAAAAGAAAATACAATATGCTGCTTTCTATATAAATTTGGAAAACTTATATGATGTTTACAATTTACGTTTTTGAGTTTTAATCTAACATGACTCTTAATTGAGAAAAGCCAACACGAAAAGCAAAAAATATACTTTTAATTTGGGACTGCTAGAGTGTATTTTATTGTTTGTAATTCGCAGTATGTCTTCTATACCTGAGATTAAAATATAACATTGGGAAAAATGATTGAATAAAACATTGTGTTACCCTGTAAGTGGCTCCCCAGAATTCCTCCTCAGTTGCAGGAACTGCAGTGACCTTGAGATTAAAGTAAAGGCCTTCCAAGCAATAAGTTATTCAATATTGCTCTGCCAATTCATGCTAATATACAACAGTTTTTAATTTGATTGGTCTCTAAATGTAGATATTGCAATTGCCCCAAAACTGAGTCTAGGTTCCATGTGTTGGTGGATACTGACTTTGCTAGAACAGTATAGTCACATTATGCTAAAAAAATTGCCCCAAAAATTGCAATTGCCCCAAAAATTGCAATTGCCCCACATTATACTGAGTTCCAAAAATTGCAATTGCTAGACTAGTATGTCTGCTGAGGTAAGCCTAAAATCCCAAGTGGGCTTAGAACTGCCACTTCCATCTCAATGATGAGAGAATTCCTATTAGCTCTATAATTTCGAAATTTGCTAGGTGGATCTATCATATCAATTCTCTTTGTAAAACAAAATTCAATGCCCTTATGTGCATAAATATCCAATTCTCTTTGTCCAGACAGTAAGGGGTGAAATAAAAGTACCAGCCAACTTTGAAATAAAAGACTGAAACATTAGAGTAGCTGAAACATTAGAGGAGCTGTATGGAACATTCAAGATTTCCAATACTGAGCTTTGTTGTATGGAACATTAGAGGAGCTGGAAAGAAGTCAGCAAATAGAAGACTGAAAAAGATTTCCAATATGCATAAATATCCAATTATGCATAAATATCCAATATGCCTGGACATCCTAATTATAGAATTTGGTGATTTTCTTACACAACCCAAACTACATGTGCATTACATAATATGATTCAAAATGGCACATTACATAACCCAAAGTGGAGTTTCATATTACATAACCCAAAGTGGAGTGCATTACATAGTTTCACATTACATCGACATCTTAAAAATTAAAATTGCTACAATTACAACCAGAATACAATTCAAACGGAAATACAAATTGTCAAACTTCGTCTCCCAGCCCTCCACTTTTTTCGCAATCTTCTTCTCTAATTTGTCCAACTTCTTCTCCAGGTCATCAATTTTTTTGCCCAACTTCATCTCCATTTCGCCAATTTTATTGCCCAACTCCATTATCTTCACACTAAGATCACCATATTCAATTTCAACTGCATTCTTGGTGGCAACCGATTTTTGGGAATCCACTGATTTCCCGGTATCAATCCAACGAAAAAACCCACAAGAATTGATTTTATAATTAGGGCACGCAACAAAACGTCGCCCCGGATTCCCCGATGTCTTTGATGTTCGCATTTCCGCACGATCTCTGCAATGACATAAAATCTGGGAGGTAGATGAACTTTTAGGGGACTCCATATCCTGCAAATTATGGACTTTTTTATCAGAAAATATTTAACCAAAACAGTTATACAAATTAAGTGATTGCTATAATTTGTACCCAGACAGTTACATGTATACAAATTAAGTGATTGCTATAATTGCTCCACTTTCTACAAAAGAAATTGCAAAACATTAACTCAACTATTACAAACAAAAATAACTATTAATTAGAAAACCTAGTTATTATATAATTTGATTAAAAAAATTAAAAAAACCTATATACTAACTGTTAATTATAAAACCTAGAAACTAACTGTTAAAACCAAAAAATTAATTGGTACAAAAAACCTAGAAACTAACTGGTACAAAAATGGAGCAATTAAATGTAAACAATTCAACCCAAACATTTTCGATTTAACCCAAACATTTTTTACCCAAATAATTTCGCAGATTTGAGTAAGATTTGAGTGGCAAATGTGGGCAGATTTGAGTAAGATTTGAGTAAGATTTTTTACCCAAACATTTTCGTTCCAACATCCATGGGCAGATTTGAGTTCATACCTTTGTGCAAATGTGGAGTAGTGTATCAATCAGATGTGTGAGGACGACGACGAGCTCGGGCTTTGACGAGAGGGAGCTGGGTTTTGACGAGAGGGAGAAGGGATGTAGTTAAGGTGCTGGGCTTAATGGAGCTGGGTTTTGACGAGAGGGAGCTGGGTTGTGTTGGAACATATATAACTTTGTTTTGCCAAAAGTAATAAGGTGCGCACCAGATCCGCACCATTTGGTGCGCACTTGAGCCACCCTCTCTCTCTCTCTATATATATATATATATATGACAAGACTAGTTACGAGGTAAATAGCTAGATGGGTCATGTATAGGTACGTTAGGCATGCACATCAGTCAAGGGGTGAGGTGTCCTCAAGAGAGTGTTCGAACCTAACTTAAATATGAAGAACATTCATGCATTTTACTTTACTGCATTTAAATTCACTTGCTAAATATTTTGGGTTCTAACTGTTGCTATAAAAAATATTTTCAAAACTTTTTAGGTGTCCTACCACAGGGGCGCCAAGTCTGATCTTCATGCAGGGTATGTAGATGAGGTACATATGGGTGCTGCAGGATATTTCTTTAGATGCCTAGATCATTCTCTTATAAAAAGGGATATTCTAGTTGTACTTTGGGCATGTTGCCCCTGGCTTGTACTCGATACTTTTGGTTTTGCATGTATTAGGTAAACTTTACAAACTTTGGACTATAAAGACACAAATTTCCAATTAAGTTCTTTATAGTTTTGGGTTAATTTTGGAAAACAAATACTTGAGTCATAGGATAGATTCATGTGTATCCATCCAATCCTACGGCGTGTTTGTTGAAGACGTAGCAACCATATTTGTGAAGCTTTATCATTGTCGAGTTTCAAGTGCCATGTTTCTACGTCAACGTCAATTGATTCCATAGTCTGCAAAAGGTAAGAATGTATTTTTATATATCTAGGGAGACTTGGAATAATTTTATAATGGGTGTAACTTTATTTTAAAATGAATTATATTTTGAGAAGGTTACTTTAGAACTTTGAATACACCGTTTCTTGGGCTTATAATGAAATTTGACTATTCTGACATTTCGTTCGAAATTGTTGTTCGAACGAGAATGTTGTTTGGATGAGAATTTCATTCAAACGAGTTTGCCAACGATTTTTCCCATTTTTCCACTGCATTATCGTTAAATGTTCCTTCGAACGAGATATCCGATGGGAATATATTTTGGCAGTTTTCTCCATGTTCCCACTACTTTTGTTCCCACTATCTTTTCCTGGATTTTATATGTGTGTGAACCAACCATTTTGAGATAACTTTTGACACACTTTGAAAGAGAAATATTGAGAGAAAATTTCTGAAATCAAAAGTTCATGTTTTTGTGTTTTCAAGCTTTCATGAATTGATTTCTACCAAAACACACACACCAATCAGTTTATGTTGATTCCAAGTTATTAAATATATATATATATATATATATATATATATATTTCTTGGAGTTTTTTTGGAACCGGGTCATACTCTACCATTTGAAAAGTTGTTTGGGTTTACTTCTACATTCCACAAAGAAGAAGAGTTTGTTTGTTGCTACGACATTCCCACTCAGAGAAAGGCTTCAGGTGCGGGTTGACGGTTGTCATAAGACCTCATTGGTGGATTCCAAGGTTATGGTGGAGTTTCGAGATTGTCGACTAAGCGGAGGTTGGTACAAGAAGATGCGTCATGGGCTTGAAGGTGTCAAGTTGAGTTGAGTAAGTCATTTATCTTTTACTTGTAAAATTCCATACTTAGTGGACTTAAGGCTAAGGCCGTCCGAGGTTTTTCCCAATTGAGTTTTCCTCGTACATCGCGACGTAGTGGTTGTGAATTTATTTTATCTTGAAAAATTAACCTTAGATGCATGCTTAGGTAAAAAATTAAAATTTTGTTTAATTCACAATTGTGATTAATATGGTGCTTGTTTAATTATTTGGGTAAGTTTATTGTAAGTTAATTTAATTCAAGTCATGAAATTTAATTGAAAAAATGATTTGTCGTGTTTGCATATTTAGAACTTGAATTAGAATTAATGTTTCTTTAAGTTGAAATTAAATATGGTGGTTTAATTTAATTTCACTTTAAGTTTAATTTTAATTTGGTAATAAATTAAAATTTGTGTTCAACATATTTTTCCATCTTTTAAAGAGAAGAAAATTAAATAAATTTTGAAAAATTAAATTTTGTTAGTAACCATCTTTATTCCTCACTAAAAGGAAATTAAAGTGAATATTATTAAAATTGGGGGTCCTATCATGTTCTTCAAATTGGTATGAGATCCGGAGCCTAATTTATTGCGTTAAGGTCCTTTTTAGATTTTTGGTTAAAAATAAAATTTTCCCCATTTTCAAAATTTCCTATTTTCGATGGTTCTAATTATGAATATTGGAAAGCACGTATTCATTTGACACTTAGATCTATCGATGAGAGGGTTTGCTTTTCAGTTGTTAACGGGTGGTACCCACCCACACATTTGGTAGAAAATGAGCGTGTTCCCAACCCGCAGATAGATGGAGTGAGAATGAATTCAAACTTGCTAACTTTAATTCCTGAGGTTTAAATGCCTTGTTTAGTGCGGTCACACCGGATGAATTCCTACGTATCATGACGTGTGAAATCGCTAAGGAATCTTGGGATATATTATAACTCACTAAGGAGGGAACTAGTGTCGTTAAGGCTTCTAAATTCCAAAACCTCACCACTCAATTTGAAATCGTCAAAATGAATGAAAAAGAAACATTCGATGAGTTCTATGCTAGACTCTCCGATATAGTAAATTCTTCATTTAATTTAGGAGAGAAAATACCTGACGACCAAGTTGTAAAGAAAATTCTTAGGTTCCTACCCGATAGATTTATCCCTAAGGTTACCGTTTTAAATTCTTTACCCATCTTACACTCTACCAAACCTGAGGAACTAGTAGGTGATTTGCAGACCTACGAACTAGATATGTTCGCCTCCAAAACCGAAAAGAAAATTGATAAGGGGATTGTTTTGAAAGCCCAAAAGGAGGAAAAATAAGTTTGGATGACGAGAGTGATAGAGACTCGGAAGAGATGGCTATGTTTGCTAAGAATTTTCGTAAATTTCTTAAATTTAACAAAGATAAATTTAAAAATGATTTAAAGAAATTTTAAAAATCTAAGCATGACAATTCCGAAAAGATCCCCAAAACTTTTAATGAAATCCATAATAGGGACGAGTCTAATAGGTGTTATGGTTGTGAGGGTTATGGCCATAGGTCTTTTGAATGACCAACTAAACTAAGTAAAGAGGTTAAACAACCAATTTCATATAATGCTACCCTTAATGATAGTGATAAGGAAGAGGGACCGGCTTCCCCCACTAAGCATAACTTTGTCCCGTTCATGGTAAGTCATGTGAGCACCAATAATGAATCTTCCCATGAAGATATACAATTACATGACACTTCTGAGGTCAATGTTTATTATTCCCTTATTTTTTATGGTTGTGAGAGTGAAGAATAGTAAGAGAGTGAAAATGAAGAAGAGGTTGATGTGAGTGAACTTAAAATTGCTTTTCAAGATTTATATGAAGAATCTATTAAATTTAAAAGAGAAAATTTGAAGTTAGAAGTTAGTTTGAAGGAGCGTTCCAAGGTTGTCAATAAGAGTGCATTAGTTGATGACTTTAGGACATGAGAGAGAGATCTTAGAGAGAAGCCTGAGTATGTAGAAGGTGAGAGAGATAGCCTTAAGGGCTTAATGGAATACTTGAAAAAGGAGCTTCTCGCGTTTAAAGAGCACAATGTTTTGTTAGAGTACAAAATTTTAGAATTCGAAGAACACTTGAAAGACTATAGTAAAGTCAAATTTGATTTGGATTGTTGTTCAGAGAAATTAGATAAAATATTAGAAACGGTCCAAATTAAAAATGACATGTGTGGTTTGGGATTAGATACTTGTAATGAATCTACTCATAAAACCAAAACCAATGTTTTAGGAGATTCCTGGAGGAACAATGTTAAAGATCATCTCTTAGGTAAATCTTTTCACCGAGACTTTAGGTGTTCACATTATGGTTGAAAAGGTCATCTTACGAAATTTTGTTTTGATATTAAACGAGGTCCTAGAAAATACCACCGTAAGGCAACCGAGGTAGCCAAGATTCCTATATCCCGAGATCGTCATTCATCATTAGTTTGGGTAAGGAGATCCAACTTCGTAGCTTTACAAGATACAATTTTTTATTCTCATTTACTTTCACATGATACCTCCCTTACTAAATCCAAAGGTTTAATGTGTTAGTTGTTTGCATACTTTAGCTTTTTGTACTTCATGATATATTATCATGCTAATTGTATGCTTGTTTGTCATGTTTCTAGTCTATACTCCATGATTTATCACATGCTAGAATTATGATTTGTGTTTATCTTTTGTATTATATTTGTTTCATTTCAAGTATGCAATAAATGAAAAATACAAAAAGATTTTTGTTTATCATTTGTGTTTTACCTTTTTAGTAATTTAGGCTTAATGAAAAATAAAAATGATTTTTGTTTGTCTTTTGAGTAAATATTTTTGTTTGTTTTGTTAAAAATTTCAAAAAACTCAAAAATATTTTTATTGTGTGTATTTTCGTTTGACACACCTTATGTGGCATATACTTGTGTTTGAATCCTTTCCTATTCGCATCCATGTGGATAGAACTTTTGGTTAAGATTGTCAATCCTTAAAATGTTCTTTACCATGCTTACATGGAGTAGTTGGATTTTGTGTTGCTTAATGGATTCTATTTTTATATGCCTCAATTCAGACATGTACGAGCTCACTTGAAATTTTAACTTCACATGTATATTTGAGCTTTGTGAGGTGTTCTCCTACCAATCTAGTCATCCACATATTTTTGACCTAGGAGGACTTGTGAAAGTTAAATCCGTTTCACGTGAGATTTGTGTGTTATAATTTTTTTATATGAATGTGCACAGGGAAGGGTCCGAAAGGAAAATTTTCCTTTGCAAGCAAACCACCGTTTATAATGGACCTAAAAGAAATACGTCGTCCAAAGTCCTAAAAGTAAAATATGTCATTAAAAAAAAAAATTCCAAGGCCCATTTTGTTTAGTTGATATAGTCATTCCATAATTATACGCATATTTTGAGGGAGGTTGGATGCTATATCAACGGGTTTTCATAATGTCCGTTTATCCTAGTTGTGCTTTGATTGTCATGACTCTATTGGTTTGTAGAATCATCAAAATTCTAGGCTTATGTGCATTGTGTATGTTTGTTCATTGAGTTCAATTTATATTGTCACATGAGGGTATATCTAAATGTGATAATGTTTTGCAATAAAATGAGAACTCTGTGAACATATTTTAAGTGATTGGGTCGAAATTTAATTGTTACTAGTTCACTCCCCTACACTTTCGTTTACCACATGTACTTGGACACATTTTTGCCATACGAGCGTGAAAAGCTTAATGTATTTTGTGTCATATGTGGTGTTTATACCTAAGTATATGTGCGTGTGCATTAATGATATTTATTATGTACTCATATACGTTGTATTTTTTTTGTTTTCTCTTTGCCTTGCTTGCTAGTCCATCTATGCCTCTAATTCATAATTGGTATCTATCTCGTTGCATTTTTTTTGGTTGATATCACATGCTTAGTATCTTATGTATCAAATTGGTTCTTTTATCCTTTGTCTATTCCTGAACAAAAAGGGGGAGAATGATAGTGTGACAACCCAAGATCCGAGATAAGGGGTGGCCAGCCCGATACTCAAACGTGACAGGAATCATGGATGGATATCATTCTCAGCATCAACGAAAATAAACTGAGTATATGGGAAAACCACCCAATAAATCAGAAAACGGGTTGTCAAAATTTTTTTTTTAGAAATTTAAAAACAGTTAAGAAAATTTAATTTAAACAATCCAAATCTCATAAGCAAGTGGGATTCCACAAGAACATATATAATACAACTAAAACGAACGTATACAAATGGACCAAATAGGCTGTCGATCCACAGCTACATATAACACAATACAATAATTTAATATCTTATGTAATACATTCATTAAATAGGTACAAATGTTTGGGCCACACGCCCGAGTGAAAAGACCCGATCATATCTAGAACACAAAGATGAAAGCGTCTAATACAATGACCTGTAATAACCCACAAAATCCTACAACTCGTTGAAAGCAAAGGATTGGAAACATCAAAACGGGTGTCCTTGCGGTGGAGCACCTGAGCGGATACAAGCATATGCAACAAGGAAAAGTGAACCGGTCAGGGCCGGGTTCTATATGATCACTAGAAGAAATAAAAAGCATGATAGAAATTAACATTTATGCATGGATGATAAGGATGATAATATGGCATGTTATCTAGCATGTTAAGCCTAAATTACAATTTAAGACAATTTAACTAAATGATGAAATAAAATGTCATTTACATAAAAGAAAGAAAAGTAAATAACTTAAGTTTAAAATCTTTACTCATTTATCTAATTTCCATTATCTTTTATATTCCTTAATAGGAATAAAACCATTTATTAACTTCCATAGTTAGTTATCTTACCATTTCATCTTTCCATTCCCTAATAGGAATACCATTAATATCAAGTGCTCTTTATGGCACATAAGTCTCAATCCCGTGCTCTTTATGGCACATATATCCATCAAGTCCCACTTGATGCGGAAAAGTTATATTCTCATACATATAACGTTTCTAAGACCGCCCCTCTGAGTTTCCCTACTAGGCGCACCCCTAAATGACCATCATCTTCCAGGGCCTATCTATACAAGACAACCTGGGCACCTATCGATACGTCGGGAAGCGACCATATGCCTGCGGGAGAGTCAGGACCACACTCGAAATCCCCTCACCAGCGCAGAAAACATATAAAAACCCCGTATATGGACTAGGACTATATCCACCCTGCATTCATTAGCCAGGGGCATCACCAAGCGCGCGAACTTCCCTTATGATGTCATTTAGATAGGTGTGTATCAGCAAATTAACATTTACCATTTTATATCTCATTTTCATTTTCAATTTCAATTACCAATATCCATGTGTGTGGTTCTTTTTATTTGAACCTATTATTCATTAAACAACCGGGTTCATTTTATTTGAACCGATCATCATTAACATAGCTTGGGTTCATTTTAGTGGAACCTATCCTCTGTAAACCATTTGGGTTCATTTTATGCGAACCTAACTCCCATCGAATATTATCATTAATATTCCTAAATTTCAAGTCCCAGCTAAATCTCCAAATGATCATTATGATCCTAAAAATCCCCAAAGATCATATAACTTTGATAAGCTCATAAGTCTCAAAGTTAGGGCATTTAACTTCCTAACTTCTAAAAGTTTGAATAAAATAAGAAATGCCTTAACATTTCTTTAAACACCCCAGGAAAATAAACCCCAGATGACCCAATTCTAATCTAGGGTGGCGACCAAGCTCAACTAATACTCTAGGGATCTAAATTTACTTCTTTCAAGAAGGTTCCTAGATCCTAAGCCTGAAGAAAAATATCAAAATTTGAAAAGAAAAACAAAAGGAAAATGCGGGCTGTCCGAATCGATTCGGCCTAGCCGAATCGATTCGACCAGAAAAAAGGGATTCTGTATAAATGCCGAATCGATTCGGTCAAACCGAATCGATTCGGTCGACTCGAACCTGGGAACTGCTTCAAGGAGAATCGATTCGTCCATGCCGAATCGATTCGGTTCTGCAAATTTTCCTACTTTTGGCTATGGAATTCTAAACTCCAAATTTCTACCAAACCCAAAACCAACCAAACCAACCTCAATTACTTCAACTTATATATCATAAATGTATGTAACTACCATCTTCAACACCATTCATCATCCAAATCAACTTCTAAGGGTTAATACCCAAATAATATAACAAAACCCTAACTAAAATAAATCATAACAATCCATAACTAATCATGATAATTAATCCACTTAAATCATATAATAGCAAGTAAGTTACTTGCCTTGATCATGAAAATGAATATTTGATTGGGTGTGGGCAATGATCCAAGCTTGAATCTCCGAATTTCTCCTTTTCTCCCAAGGCTTTCTTCCTCTCTCTCTCTCTCAATTGTATAAAATGGAAGAATGGGAATATGGGTAGGGAAAATAAAACGAGGCTTAAGTCTAAAAAGCCCACTTAAGTGACTAACACGCGATAAAATAATACGCGACTACACTTTTAAGCTATAACTAGTAAAAATTGCCCGAAATGCCAAAATACAATATGTCACTTATTTTGATTGTCTCGCACCTACTGGAACTAACTGCACCCTCCAAATTATCATTTGTAAATTTTATAACTCATTTTACTTCCGTTTTCTCATTAAACCAAAATGTCATTTTAATTCTTATGACACAATAATTTACTACATGAATATTTTTACCTACTCATCAGGTAATCATACAACATTTCAGTAAATATTAACCTTTTTCATATTAAATTAATATTTACGCAACCTCCATCATTTTATAATTAATTACTACATATAGTAAATAAATATAAAATAGGCTCTTAAAAGTGAGGGTTGTTACAGATAGTGGGAGAAATGGTATATATTCTGATTATTATCGTATCATAGTTTGGGTGATTTAACTTAGGGGGAGACGTATTTCTAAGTATGCCATTGTTAGATAAAAATGGTATAATTAATTTAGGGGGAGTATTTAATTTTTATGCATTGAATATTCTTGATATTCCCTATGCGTTTGATAGTTTTCTTAAGTGTGCATAAATTTTTCAAAGTGGAAACTTTCATCGGCAAAGCTATTTATCCTAAGTGGCCCATGATTCAAGCTTCTTATTTTTATTTTTTGTGGGTAGTTTTTGAGTCTAGTAGATCTTGACGGCCCTTTAGGTTTTTGTTTTGGCTTTTGTCCTGGAATAGCCATAGGGGGACATTTGCAAGGACACAAATTTCCAATTGAGTCCTTTGTAGTTTTGGCTCAATTCCATAAAAAAACACTTGAGTCATAGGATAGAGTTCATGTGTATCCATCCAAGCCTATAACGTGTTTGTTGAAGACGTAGCGGCCAGATTTGTAAAGCTTCATCATTGTCGAGTTTCAAGTGCCATGTTTCTACATCAATGTCAATTGATTCCATAATCTCCAAAAGGTATAAATGCATTTTTATATATATGGGGAGACTTGGAATAATTTTATAATGTGTGTAACTTTATTTTAAAATGAATTATATTTTCAGAAGGTTGCTTTAGAACTTTCAATACAAAGTTTTTTGGGCTTAAAATGAAATTTGACTATTTTGACATTTCGTTCGAAATTGTCGTTCGAACGAGAATGTCGTTCAAATGAGAATTTTGTTCGAACGAGTTTGCCAACGAGTTTTCCCATTTTGCCATTGGAACATCATTAGTTGGTCGTTCGAACGAGATTTTTGGTTATACTATTTTCCCAGTTTTCTCCATGTTCCCACTACTTTTGTTCCCATAATATTTTCCCAGATTCTATATGTGCGGGAACCAACCTTTTTATGATAACTTTTGACACACTTTGAAAGAGAAATATTGATAGAGAATTTCTAAAATCAAAAGTGAAAGGAGTGCGCTTGTGTTCAAATAAAGAAATTATTTAATTAAACTCAGTTTTTATCAATTAAGTCCTAAACATGCATCTATGTGTGATTGAAGATGATAAAATCATGCAAGAACATTCAAACACACACATGTGAGGAAAAATCCCCCAAAGGGGAAAAACCTTTTATTTTCACTATAATATTTTAAGACATGGTTACACGGATTACAATGAAAATACAATGTGACACAGAAATACCCGCAGGCATCGGTTCTGATGTCATCGCCTGGAATCTCCCTTAGGAACTCCAGGTGAGCAACAATGAAGAAGAAAGACAACTTATCCACAAAGGTTGAACAAACTCAAGGTTGTGATCTTGGGTTACAAAAGGATTCACAAAGGTTTGGCAAGGATGTGTGAATCAAAACATGAGTCTTGGGACTAAAAAATATTAAGACTAGAGTAATTATAACTCTTGAAACCGTCTCTCCAATTCTTATGAAATAACGCCCCCGAAGTTGGCTTTTATAGGAAACCAAAAGGAATTTAACGATTTTAAAATGAAATTCTGTTACTGAAGACGTTTATTAAAATAAACTATTTAAGTAACTCCGATCTGTTTTTTTGAGGAAACTCTTTTCTTGAAAAACCAAAATTATTTCAAGACAAGATGTGTTTAACAAAACAGTATGCACGAGATCTATTCAAGATTTGAATAACAGGTTTATAAAAGAGTTTTAAACAAACTTTAAAACCCAGCACAACCAAGAATGAGATGAGAATATGTAGGAAGATTAAGTACAAGATTTTTACGTGGTAAAACCTCACCAATTGAGGAAACATCCACGACTCCCTCTACGGAGTAAAACAAAAATCCACTATAAACAAATGTAACAGTTACAAACTATATAACAAACATGCATACAACTCGGACCTATATAAGTTTAAGAATGTACCCTCTGGTGTCCTTATAAATTCTCTGCAGTTCTGATTGTTGATGTTGTCCTCTCAGTTTGTTAACTCCAATTTGTTCAAGCTCTTCACATCGACTCTTGTTCTCAAGATCTTATTATCAACACTTTTCGTATAGTAGAGTGAAAGTGTTTGTGAAGGTGCTCTCTAACACATGCATGAACACACTCACACTTATTAAGTACAAACAGTCCTAGAAAATTACATATAAGTGTATATGCTGTGATTTTTCTTTTTCTCTCTTCTCACAAAACTTTGAACCTTTTTAACCTTTAAATCAATCCCAGAATCCACGGATATCTTTCTTAGAAGACAGTCAAGATCTTAATCAATCTCAGAGTTTTGAAAAGATTTTCGAGATTGAAAACCTCGAAGTGTGATTCCAAACTAAGTCAAAGGTTTAGTTTTAAGAGAACTAGAAACATAAAACATTTTTGTTGATTTCAAAGTTAAAAACATTTACAGAAAATGAATCAACAAAATATTTCTCAAGCTGAGAAACAAACATGCAAACTAAGTGTAATATATCATGAAAAAATCAGATCTGAAAATTTCTATATACAAGAACAACATATCTAAGAAAATGATTAAGTTGTAAAAAAGATCCAAAGAATAAGAGGTTACAGCAACAAACCAACTCTCAAATAATCTTTCAAAACACTCAAACACTCAAGGTTGTGTTTGGTAAAGTATAGAGGTTTGAAGGTTTATATTTGGTTTCAACTGTTTAGACGATTTAGGGTTAGGGTTAGGTTTTCTAACTCTTTATCTCTCTTTTGGTTTCTCTCCTCTCTCTCTCTCTTCTCTCTATTCTCTCTTTCTTTTCTCTCAAAGGACGAAACGACAAAAGTTCTCTAATGCTGAGAGTAGGAGACTTTTTATAAGAGGCTGGGAAGGTTAGAGAATAGGGATCAAAATCAAGGGACCGGATTTAGTCAAGTCCAATTGACTTAGATCCAAGGGCATACAATAAGCGGTGGTTAAAGCTCTCCTGATTGGTTCAAAGGTGATCACAGGGATTATGATGGAAGACATGCAGATCGTTGATAAGAATGATCCAAGGGATGAAAATGATAACTCGAATTGTCTCAGCAAGGAAACACACTTCTCACCAATCAGAGGCTAACACATGTTGGCATATGAGGCGAGATAAAACACGCGTCTAAAGTAATTACAATGTAAACCCTGAAGTCTCTGCCGCTTTTGGTTTCTACCCAGACCAACTTTAGACACTTAAACCAACATTCTAAATTAGCAGATTTACCCCATAACCTTTTAAAACCAAGTTTTATTAATAAAACCTTATTTTTAAAATGTTTTAAAAAATCCTAAAAAATATTTAAAAAATAATATTAGGAATTTAAACACACTCAAACACACACTAATATGCAATATGACATGTAAATAATTCATTCTACTGTGTGTGAGTGTTGGTAATTAGGTCTAGATCCCTTCAATCAAAGATGAAATAGAAATTCAAGCTCTGAGGTTCTTTGGTTTCTAGGTTAGAAATAATTTTGTCACAATTTCCAAACTAGATGAGCACTTATAAAATATAGACTCAAGTGAGTCAAGAGTATAAGGGCTTCAATCTCCCCCTTTGGAAATATGAGACAAAATCTCCTTTGAGTCAACTAGGACTCATAGGGCGACAAAAAGATAAGAAAAACCTATTCCTATAAAGATTCTATCTACTCAAATCCTAGAAAACAAAAGTACATAACCCAACTATTAACAATTGAATACCCTATTACATCAGTTGAGAAAAACTGTACAAAAACCTGCAATTAATCACAAAGATCAAGCAGTTTAGCATATATACAAGTATTCATAACGACTCAAATTTCTCCCCCATTTTGTCTCATATGGACAAAGGGAAAAACTTGGATAATCAGCAAAGGTATTACTCAGCACAAACCATACCAATAGATTTACGTAAGGAAATGAATCTATTATAATCTAGAGGTTTGGTGAACATATCTGCGAGTTGCAAATCAGTAGGAAGATAATTGATTTCTAATTCCTTAGTTTCAACCAATTCACGTATAAAGTGATGTCTAATTTTTATGTGCTTTGTTCGCGAGTGTTGAACATGGTTTTTAGAAATATTAATCTCACTTTGATTATCACAATAGAGATGCAATTGGTTTTCTTGAATACCATAATCACTTAACATTTTTTTAAGCCACAGTAATTGAGCACAACAACTGCCAGCAGCTATGTATTCAGATTTAGCTGTTGAGAGTGATGTGTAGTTTTGTTTCTTACTACTCCATCCTACCAGGTTATTACCTATATAATAACATGCTCCTGATGTGCTTTTACTATCATCAGTAAACCCAGCCCAGTCAGCATCAGTGTACCCAATTATAGTGCTTGGTGTGTCATTAGTGTACCAAAGTCCCAGATTTAAACTGCCTTTTACATATTTAATGATACGTTTAACAACATTCAAATGGCTCTCTTTAGGGTTATTTTGATAACGAGCACAAACACACACAGCATATATAATATCAGGATGCGAGGCAGTAAGATATAGTAAGGTTCCTACCATACTACGATATAGAGTAGGATCTACGGATTTTCCATTTTCATCTTTAGAAAGTTTTAACGTAGTACTCATAGGCGTTTTAGTATCTTTAGCACTCTCGAGGCCAAATTTCTTTACTATCTCTAACGCGTACTTGGATTGCGATACAAATAATCCTTCTAAATTTTGTTTGACTTGAAGGCCTAAGAAGAATTGTAACTCCCCCATAAGGGACATTTGAAATTCCTTATGCATAGTTTCAGAGAAGGATTTTACTTTCGAGGGAGAAGTTGATCCAAAGATAATGTCGTCAACATAAACTTGAGCAATAATGATGTGTTTGTCAAAATGTTTGACAAAAAGAGTTTGATCATTTCCACCTCTTTTGAAACCTTTATTTAAGAGGAAACTGGAAAGACGCTCATACCAAGATCTAGGTGCTTATTTAAGGCCATACAGAGCCTTTTTAAGACGAAATACATGATTTAGATATTGAGGGTCAATGAACCCTTTAGGTTGTTCTACATAGGTCTCTTCAGTCAATATTCCATTAAGGAATGCAGATTTGACATCCATTTGGTAAAGTGTAAAATGCATGTGGCAAGCTATAGCAAAGAGCAGAGGAACAAATTCTAGCCGCGTAATAGGAGCAAAGGTCTCGTTAAAATCTATTCCTTCAATTTGAGAGTATCCTTGATCAACTAATCTAGCTTTATTTCTAATGATTATCCCACTTTCATCAGACTTATTTTAAAAATCCAATGTGTGCCAATAACTTTTTTGTGATCAGGATGAGGAACAAGATATCAAACATCATGAATGATAAATTGAAGAAGTTTTTCCTGCATAGCAGAAATCTAGTGAGAGTCATTTAGTGCCTCATTTACATTCTTTGGTTCCTCTAGGGAAACAAAACATGCATAGTGTGCATAATTTATTAGTTAGGATCTTGTACGCACTGGCTCACTAGGGTTACCAACTACGTTATTTATGGGATGATCTTTAGAAACCCAGTTAGGTACTTCAGGTGTCTCAATTGGTAATGAATCATCTATTTCAGGAGAGTTATTTTCTAAAACGTTTGTAGGCTCTTCCTTAATAGTTGATTCACTAGTCTTACTCTCTACAGTAGTGTCACTCAGAATTATATTTATGGATTCCATCAAGGTTTTAGTGCGAAGATTATACACTCGATAGGCTCTACTGTTAGGCGAGTATCCTTAAAATATAGCTTTATCTCCTCGGCTCTCAAATTTGGACAAGTGTTCCCTATCTTTGCATACATAACAAGTACTACCAAAAGTTCTAAGGTACTTAAGATTCGGATTTTTCTTGAACCAAAGTTCGTAAGGGGTTTGTTTGGAATTCATTCTAAGACAGACCCTATTTATGATGTGACAGACAATACGAATAGATTCTACCCAAAAATACTTAGGAAAATTCTTGGCATGTAACATAACACGTGCCATCTGTTGAAGAGTACGATTCTTTCTCTCGGTAATACCATTTTGTTGAGGAGTCTTAGGAGCACTGAATTCATGTTTGTAACCATTATAGTCACAATATTCAATAATACCAGTGTCTTTGAATTCACCACCTCTATCACTACGAATTCTATTTACTTGAGTGTCCTTTTCATCTTCAATCCGAAGAAGAATTTTTAGGAAAGTGTGAAAAGTGTCGGACTTTTGTTTTAAGAAAGCCACCCAAGTAAATCTGGTGAAGTCATCAACCATAACTAGAATATAACTGTGTCCACAGAGACTAAAAGTTTGGGACGGACCCATTAGGTCAATATGGATGAGCTCCAAGGGATTAGAGGTAAGAATATCATTAACTTTCTTATGAGGTGCCTTAACAATTTTACCTTCCTGACAAGGACCACAAACAATATTAGGAATGGGTTTGATTTTAGGAACTCCTCTAACTATTTCCCGATAGGTCAATCTACTCAGATTATCGTAATTTATATGACCCATTATGTTATGCCATATCTAGTTGTCATCCATTCTGGAAACATTACAAAGTTAAGAATTATTCATGACAGTATAGCAATTGTCAGGAGTTCTGAATCCTGTAATTATGCATTCACCTTTATCATTTAAAATTTTGCGATTGTTCTTTGAAAAGGTAACAGTATGATCTGAGTCACAAAATTGCGATATACTAAGTAGATTGGCCTTGAGACCTTTAACTAGAAGGACATTTTCAAGAACAGGAAGTCCATCTTCTTGGAGAGTTCCTTTGCCTATGATTTGAGATGAAAATCCATCACCAAAAATGACTTTACCTCTAGCAAAGTTGGTTTTGTTTAAAAGTTTAATTTCATCCCCAGTCACGTGCTTAGAACATCCAGAGTCTAAATACCAACCGGATGATGTGTGTTGAGCTTTTAGAGCAGTAATAACTATGTTACACTTCATCTGAGGTAATATATCATCTTTTCTAACCCAAATTGATCTAGTTTTCATTTTGCGCTTATTAGCTCTCAATTGATAAAATTTGCGAGCATTAGATTTTTGCTGAAAAATGTTTTGCACATGATTTTGAATTTTATGAAAGACTTGAGCATTTGGTTTAGGAAAGTGCTTAGTGTTCCGTCTAGGAAACGTTCTTTTAGGTTTGGTCTTTCTCTTTCTATAATTAGAGTTTTTGTCAGGTTGTCTAGGAAGTACATAATTGTTCCGGTTGCTTGTAGAATAATTAAAGTTATGATATATATGAGCATTATAGAAAGGTTTAACTAGTCTCCTAACATAGCAACCATCAAAAGAGTGACCGTATATATCACAGTAAGAGCAATAAAGATTGCTCAAGATTGGCGTCTCCTTAGGAAAGTCTCTAAACAAAGGTTTTGCGAAGTTTTGAGGTTGAAATCTATTCCTAGGTAGTAAAGGTTTGAATGCAGATGCACTCTTCCTAATAGAGGGGCAGACGTATTTAGCCTTAGGTGAACTTTCATGTTGAGAAAAACTTGATTCCCCAATGTTAAAATTTTGATGTTTTGAATCAAACTCAATTTTTAGAGAATGAAAGTCTGGGCATGTTCCAATAGGCCTTTTGCCTCCTGACACAAACTTGATAGGTTCAAGAGATTTTTGTTTGTGTCTTAAAATTGGGGCAAAACCCTATACCAGTTCGATCATCAGAATTGGTTTTTGATTCAGCAACAAATTCATCAAAACAGTTTGAATTATTTTTAAATTTTGTATTTTTTTTTAAAACAGTTGCTGTCTTTTCTTTAGTTTGTTCCAATTCTAACAATGTCCCTTTGTATTTTTTCTCCAGAGTTTCATTTGTTTCATTTAAATTTCTAATTTTTTGATCAAACATTTTGATTTCGCTTTCATGAGTCAAACATTGGGTAGTGTACTTTTTAGCATTCAGTTTAACCATTAGGCTTTGATCTTCTAACTTCTTAGTGAGATCTTTCACAATCTTTTCTAGTCTAGTGCTTTTCTTGAGAGTTTTAGCATAGAGAGTGTGAATATCTGGGAGTTCTTCATTGTCCGAGTCACTAAGTGTAGTGTGTGGAGTGACCCCTAGGGCTTCATTCTTTGTACTCACACACCCACTGACATCGTCATTATCGCTTTCCCTTTGACAATATTCTCAGTAATCATAGCATCTAAACCAGTAACAGTAGTATTCGAAACATAAGAAGTAGAATTACTATATTCATCCTCATTAACAAACACAGGCATATCATCATTATAGATAATCTTGGCAAAGAAATACATGCAAGGGTCAAAAACATCAGATGACTCAGGTTCCTCATTTTCAGATTCACTTGAATCATCCCATGTCTTGCAAATGTTGGCTCTAGCATGTATGTTTTGAGTGTTCAAGTTAACTCTACAGTCTTGTGAAATGTGTCCTATTTTACCACATCTATAGCATTCAGTCTTCTTAAGGTCTCTGTTAGGTCTAGTGTGAGAGTCCTTGTGATTTTTGTCATGGCTTTTCTCATGAGGTGTGTGATTGAAAGGAGTTGGATAATTGGACTTGCCTTGTTTATTTGCCATTTTGTTTCTAAATTTAATGATTTTCTTAAACTGTTTTGACATTAAGGCAATCTGATTGTCCAAATTCTCTATATCGCATTCCTCATCAGAATCATCATTGGAAGTATTAAACTCAGGCTTAATCAATTTAGAAGAGAAGCTTAGATTGGAACTAGTCTATTTCCTATGGGACTGGGATAATTGTTTCTTAAATTCTAGTTCCATTTCCATAGTTCTTAATTTACTACTGAGTTGTTCAGGAGTGAGATTGATATCACACATTTCCTCAATAGCATATCTTTTATTATCAAATTTCTGTGCTAATGATCTTAGAATTTTAGACACAATTTCTTGTCTATCATAAGTTATTCCATTAGCATGCAGTTTGGTCACAATATCAGTCAAGTTCATATAGAAGTCATCAAATGACTCAGTCTCAGATATACTTAGGGAATTATACTGTTGAATGAGCATTTGAGTTTTAGCAGCCTTGACTCTAGTGTCACCTTCATGAGCAGTAACTAAAGTGTCCCAAGCTTCCTTAGAAGTGGTACAGGATGAGATTCTTTTGAAATCATGTTCATTTATAGACATAAATATAGCATTCTTTCCTTTTTTATTATTGCGAGAAACTTGTTTCCCTTCTTATGTGAACTCACTTAAAAATTTCTTAATCCTCTCATTACTTCCTTCAGTGGATGGTTTTGTAGGAAAAGTGTAACCATTTTCAACAATGTCCCAGACATCATCTCCTAGAGTTCCTTGAATGAAAACAATCATCCTTACTTTCCAGTAAGCAAAATTGGTTCCATCAAATATAGGAGGTCTGGTCAAGTTACCAAATCTTTCATTTTTTTCGTCCATATTTGATTTTAAGGAAACAATTTCAGAAACACAGTATCTCTTTAAAATAAGTTTACCAATCTCTTATACCAATTGAAATTCTGTTACTAAAGCCGTTTATTAAAAATAAACTATTTAAGTAACTCCGATCTGTTTTTTGAGGAACTCTTTTCTTGAAAAACCAAAATTATTTGAACACAAGATGTGTTTAACAAAACAATATGTACGACATCTATTCAAGATTTGAATAATAGGTTTATAAAACATTTTTAAACAAAATTTAAAACCCAGCACAACCAAGAATGAGATGAGAAGATGTAGGAGGATTAAGTACAAGATTTTTACGTGGTAAAACCTCACTAATTGAGGAAACATCCACGACTCCCTCTACGGAGTAAAACAAAAATCCACTATAGACAAATGTAACAGTTACAAACTATATAACAAACATGCATACAACTCAGACCTATATAAGTTTAGGAATGTACCCTCTGGTGTCCTTATAACTTCTCTGCAGTTCTGATTGTTGATGTTGTCCTCTCAGTTTGTTAACTCCAATTTGTTCAATCTCTTTACGTTGACTCTTTTTCTCAAGATCTTATTACCAAACTTTTTTTTGTAGTAGAGTGAAAGTGTTTGTGAAAGTGCTCTCTAACACATGCATGCACACACTGACACGTATTAAGTACAAACAGTCCTAGCAAATTACATATAAGTCTATATGTTGTGATTTTTCTTTTTCTCTCTTCTCACAAAACTTTGAACCTGTTTAACCTTTAAATCAATCCCAGAATCCACGGATATCTTGCTTAGAAGAAAGTCAAAATCTTAATCAATCTCAGAGTTTTGAAAAGATTTTCGAGATTGAAAACCTCCAAGTGTGATTCCAAACTAGGTCAAAGGTTTAGTTTTAAGAGAACTAGAAATAGAAAACATTTTTGTTGATTTCAAATTTATAATCATTTACAGAAAATGAATCAACAAAATATATCTCAAGCTGAGAAACGAACATGAAAACTAAGTGTAATATATCATGAAAAAATTAGATCTGAAAATTTCTATATACAAGAACAAAAGATATAAGAAAATGATTAAGTTGGAAACAAGATCCAAAGAATAAGAGGTTACAGAAACAAACCAACTCTCAAATAATCTTTGAAAACACTCAAACACTCAAGGTTGTGTTTGGTAAAGTATAGAGGTTTGAAGTTTTATATTTGTGTTGAACTGTTTAGACGATTTAGGGTTAGGGTTAGGGTTAGGGTTTCTAACTCTTTATCTCTCTTCTGGTTTCTCTCTTCTCTCTCTATTCTCTCTACTCTCTCTTTCTTTTCTCTTAAAGGATGAAATGGCAAAATTCCTCTAATGCTAAGAGTAGGAGCCTTTTTATAAGAGGCTGTGAAGGTTCGAGAATAGGGATCGAAATCAAGGGACCAGATTTAGTCAAGTCCAATTGACTTAGATCTAAGGGCATACAATATGCGGTGGTTAAAACTCTCCTGATTGGTTCAAAGGTGATCACAAGGATTATGATGGAAGACATGCAGATCGTTGATAAGAACGATCCAAGGGATGAAAAGGATAACTCGAATTGTCTCAGCAAGGAAACGCACTTCTCACCAATCAGAGGCTAATACATGTTGGCATATGAGGCGAGATAAAACGCGTGTCTAAAGTAATTACAATGTAAACCCTGAAGTCTCTGCCGCTTTTGGTTTCTACTCAAACCAACTTTAGACCGTTAAACCAACATTCTAAAATAGCAGATTTACCCCATAACCTTTTAAAACCAAGTTTTATTAATAAAACATTATTTTTAAAATGTTTTAATAAATCCCAAAAAATATTTAAAAAATAATATTGGGGATTTAAACACACTCAACATATGTACACACACTAATATGAAATATGACATGCAAATAATTCATTCTACTGTGTGTGAGTGTTGGTAATTTGGTCTAGATCCCTTCAATCAAAGATGAAATATAAATGCAAGCTCTGAGGTTCTTTGGTTTCTAGGTTAGACATAATTTTGTCACAATTTCCTAACTAGATGAGAACTTATAAAATATAGACTCAAGTGAGTCAAGAGTATAAGGGCTTCATAAAACACTTTCCAGCATTAGGTACCTCGAACCGTTTCGAGTGTACCACGAACTGATTCACCCCCCAAACCGGTTTGGCCTTCGGTTTGCAAAAATTCGCAGGAACTTGGGTCTTAAACACTTAGCATTTTTCCAAGGGTTTTTTCTCGAAATTTTCTCCATTTTCAAAGTGCCATACCTTCTTCACCGTAGCTCGGATTGAGGTGTCATTTCTTCCAATATCTTTAACACGGCGAGCTCTTCAACTTTCCAGTTGACTGAACCTCTGAACAGTGGCTGTAAAATTACCAAAATTCCCTTAAACTTCCATATCTTGCCTTGTTTCGCTGTTTTGACTTCTCTTGCTTACCACTTGTATTAAGTCCCTAAAATTATGGAACATGAAGTCATTGAGGCCAATGTGGGACACATGATGCAGATGTTGAATGCTTGATTCATAGAATTCGGATTGAGGCCGTCATGTGAGATCTTTTAGGTGCCAAATGTAGTGGTGTACGACATACACACATATAAGATAACGAACATGAGAAATATGTACATACATAAAAAATCAGAATTATCGAATAGCAAATTGCCTATACAAATCTACCCTTCCATGAACCCAAAACTGGAAAGATACAAATGAATAAGTCTTCATCGTTTGTTCTTCAAATCATCAGGAATTTCAAATCTTTTCTCATCAGGGTTTGTAACATATGACCATCAATGTAGTATTTACACACATGAGATAAAGCAAATACCAGGTGACATATCGTGTTTGAAATGAGATAAACATAGATACCAGCTTAAAACAAATCTCAACATCTCAAAAACTCCCCCATAATATGATAATTCTTCTCCCCTTTTTATTATGTCCCCAAAAAGACAGATATGAGCAATAGAAATAAATGTAATTGGAATGTGTCACAAGGTAAAAAAAAACTTTTATTTTTGAATTTTTCAAAATTTTTCACACAACATATATAAACAAAGAATGACACCATGAAAGATCACAAAAAAACCAAGTCGATGATAGCGTAAATGTATGGGTGTTATAAAATTCGATAGGAAAATCAATGCATACAAACATGACATATGTGCACGTTGAATATCGAAAAATCCTAACGAATGAACTAAAAATATACATTTGGTGTAAAAGGATGGAAATATGAGACATTGACTTAATCAAATTAACACATCAAAGCTCAAAGTGATTTTCACACCAATAACGTCCAAAACGATTTCATGCTTTTTCAGGACTTTCAAGGAAGTGCAAACCCGTTTAAATTCTCCAACCAAACTCCCTCAGATTTATATTTTGAATATAGATAATCTAAATTCTCAAACTTTGGAGAATTGATGGTGAAACCTAATGGTCCATATTTGGCATGTATTGCTTTTTATTGCCTTTATAAATTTTTTCGAGCTCTTTTAACCTTTTTGGACCCCGGATAATAAAATTCCTCCATTTTTAGGTCCTTTTTAATGGTGGCTTAGAATTCACAAATCCTAAATGAACCTTTCGCAGCCCTTCCCCATTTTCAAATAAACACAAAGTTTCACTAAACACTTTTAACAAGCATTCCAATCTTGTCAAGTTTTGTCGAATACTGTACGTTGTATATACTGAATTGTGATGGAAACACTCAAGCCAATATATGATAGATAGGTACAATAATCAAATAAAGTCGTGCATGTGTGCAATAAAGGAGATATGAGTCAAACGTGTAGAAAGATATAACTAATCATATCTCATAGACTCAAAATGATGTAAAGCACATGAATGCAGTGATGTAGCGTCTCAAATCACTATCAAATAGTCACATGGATAAATGGAATGAAATTTGTGACTCGACTATCTTAAATTCTCAACCGTAAAAGGTGCAAAAAAATGCAAAAATCTTTTTGTGATTTTCTAAAATTTTTATAAAAAGAAAATCTTTTTGGATTTTTCTAAAAAAATATATAATAAAGCAAAAGTAATAATACATATGATACAAACAAGCAATAGGAAGCGTATGATATGAACATGAAAAAACATCCCATCCTAGACACGGACCAACCCCTCAGTCAACTGTGCAAATCCCCAAAGACTTCCTAAGACTCTCAAATCTCAGGGCATCTAAAAGTTTCATGAAAATATCGTCTAACTGAAAGTCGGTGGGAACGAAACTCAGGGATACGACTTTCTTCTAAATTAACTGACATATAAAGTGCTCGCGTATCCTAATGTGCTTTGTGCACGAATGTTGGACTGGATTACGGGATATGTGTATCATGCTCGTGTTATCATAGGAGATGATCATGGTGTCCTATGATATCCCATAATCCTCGAGCATCTGCTTCATCCATAAGAGTTGCGTGCAATAACTCCCGATGACGATGTACTCAGCCTCCGTAGTGGACAGAGAGATGGAGTTTTTCTTCTTGCTCATCCAGGAGACAAGAGCAAAACCAAAATAGAAACACCCACCAGAAGTGCTCCTACAAGCATCTACATCCCCAACCCAATCGACATTCGAATAGGCGGACAAATGGTCATTAGTATTAAAGGAATACCAAATACCATATGAGAGAGTCCCACTCACGTATTTGATAATACTTTATAGAGAGAGTAAGTGTGACTCGTTTGGGGACGCCTGATATTGCGCACAGACTCCAACATTAAAGGCTATGTCGGGATGATTGGAAGTCAAGTAGTTTGCTCTACGTCCTTACCTGAAGTGTCCTTACTAAGCTTGATAGAAGTACTCATAGGTGTACATGCATTCTTAGCGAAGTCTAAACAAAATTTCTTCACTAGGTCTCTAGCATACTTGGATTAAGAGATGAACATTCCATCATCTAGCTGACAAACCTGGAGACCAAGGAAGAACTTAATCTCACCTACCATGCTCATCTCAAACTCACTTTTCATCTCCTCCTCAAAGTGGTGAGCATGCTGGGATCACATGGATCTAAATACTATGCCATCCACATACACCTGGGCAACCAGATTAACACCGTCATCTCTCCTAACAAACAACGTCATATCAACTTCCCCACTCTTGAAGCCACGGTCTAAGAGATAGGAAGTAAGCCTCTCGTACTAATCATAGGGTGCTTGCTTCAAACCATACAGGGATTTCCTCAGATAGTAGACGTGCTTAGGGTCTTCAAACCCTTTTGGTTGTTCCACGTAAACCTCCTCCTGAAGAATGCCATTTAGAAAGGCACTCTTAACATCCATCTGATATAACTTGAAGTGCAGATGACATGCGATGGTGAGTAATAAGTGGAAAAACTCAAGCCTCGTAACAGGAGCAAATGTCTCCCCAAAGTCTACACCCTCTATCTGTGTGTAGCCTTATGCGACCAACCTAGCCTTGTTTCTAATTATGGCACCATTTTCATCCATTTTATTCTTAAAAATCCACATGTTACCTATCACATTAGTTACACTAGGTCGGGGGACAAGTTCCCAAACATTGTTCTTTTAAAATAAAGCAACTCATCTTGCATAGAAGATATCCAGTGTTCATCCTTGTGTGCTTCCTCGTGATTCTTGGGCTCGACTTTGGATGTGTAGCAAAACTAGCTAACGAAGTTCTCTAGCTAAGCACGAATCTTAACCCCATGAGTGGGATCGCCTACAATGGAGGCTGGGTCATAACTCTTGCGAACCCAAGCTGGTGTGTCCCTTAACACAGGAGTAGGGTCCACAGAGTGTGGGTGAGGGACAAGTAAATCACTGTCAGAAAAGTACTCATCCTCATACTGAAAGTTAGGATCAATAACCATCGGTGTTCGTCATCTTAAATGGTGACGTTTATTGATTCCATAACCTTAAAGCTCTTTAGGTTAAAAACCCGGTACGCTCTACTATTTGATGAATATCCTAGCATTATTCCCTCATCACTCCGGGAGCCAAACTTTCCTAATTTCTCTCTATCCCGTAGAATGTAGCATTTACTCCCCAAAACACAAAAATATGCAAGGTTGGGTTTCCAGTCCATAATTCATAAGGCGTCTTAAGTGTGTGTGGACACAGGTAAACCCTATTCACCATGTGGCATGCATTAGACACTTCCTCTACCCAAAATTGCCTAGAAACATTACGACCTAGAAGCATAGACCTAGCCATTTCCTGGATCGTCCTATTCTTTCTCTAAACATTCCCATTTTGTTGAGGAGTCTTCACAGCAGAAAACTCATGTTTGATTCCAAGGCTATCAAAGTAAAGATCTACCTTTACTTCCTTAAATTTTGTGTCGTTATCACTATGTATCCTGTTAATAGTGACTCCGTGTTGATTTTGTAGGTCACGACACTTGGTCGTTAAAAACTCTACAGCATCGGATTTCTCACCTAGAAAACCTACAATTGAATATGTGGAGAAATAGTCTACCATCACGAGGATATATCTCTTACCACCTAGACTCTCAGTACGAGAAGGACCCATAAGATTCATGCTAATTAGCTTAAGTACACGGGAGGTGTTAATGGAATGCAACTTCCTATATGGGCTATGGATTTTCTTTCCCAACTGACGGGGTCCACAAACCGTGGAAGTTGGCTTTCCAAGTGATGGTAAGCCAGTTACTAAATATTTTTTATCCAAACGAGTCAAATCTCTAACATTCACGTGACCTAGACGTTGGTGCCACAGATCCATAGGAGTGATCATGGCGCTGTTGCAGACAAATGAGGACGTGGGCTTAGTCCCATAATAATTGTCCTCTGTCCTCACGCCTCGTACTAAAAGTTTACCGTCTTGGTTATAGACATTACACGCATCCCGATCAAACTTTACGGCAAAGTCAGCGTCGCACAGCTGGCTATTACTGAGAAGGGTTGCCTTCAAACCTTTGACGTACAAAACATTCTCTAGCTTAGGAAATCCTGGTAACTCTACAGTACCTCATCCTAGAATGCTAGACTTGCTCCCATGTCCAAAGGTGACTCAACCATCCTTATGTAACAACCCTCGATTTTAAGAGACTTATTTTATATTAATTTACTGCATGAAGTAATTATATAAAATGTTGGGAAATGGAGTAAATATTAATTGAATGAGTTGAAAGTTAATATTTACTAGATTGTTGCATATTTACTGTATGTGTATGTAAATATAACCATGTTGCATTTCATAGTGTCGCATGCTTTAAATGACGTTTATGGTTTAAATGAAACAAGAACTTGAAATGATGTATAAAATTGCCGGATGCCAATTTAGAGGGCGTAGTTAGTCCCAAAATGTGTGAGATAGTCAAAATAAGTGCCATATTGTATTTTGGGATTCCGATCACTTTTGACTGGTTTTAACTTAAATGGGTAATTATGAGTCATTTTTATGTGGTATTAACCATTTAAGTTAGGAATTTAGACTAAAGGAACGATTTAGTCTTGCATCTCAATTATTCTCTTAAGTGTGTATTTACTAACCTAGAGAGAAAGAGAGAAGAATAGAATTGAGGAGAAAAGAGGAGAAAGAAGAGAGATTGGAGATTGAAGATTGGGATTGTTCCTACCAAGAGAAATCTGAGATTTCAAGCTCAAGGCAAGTTTTCTACTTGCTAATATGTGATTTAAGATGAATAAATTGTATATATTATTGTGTAGTTATTATGGTTTATCAAATTTGGGATTTTGAGGGATTTGTAAGTTTTAAACCCTTAGAAGTTGATTTATATGTTTATTGGTGTAAATGATAGTAGTTAGATGTATTTATTATTTGGTGGGTTCGATTAATGATGTGGGTTGGAGAAGAAATGAGATTTGGGGGAAATTAGGGTTCATAAACCATAGCCCCTTTCTTGGCAAAATCGCAGGGGTGAATCGATTCGGCCCTATCGCGAATCGATTTGCTAAGGGGTCAGCCTACAGGTCTGCAAACCTGAATCAATTCAGGTTAAGGACGAATCGATTCGTCCAAATGCAGAATGTTTGGTTTGTCATCTGAATCGATTCACTTTTGGGTGAATCGATTCGCTTCTTGGGGCGAATCGATTCGGCCCTAGGGCTAATCGATTCAAAATCTGGCTGTTTTGAGTTGTTTTTCTAGCTCAATTTTTACCCTTTTTCTTTAGGCCTAGGACTTAGGATCCTTCTTGTATAAATTAAACATAGAGTCCTAGAGTCCTAGATGAGTTAGTTAACTACCCTACATTAGAAATGGTTTAAATGGGTCTTTTTCTAATGGAGTGCAAAGTGATGTTAGGGAATTCTTTTCTTTTAGTTAATTATTATGAGACTAGGAGTTGTAATGGTATATTGGGAGACTTTAAAATCTCAATTCAGTTATGATGGTCTTGGTGGTTCATTATATCACCCTAAAATGTTTGGAGAATGAATCGAGAGTTTATTCATTCATTAAGGTTTTAATGATGATATGAGTTACATATGGCTCTGGATAAAATGTGATATATTCATTAAATGAACATGCACATGGAAATGAAAATGAAATGAAGATAGTAATGATTATGGTAAGTGATAATTTACCTAAACACACCTCTCTAAATGCTATCATAGGGGAAGTACGCATATGAGGTGATGTCCCCTGACTAATGAATGAAGGGAGACTATATTCCTCGGCCATATGATCCGTTATTATGTATGTTTTCTGTGATGGTGAGGTAATTCTGGGTGTGGTTATGACTCTCCTGTAGGTATATGGCCATTTCCCGACGTTTCTATAGGTTCCCAGGTTGTTTTGTTTGATAGGCCCTGGAAGATGATAGTCATTTAGGGGCTCGTCCAGTGGGGAAACTTGGAGGGACGGTGTTAGAATTGTTATATGTAGATGAATATAACAATTCTAAATCAAGTGGGACTTGATGTATGATAAATGCAACAAAGAGCATATGACGGTAATTATATTCCTGATAAGGAATGGAAAGATGAAATGAAACAGTGAAAAATGATGGAGGCTTTTAATGAATGATATTCATATATATCCTCTTGCATCATTAAATTAAATTTATAATAATTTAAACTGTCTTACTTTACGCTTTGAGGTTTTGTTGTTAGATTCTCATCTTTATCATTCATGATTAACTATTCATATATGTCATACTATTTATTCATCTGGTGATCATATAAAACTGGGCCCTGACCCGTTCATATTTCTTTTTATGCATGAATCCTATATTCGCTCAGGTGCTCCGCCACAAGGACCCCCGTACTGACCCCCGTACTCTCTTTTAAGAGACCTATTTATATTAATTTACTGCATGAAGTAATTATATAAAATGTTGGGAAATGGAGTAAATATTAATTGAATGAGTTGAAAGTTAATATTTACTAGATTGTTGCATATATACTGTATGTGTATGTAAATATCATCATGTTGCATTTCATTGTGTTGCATGATTTAAATGACGTTTATGGTTTAAATGAAACCGGAACTTTAAATGATGTATAAAATTGTTGGATGCCAATTTAGAGGGCTTAGTTAGTCCCGAAATGTGCGATATAGTCAAAATAAGTGCCATATTGTATTTTTGGATTTCAGGCACTTTTGACTAGTTTTAACTTAAATGCGTAGTTGTGAGTCAATTTAGTGTGGTATTAACACTTTAAGTTAGGAATTTAGGCTAAATGAACGATTTAGTCTTGCACCTCATTTATTCTCTTAAGTGTGTATTTACTAACCTAGAGAGAAAGAGAGAAGAAGAGAATTGAGGAGAAAAGAGGAGAAAAAAGAGAGATAAGAGATTGAAGATTGGGATTGTTCCTACCAAGAGAAATCTGAGATTTCTAGCTCAAGGCAAGTTTTCTACTTGCTAATATGTGATTTAAGATGAATAAATTGTATTGATTGTTGTGTAGTTGTTATAATTTATCAAATTTGGGATTTTGAGGGATTTGTAAGTTTTAACCCCTTAGAAGTTGATTTATATGTTTATTGGTGTAAATGATTGTAGTTAGATGTATTTATTATTTGGTGGGTTGGATTAATGACGTGGGTTGGAGAAGAAATGAGATATTGTGGAAATTAGGGTTCATAACCCGTAGCCCCTTTCTTGGCAAAATCGCAGGGGTGAATCAATTCGGCCCTATCGCGAATCGATTCGCTAAGGGGTCAACCTACAGGTCTGCAAACCCGAATTGATTCAGGTTAAGGCCGAATCAATTTGGCCAAATGCATAATGTTGGGTTTGTCATCTGAATCGATTCGCTTGTGGGCAAATCGATTCGGCCCTAGGGCGAATCGATTCGAAATCTGGCTATTTTCAGTTGTTTTTCTAACTCAATTTTTACCTTTTTTCTTTAGGCCTAGGACTTAGGAACCTTCTTGTATGAAGTAAACTTATAGTCCTAGATGAGTTAGTTAACTACCCTACATTAGAAACGGTTTAAATGGGTCTTATTCTAGTGGAGTGAAAAGTGATGTTATGGAATTCTTTTTTTTAGTTAATTATTATGAGACTTGGAGTTGTAATGGTATATTGGGAGACTTTAGAAGCTCAATTGAGTTATGATGGTCTTGGTGGTTTATTATATCACCCTAAAATGTTTGGATAATGAATCGGGAGTTTATTCATTCATTGAGGTTGTAATGATGATATGAGTTACATATGGCTCCGGATAAAATGTGATATATTCATTAAATGAACATGCACATGGAAATGAAAATGAAATAAAGATAGTAATGATTATAGTAAATGATAATTTACCTGAACAGACCTCTCTAAATGCTATCATAGGGGAAGTACGCGTATAAGGTGATGTCCCCTGACTAATGAATGCAGTTAGACTATAGTCCTCGGCCATAGGACCGGTTATTATGTATGTTTTGTACAATGGTGAGGTAATTCTGGGTGAGGTTATGACTCTCCCACGGGTCTATGGACACTTCCCGACGTTGCGATAGGTGCCTAAGTTGTCTTGTTTGATAGGCCCTGGAAGATGATGGTCATTTAGGGGCGCGTCGAGTGGGGAAACTCGGAGGGACAGTCTTAGAATCGTTATATGTATATGAATATAAAAATTCGTAATCAAGTGGGATTTGATGTTGGATACATTGTTATAGACGTTGTCATTTTTATACTCTAATTATGATCGAGTCATTTACTCAGGCGTGTGGCCCAAGCATTTGTTATTGTCTAATGTAATGTATTATGTAACCTAATTAAACTGTTGCATTAGGTGGTAATAGACTGTTGATTAACAGCATATTCGGTCGCCTTATTGTATATTTGTTGTGGATGTAATATAAGTTCTTTTGGGTTTCCACTTTCTTTTCAAATTGGGTTGCTTAAATACTTTCCTTAACTTATAAAACAAAATTTTTGGAAACCTGTTTTTCTAAAATATAGGGTGGTTATCCCGTATACTTATTATATTGTTTTGATGCTGAGAATGATTCCATCCATGATTCCTGTTATATTGGAGTATCGGGCTGGCCACCCCATATTTTGGTGAGCAGTAGTCACAGATGGTATTAGACTATCCGGTTCGAGAGTCTTTAGGATCTATGTGGACTTGTCACGTTCCACCGTAGCGTCCTTTGATATAGAGCTTAATGTTAGGACTGTTTTGTTGCCTACGTTTTCAATCTTATACAAAATAGATTGATTTATATAGTATTCTAACTCTATTGTTTCTTCATCTCAGATGTCGCCTAAGAGAGGTTGTCCCTCTAGAAGGAATAGAGTTGTAGAGGAGGACGTTAGTCCTCCACCGCCGCCACAAGGAACTATAAATACTGCTGAGGTAGCAAATATCGTGGCCCAAGCGGTTAATTCTACTATGACCGCCCTGGCTCAGCAATTGCCACAAGCTCAACAACAATGGGCTCAAGATGTACAAGCTCCTACTGGACCTTCTCCATGGGAGAGAGTTGGAGAGTTCTTTTTAGCGGGCCATCCCCAGAATTCCAAGGAGGCTCTGATGTCACAGTAGTTAATTAGTGGAAGAAGGATATGCAGAGCCATCTGTGTATGTTGGAGTGTAGTGAGGAAAGGAGACAAATCCTTTTTACCTTCAAGCTTGTTGGAGATGCACTACATTGGTGGGAGCCGATGACTACGCCGAAGCAGAGAGATGATATAACTATCAATGATTTCTGGGCTTTTTTGACCGGAAGTACTTCCCTCCCGCAGTTCAAAGGGAGATGAGAAGTAAGCTTCAAGACGTGGTGCAAGGGGAGCGTTTGATTACAGAATATGAAGAGGAATTCACTCGGTTAGCAATTTTTGTTCCGGACGAGGTGACTCCGGAGGAGAGGAGGATATCAAGATTTTTCGGGGGTTTGAACTGGAGGATACGACAATATTTACTAGGTAATCCAGCTTTGCAGACTTTTGGAGATGCGATGAATGCGGCGTTACTCCATTGTCAGGAACATCGGTTATATGTTCAAGGTAATAAGAAGGCTTCAGTTTTGGGGCAAGCTGGGAAACCCAGATGCAACGGGATAGGAGGAGGAGTATTACCCTCATCCAATCTTCAGGAAATAAGAAAAAATAAAGGGATCCCCAACAAGGGGATTTGTCTAAATGACAACGTTTTGGTGGATTTAATATTGGTGGCAATAATAATAGGCATGATCAGGGTGCCCCACAACAACAAATAGGTTGGGGTGGTCATGGGGGCATAGGCCATCCAGGATAAGGTATTACCTAGTTTAGGAATAATCGAGGTTAAAATTAGGAGAATATGATAGGTCGGCTCTTCTAATGTGGGGAGGCGGGTCATTACAAGAGGGGGTGTCCTCAATCGGTTGGGGGACAGCTTCCTAGGGTTCCACAACAGCCACAGGCTCAGTTACCGATGCAGGTGCCTAATCCAGTGTCCCTCCGCAACAGGGGCAATTATAATAGGGTCATGTTTACCACATTCAGGAGGCTATGCTTCCTCCGACTCCGCCCGCGCCGCCAGCTATTGAGGGTAAATTTCTCATCCAGGGACACATGGGTCATATTTTATTTGATACAAGTGCGACACACTCGTTCATTTGTAGAAGTTTTTCTCAGTCTACAGAGTTGATTAAATCTGCAGAGAGTACCTTTACTAGTGTTGAGTCTTCTATGGGTGATGGTTCACACATTTTCTTTGTTTGTAAACAATTAGGAATAAATCATGGTAATTTTTTCTTTGAGGCCGATTTACTCATCCTGGATATGGTTGGGTATGATGTAATCCTGGATATGGATTGGCTAGTGAAGTATCATGCGATAGTTAATTGCTATGGGAAGAGTATAGTTTTTGCCATTCCGAGGCAAGAAATGTTTTTAGTGGTTATGCCTCGTTCAAAAGGAGGGACTAACACTTACTTATATTATATCGTGGAGGAGACTTCTCGGGATGTAGTTGTTTCCTTAGATTCTATCTCGGTTGTTAGAGATTTCCAGGATGTTTTTCAGGAAATCCTGGGTTCGCCTCCTAGTAAGGAGATTGAGTTCGTAATTTATTTAGCGTCGGGAACGCGGACGATTGCGAGGACTCCATATCGTATGGCTCTTATTGAGATGAGGGAGTTAAGGGATCAGATTCAGAACTTGTTGGAACAAGGGTTTATTAGGCGAAGTACGTCGCCATGGGGCGCTCCAGTGTTATTTGTGAAGAAAAGAGACGGTTCTCATCAGTTATGTGTTGACTACGGAGAGTTGAATAAAGTCACCATCCGGAACAAATACCCGTTGCCTCGAATTGATGATTTGTTTGATCAACTTAGGGGAGCATCGTACTTCTCAAAAATCAATTTGAGGAAGGGGTATCACCAGTTGAGGATACGAGAGCAAGATGTGTCCAAGACTGATTTCCTAACGAGATGTGGGTCCTATGAATTTTAGGTTATGCCCTTTGGACTAACCAATGCCCCCGCCGTGTTTATGGACCTCATGAATAGAGTATTTCGAGACTTCCCAAACCAGTTTGTTATCCTGTTCATTGATGACATTCTAGTGTACTCGTGAACATAGGCCGATCATGCTACCCACTTACGATTGGTTCTATAGAGGTTGAAGGATTACCAACTGTATGTCAAGTTCAAAAAGTGCGGTTTTTGGTTGCAGGAAGTATAGTGTTTGGGTCATATTGTGATGGCCTGGGGTATTTCGATAGACCCAAGTAAAGTGGTTGCGGTGAGGGAGTGGGGTCAACCCACGACACCTACCGAGATTCGTAGTTTTATGGGTTTGGCAGGTTATTATCGCCAATTTATCAAGGGTTTTTCTAAAATCACTAGTCCTTGGATAAATTTAACCCGGAAAGGGGTGAGGTTTGTATGGGATGATTCTTGTCAGTCGGCTTTTGATGAGCTCAAGGATAGGTTGACTTCTGCTCCAGTTCTTGCGTTACCAAGGCCAGGATTGGAATATTTAGTCTTTACCGATGCATCTCTACAAGGATTGGGAGGTGTACTTAAACAAGAGAGACGTGATATTGCTTATGCTTCTTGCAAGTTAAAGCCCCACGAAAAGAATTATCCGGTTCATGACTTGGAACTTGCCGCAGTAGTTTTTGCCTTGAAGATTTGGAGGCATTATCTCCTAGGGGAGAAATTTAGTCTTTTCACGGACCATAAATCATTCCAATATTTATTTTCAAAGAAAGATTTAAATATGCAACAACGCCGAAGGATAGAGTTTGTGAAAGACTATCAATTCGACATCCACTATCACCCGGGCAAGGTAAACGTGGTGGCGGATACTTTGAGTAGAAAGCCCGAGGGGGACTTAGCGGAGATATGGAAAGCCAAATGGAAGGAGTTTAGTTAGAAGGATGCTGTTGCTAGGGCGTTTATGTCGGTGTTGACCGTTACACCTACTATTGTGGCAAGGGTTGTAGAACCCAAGGAAGGGACAAAGGTTGTCATGACCATATATGCCAATTGTTAACCGAGGGAGCGGAATCCTTCTCAATAAGTTCGGAGGGTGGGTTACATTTCCACGGGAGACTCATTTTCCTGGACGAAGGGTATTTGAGGCGAGCCGTGATGACAGAATCTCATGGGTCTAAATTTACAGTGCATCCTGGAGGGGAAAATATGTACCAAGACATACGCCATCAGTATTGGTGTCCAGGCATGAAGCGGGATATTTTGGAGTTTATGTCCTAATGTGTTACTTGTTAATTGGTCAAGATAGATCATCAGCGACCAAATGGTTTGTTACAACCATTGGAGATACCGGTGTGGAAGTGGTAAAGTATATCGATGGACTTTATCATGAGCTTGCCAACGTCGCAAACTGGTCATGATTCTATATGGGTCATTGTTGATCATTTGACTAAGTCGGCACATTTCCTACCAGTACGCACCGATTACAATACTGCTCATTATGCCCGGCAATTTATTGCGGAGGTTGTTAGACTCCATGGAGTGCCATTAAATATAGTCTCTGACAGAGATAAAATATTTGTTTCCCACTTTTGGCAAAGTTTCCAAGAAGCCATGGGAATTAAATTGAAATTGAGTACTTCTTATCACCCTCAAACAGATGGGCATACCGAAAGAGTCAACCAAATGTTGGAGGATATGCTCCGAATGTGTATGCTTGATTTCAAAGGTGGTTGGGAACAATATCTCCCTTTGGTCGAATTTTCTTATAATAATTCGTACCAATTTACTATTGGGATGGTACCCTATGAAACACTTTATGGACGGCTTTGTAGATCACCCACTTGTTGGTTGGAGGTGGTGGATAATAAATTTCTTGGACCTGAAATTATCCAGGATACTTCTTCCAAGATTGAACTCATTCGGAATCTCATCCAAATAGCTCAAGATCGTCAAAAGATTTACGCCGATGCGAATAGAAGGTATATAGAGTTGGAAGTTGGGGATCAAGCCTTGGTACGAGTATCGCCAATGAAAGGTATTAAACGATTTGGGAAGAAAGGAAAGCTTGCGCCGCGCTACATTGGACCTTTTCCCATCATTGCCAAGGTAGGTCCAGTTGCATATCAACTTGCCTTACCGAGGCCCTTACAACAAATCCATGATGTGTTCCATGTTTCCTCTTGTAAGAAGTATAAGAGGTGTGAAGGTGCCCTTTGGCATATTCCTTTCAAGGATATCGATTTGCAAACTGATATTTCATATGAAAAACAACCGGTTGCAATCTTAGAGCATGGGGGGAATAGATTGAGATCTCGAGTGGTGCCCTTGGTGAGAGTTCAATGGAGTGATCACAACGCCACGGAAGCGACGTGGGAGCGTGAGGACGATATGCGAGAAAAATATCTGCATCTCTTCTTGCAAGGTTCGCTTGAATTTTGAGGGAAAAATTCCCTCATAAGGGGGGGAGTATGTAACAACCCTCGCTTTTAAGAGACTTATTTTATATTAATTTACTGCATGAAGTAATTATATAAAATGTTGGGAAATGGAGTAAATATTAATTGAATGAGTTGAAAGTTAATATTTACTAGATTGTTGCATATATACCGTATGTGTATGTAAATATCATCATGTTGCGTTTCATAGTGTTGCATGCTTTAAATGACGTTTATGGTTTAAATGAAACCGGAACTTTAAATGATGTATAAAATTGCTGGATGCCAATTTAGAGGGCTTAGTTAGTCCCGAAATGTGCGATACAGTCAAAATAAAAGCCATATTGTATTTTTGGATTCCGGGCACTTTTGACTAGTTTTAACTTAAATGCGTAGTTGTGAGTCAATTTAGTGTGGTATTAACACTTTAAGTTAGGAATTTAGGCTAAATGAACAATTTAGTCTTGCACCTCATTTATTCTCTTAAGTGTGCATTTACTAACCTAGAGAGAAAGAGAGAAGAAGAGAATTGAGGAGAAAAGAGGAGAAAAAAGAGAGATAAGAGATTGAAGATTGGGATTGTTCCTACCAAGAGAAATCTGAGATTTCTAGCTCAAGGCAAGTTTTCTACTTGCTAATATGTGATTTAAGATGAATAAATTGTATTGATTGTTGTGTAGTTGTTATAATTTATCAAATTTGGGATTTTGAGGGATTTGTAAGTTTTAACCCCTTAGAAGTTGATTTATATGTTTATTGGTGTAAATGATTGTAGTTATATGTATTTATTATTTGGTGGGTTGGATTAATGACGTGGGTTGGAGAAGAAATGAGATATTGGGGAAATTAGGGTTCATAACCCGTAGCCCCTTTCTTGGCAAAATCGCAGGGGTGAATCAATTCGGCCCTATCGCGAATCGATTCGCTAAGGGGTCAACCTACAGGTCTGCAAACCCGAATTGATTCAGGTTAAGGCCGAATCAATTTGGCCAAATGCATAATGTTGGGTTTGTCATCTGAATCGATTCGCTTGTGGGCAAATCGATTCGGCCCTAGGGTGAATCGATTCGAAATCTGGCTATTTTCAGTTGTTTTTCTAACTCAATTTTTAACTTTTTTCTTTAGGCCTAGGACTTAGGAACCTTCTTGTATGAAGTAAACTTATAGTCCTAGATGAGTTAGTTAACTACCCTACATTAGAAACGGTTTAAATGGGTCTTATTCTAGTGGAGTGAAAAGTGATGTTATGGAATTCTTTTTTTTAGTTAATTATTATGAGACTTGGAGTTGTAATGGTATATTGGGAGACTTTAGAAGCTCAATTGAGTTATGATGGTCTTGGTGGTTTATTATATCACCCTAAAATGTTTGGATAATGAATCGGGAGTTTATTCATTCATTGAGGTTGTCATGATGATATGAGTTACATATGGCTCCGGATAAAATGTGATATATTCATTAAATGAACATGCACATGGAAATGAAAATGAAATAAAGATAGTAATGATTATAGTAAATGATAATTTACCTGAACAGACGTCTCTAAATGCTATCATAGGGGAAGTACGCGTATGAGGTGATGTCCCCTGACTAATGAATGCATGGAGACTATAGTCCTCGGCCATATGACCGGTTATTATGTATGTTTTCTACAATGGTGAGGTAATTCCGGGTGTGGTTATGACTCTCCCACAGGTATATGGCCACTTCCCGACGTTGCGATAGGTGTCTAAGTTGTCTTGTTTGATAGGCCCTGGAAGATGATAGTCATTTAGGGGCGCGTCGAGTGGGGAAACTCGGATGGACAGTCTTAGAATCGTTATCTGTATATGAATATAAAAATTCGTAATCAAGTGGGATTTGATGTTTGATAAATGTCACAAAGAGCATATAACCGTAATTATATTCCTGATAAGTAATGGAAAGATGAAATGAAACAGTGAAAAATGATGGTGACTTTTAATTAACGATATTCATTTATATCCTCTTGCATCATTAAAATAAATTTATAATCATTTAAATTGTCTTAGTTTACGCTTTGAGATTTTGTTGTCAGATTCTCATCTTTATCATTCATGATTAACTGTTCATAACTGTCATACTTTTTATTCATCTGGTGATCATATAAAACTGGGCCCTAACCCTTTCATATTTCTTGTTGTGCATGAATCCTATATTCGCTCAGGTGCTCCGTCGCAAGGACGGCCTTACTGACCTTCCTATTCCGGTGTTTTTGGGGAGCCGTGATATTTTGTGGATATTATAGGATAAATTTTTATAGACGCTGTCATTTTTGTACTCTAGTTATGATCGGGTCATTTACTCGGGCGTGTGGCCCAAGCATTTGTAATTGTCTAATGTAATGTATTATGTAACCTTATTAAACTGTTGCATTACGTGGTAATAGACTGTTGACTGACAGCATATTCGGTCCCCTTATTGTATATTTGTTGTGGATGTAATATAAGTTCTTTTGGGTTTCCACTTTCTTTTCAAGTTGGGTTGTTAAATACTTTCCTTAACTTATAAAACAAAAGTTTTGGCAACCCGTTTTTCTAAAATATAGGGTGGTTATCCCGTATACTTATTATATTATTACGATGCTGAGAATGATTCAATCCATGATTCCTGTTATATTGGAGTATCGGGCTGGCCACCCCATATTTTGGTGAGCAGGTTCTCACACCTTATAATCCTCAAGGTAGGTAAAAAATGAGGCATCACCTGTCATATGTCTGGAGCATGCACTATCAAAATAGCATTGTGAGGTATTATGTGCTTTGATAGCTACATGAACAACAAGAGCCTTTTTATCTCTCTTAGGCACCCAAGACGTGGTAACTTTTTATTTATCCTTGTTGTTGTTGGTTTTAGCCGAGATACGAGAAGCATTCATAGACGGCAAAGACATCCATCGAAATTGATCCATCAAACTCTGTGATGTGGTGGCTAAAAACTCAATACGCTCTCTCAGACTGTCATAATCATTAGTATGATGTGGTGGAGCAATAGTACGTCATGTCCGACCAAAACTATAGCAAAACTCCCTGAGGTGGCCTTTTCTTTTGCAGAACGTATAGAAGAATGCAGTCTTAGGTGGACTTGGGTTTGCTTTTCTTGGTTAAACTCTCCTTTGTAGTTTTTAACAATGGCCATATGGAGTCGTAGTAAACTCAGGAACTGGTCCAGGTGCAATTTGGGACGTGGAGGAACCATCATAACCTATTCCCTGCCTATCACCAAAACCTAAAGTGGGGCCGAGGATCATCTTTACCATCTTCCTAGATCTATACTCGATTTGAACCTTGACTTCCCGTGCTCTCTCAAGATCATGAGTAAGCTGGGTAACAAGGGCTTCAAGTTTCTTTCGAGTCTCCAAGGAGGAATGGATCTCACTCATAAGACTAGACACTTGTTTAGTTAAGTCCCCTTTCTCTTTCTCAAAATAACTCTCTCTCTCTCTCACTCCAAACAATCTCTCTTTATCAACACAGGCAGACTCTTTCTCTCTCAAGGTGGTGAAAGTGGAGGACTCTTTCTCTCTCTCTCTCGATTTTTCTAAATCCTCCTCTAGAGCGGTGATCCTAAGAACTAACGCATTGTTATGCTTTTTAGTTTTAAATGACTCATTATATAACTCAGGGAGGGAGCATCGAAGGTCACTCTCGCTCTCAATGGCATCATCCTCCCCCTCACTCACATCGCTCTCACTATCGAGGTGTCCATGTGAAGTATGATCCTCATCGTCACGAGGAGTACTAGAAATGCTCACATGACTATCCATGAATGAGGTGAAGTTACACTCGCGCGATGACTCGTCTCCAGAGTCCACCGACTTGAACTCACTGTCGTCACTAAAGGTAGCAATGAGGATAAGTTTTCCCTTTTCTCTATTCATCCTAGTAGCACACTCAAAAGCTCTATGACCCTTACTGTCGCACTCATAGCATCTCTCACTGTCTTTCTTAAGAGGGTCTTTACTATTATCTTCATTTTTCTTTTCAAACTTATTTTTCTCAAACTTCTTTTTATCTTTGAAATTACCATTTTTCTTAAATTTGAGAATTTTCTTGAAATTTTTGGCAAACAGGGCCAAATCATTTAAATCAAACTCACACTCAGAATCTGATGTTTCTATCTCTCTTTTTTTAGATGACTCAACTCTCTTTCTTGCTGACCCCTTACTTTTTCTCTCCTAGGCATTAAGTGAAATTCCCTTATCTTTAGGCTTAGAAAATTTAGAAAACATATCAATTTCATATTTTTGTAAGTCTCCTACAAGTTCCTCCAATTTAAGCGTATTTAAATTACCCAAAGAATTTAGCACACTGACTTTAGGGATAAAATGCTTAGGCAGTGATCTAAGAATCTTTTTAACAACTCTAGCATTAGGAATGTGTTGACCAATATTAAAGCTAGTGTTTAGAATATCAGACAATCTAGCACAAAATTCATCAAAACATTCAGTTTCAAGCATGGTGATGGTTTCAAATTGAGTTGTCAAATTTTGCAGTTTAGACTATTTAATAGCATTAGTTCCTTCATGGGTAAGTTGTAAAACATCCTATGCCTCTTTTGACGTGGTGCACGTCATTATACGTTTGAACTCATCTAGTGTGACAGATCCATAAATATAACTTAAACCCTTAGAATTAAAGGATGACCATTTAAATTCTTCTTCAGTCCATGTAGTGTAAAATTTTAAACTAGTCACATTATTAATAGTGACGGAGGGAGGAGTCCACCCTCTTTCAACCAAAATCCATACACGTTGATCCATGGATTTTAATGCAGATATCATGCGGGCTTTCCAGTACGCATAGTTCGTCCCATCAAAAATTGGCATTTTATTATATAACTTCTCCATTATGAACACGCACTTTTTCAAAAATCAGTTATTCAGAAAATTGATATCTTAGAAAAATTTAACGTAAAATTACACGGTATAATTGTGTAATTGGCTCTGATACCAATTTGAAAGGAGTGCGCTTTTGTTCAAATAAATAAATTATTTAATTAAACTCCATTTTTATCAATTAATTCCTAACACATTCATCTAGGTGTGATTGAAGATGATAAAATCATGCAAGATCATTCAAACACACACATGTAAGGAAAAATACCCGAAAGGGGAAAAGAATTTTATTTTCACTATAATACTATAGTACATGGTTACACGGATTACAATGAAAATACAGTGTGACACAGAAATACCCATAGGCGTCGGTTCTGATGTCGTCGGTTGGAATCTCCCTCAGGAACTCCAGGTGAGAAACAATGAAGAAGAAATACGGCTTCTCCACAAAGGTTGAACAAACTCAAGGTTGTGTTCTTGGGCCACAAAAGGATTCACAAAGGTTTGGCAAGGATGTGTGAATCAAAACATGAGTCTTGAGACTCAAAAATATGAAGACTAGAGTAATTAGAACTCTTGAAATCGTCTCTCCAAGTCTTATGAAAAAACTTCCTTGAAGTTGGCTTTTATAGGAAACTAAAAGGAATTTCACGATTTTAAAACACTTTCCAGCGTCAGGTACCTCCAACCGGTTCAGGTGTATCGCAAACCGGTTTGACCCCTGAACCGATTAGGCTTTCGGTTTGCAAAAATTCGCTGGAACTTGGGGCTTAAACACTTAGCATTTTCTCAGAATTTTCTCCATTTTAAAAGTACCACAACATCTTTACCATAGCTAGGATTGAGGTGCCGTTTCTTCCAGTATCTTTGGTACGACGAGTTCTTCAACTTTCCTATTGAACAGACCTCCGGACGGTGGATGTAAAATTACCAAAATTATCTTGAACTTCCATATCTTGGCTTCTTTCATTTTGTTGACTTCTCTTGCGTACCACTTGCATTAAGTCCCTTAAATTGTGGAACGTGAAGTCATTGAGGCAGATGTGAGACACATGATGGAGATGTTGAATGCTTCATTACCAGAATTCGGATTTAGGCCATCGTGTGAGATCGTGTAGGTGTAAAATTAAGCGGCGTACGACATACACACATGAAAGATAACGGTCATGAGAAATATGTCCTTACAAAAAGTTCATGTTTTTGTGTTTTCAAGCGTTCATGAATTAATTTCTACCAAAAAACATACACCCATCAGTGTATGTTTATTCCAAGTTCTTATATATAAATATATATATATATATATATATATATATATATATATATATATATAGAGAGAGAGAGAGAGAGAGGGAGGCTCATGTTCACACTAAGTTTGCACATTACCTTTTTAAAGTAGTAAAAAAAATATTTTTGAGTTGATTTTTTTTGTGTGATATTTAAACATTTCAAGGAACCCATATAAAGAAAATCAGCTCAAAAAAACTTTTTTTGCTAGTTTTAAAAAATCGGTCAAACTTTCTATGCTTTTAAGCCCTTTTAAAAACTGCGAAAGTTTGACAGATTTTTTAAAAATAGCAAAAAAGGTTTTTTTGAGCTAATTTTTTTTATGTGAGTCCGTTGAAATGTTAAAATATCACATAAAAAAATTGGTGTGCGCCAACACTCAAAAATATTTTTTTTACTACTTTAAAAACTTAATGTGCGAACTTAGTGTGCAAACTTAGTATGAACAGGAGTCTGCCTCTCTCTCTCTCTCTCTATATATATATATATATAATAAGTTCGGTTGGTTTTTAAAAATATACACATTTTTAACGGTCTAGATCGATGCCACCTACTCACATATTTTTATACATTTTAAGGGTTTAGATCACATCACATTCCTTTTTACAAATCTAACCCTCACTTTTTTTGTTTCCCCCTTTTTTTTACTCATCAAAGTTACCCTTTAATTTGAAAATGAGGGCATTCACGGAATTCTTTATCCCTCTCACACGAACACACGCACACGTTCATCTACTATCTCCCTCATTCTCTCTTTAAACTCCAAACCCACCCCGTCTACCTCTCTCCCTCTCACTCCAAACCCACAAACCCCACACGCACCGCCCTCCTCCGCTTCTCTCCCCCCGCCATTGCCCTCCCTCCTCCACTTCCCGCACTCCACCGCTGCAGTCAGGTACTATATCTCTCCCTCTTAAACATGCACACACACCCGATCTCCACCTGATATCCAATGGACCGAGTATATTTCTTTTCTCTTTTTTTTTTGCAACTCAACTCTCATTTCGCAGGAGATCTCATTTCGCATTTCGCAGGTTGATTCCACTTTTTGGATGACTTTGTTGCTTCATACTCAGATCGGTTGGTTCCTTCATTTCATTTTAGCTATTTGGCAAGTTTTGACTCACATTTTCGCATAGATTTCAATTGCCTTAAAAATTATATTATTAAGACTGATTTTCGCACATATTTTAGCTACTTGGCAAGTATTTTGTGCCACTTAGAATGAATGTAGTTGTTAATTGTATTGTTTCACTTTATTTTAGGGTTTTCATACATTTTTTTTACCTCTTATTCAATACAGAACCACTAGCTCTGTTTCATGTTACAGAGGTAATTTTATTTTGGGGTGTTATATAACACTATTTTCTTGGTGATTTATATTTTAATGTTAATGTTTTTTTGGTACTGATTATTTATTGTTTATATAAGTTGCACTATAGACAATCTTTGTCAAATAGTAGGTTGGTACTAATTTAATACTAATTTCTAATTTCTTGGTTACTATTGTTTATATAGGTTACTATTGTTTATATAGGTTGCACTGTAGCTAAATAGTTTATTAGGCAAAGTTTGTCTACATATTCATATTTATTTGTTGTTGATTCCATTGCTGGGTAGTTTTTTTTGTAGGTTGCGATTAATTATAATGTATTTCATTTTCTTTGTCAGGTTGAAGCTTTTAAAAGGTTATATCACGAGTGCCATAAACTAATCCCCCTTTGTCGGCAACAACTAATTCACATAGCACAATTCAATGTTTGGATCGACTTTTGACATTTTGGGTTTTTGTTTTATAGCTTTTGTGGTCAATTATGGGTTTTCATTTGTGTTTTTTTTGTGTTTTTTGTTTATGCAAATGTGTAGGGATAAACAACGAAAGGAGGCATCTTCGTTTGCAAGAGGTGAACCAGTCGCGAGAATAAACAACGAAAGGAAGCACTGGAAGATATATTGTTCCTGAAATCATTCGTGGGAATAAGCAACCTCAAACTATTTTGATATCCTTTTTATTTCATTTTATTAATTTACTCATCTATTTGTTTTATTTCATTTTACTCATCTTCTTGTGAGATCAAACTCAAGAGTTTGGAAGAAGGGCCTCCCGTCAATGGACTGAACAATTTTATAGGTTGAACAATTTTTTGGTGAGATTAATGAGTTTATGGGACTGAACAATTAATGGGACATTAAAATTAGTTTCAAGTTCTTGATGAGATTAATGAGGAGTGATTTCTTCAATTGTCTTATTATTAGTAGGGACTTTGATCATGCCAACTTTGATTCTCTTATTATTAGTAGTGATTTTGATCATGCCAAACCATTTATGGATCCCAATCAGATTTTAACTGTCAAGTGGTATTTTTTTGAAAATATGTTTTCTACTATTTATTTTGAACTTAGGATTGTCATGTTCCTTACCTTTTTATACATGTACTCTTTTTATTTAACCACTTTTTAATTTATAAATGATTTTGTGTTACTCGATTCATTTTTGGTGGAGACATGCGCATATGAATTATTTACGCCGTCAAATATTTTTTTCAATAACTTTTATGGATAGCGGATATATTTGATGTAGCTTAACCTGTATGACCAGTTGCCTAATTGGTAGAGATATAATGACTCTTGCTTTCTTAGGATTTTTTTGTACTTGATTAGTTTTTGGTGATGATTTTGATTTTATTGTTTGGTCAAGGATGTTAACAGTCATCTATGGATCTTTTGATTTATTTTTGTTGATTTTTAGTTACAGGTAATGTATACACATCCATTTCTCAAAAGAGGTACTTTTTCATACTTTCATTTTCGAAACATGTGAATAATTGTTTTGGGATTTGTAATTTCTTTACTTATAATGCCTAATACATTAGGGGTTCTTGATCTTCTAAGTAAAATAATTGACAATATTTACCTTCTTTATGTGTATGTTGGACGTAGTCAACAACTATTGGTAATTTTGATGTTCTAATCAATAAGTGAGTTCAATTTTTAATTTAAAATGTAACCAAATGCATGTATCGCCAAGGATTGTGTATGTTGAATTTGTTTTATCCAACACTCAATCCATTTTGAATGTTCTTTATGCCTATATCATGTTGATTGTGAGTTGTAAATAAGTGCATTACATCACTGATGTATGGACTAGATACCGTTGAAATTGTGTCCTAGAGTATTAGGGATTCGTGAGCATTGAGATGATTTTAGAGCATATCCTTTTTGGTGTTATATCGATTCTCTGTACTACTCCATACATGAGCAATGACATCGTTGTTATATCTCCTCTTTGGTAGTTCTTATATAATATTTTTGAACTTTGATTTGGTTGTTAAAATATTGATTCATGTGTTTAAATCACCACACATTCTCACATTTTATTTCCTTTTCATATTCGTATATTTATTTAGGTCTTGGGCTTGAAACTAGAAATATTAATGCAATAGTGCATTTTATTCATTTCTCTTTAAAGTTTGTTGGTAAACATTTCAATCTAGATTGGACCTTTTGTGATTCACATATAGTTCTCCATTCCCCAAATTGCATTCCTTATATAATAAACTCGTACAATGATTAATGAAGTTGTTGTGTATTAACGACACCATACATTGCATTTTCTATTTTATTTCACTTACATTAAGTTGCAACTATGCTTTAATGTTTCTTAGCTTTACGTGTCAACATGTTTATTCTTTCTTTAATTTGTCGAACTAATGTGCCACCTTCATATTCATGTTCACTTTTTTTTTGGATTGATTTCATTTTTTCTAGGGGTCACGACCAAAGACTTAAAGACAATGTTGTTCAAAAGGAGGTCCCATGAAGCAAAATACTTAAGGAACAAGTAGTTTATTAAGAACTCCTCATTCCTCAAAAAGCTAAAGAAGAAGGGCTACGAGGTTCTTTTCATGGTTGTCGCGATTGACGAGTATGCTGTTGGTCAATTGAAAGAATTCGACGGAAATAAGGTACTTTCTACAGCAATTAATTCTTTGTAGTCGAGTTTGATTAAGTGTACCCCTTTGGAAATGAGTTCGGTTAATTAGGTCTTGGGCTTAAAACCTGAAATATTAATGCAATATATTATTTTGTAGTCGAGTTTGTTTTTGAATTTCTTTCTCATATATTATTTTTCTTCGATTTGTTAGTTGTAGCATAAGATTTTCTTCCATGCAACTAAAACCATATCAAGTGAAAGAGAGTTTACAACACCTTATTTTGGTTACAACTTCTTCTTAATATGTCACAAGGGTGTTTTACTGTTTCACGTATAAAAGTAATCAAATGGTGTATTGATTCAATCGTAGCATTCAGACGAAAGTCTTGAGCAATAAGTCATCACTTTACTTTTATCAATCGTAGCATTAAAACAATTTCCTATATCTTAGCATTGTATTTGAATTTTTCTTTCTAGTATGTGGCAATCATGAGTTCTCTTACTTTTATCAATGGTACAATATCTCTGAGTCCTTACATTTATTTTCATGTTTGTTTCCGAATGACTGTGGTTGTAATACCATCCCCAAAGGTAAAGTATTCTTATACGATATTACACTTTCAATATAATTTGGTTCTCATATCATTATCAAAAGTTAAACTTTATAATATGCAAAAGATCGAAGAACTTTATAATGATGTTGGTCTCTTTCCTATGGTTCATTTATATTTATTATTGCATCTCTATTGTGTTCTTAATTTGAATTGACATTCACTAGTTAATGATGATGGGCGTGTGTGTGTAGGATGCCTTAGGAATGGTGTACGAAAGTTCCATGGGGCATATAGCATGAGCATACAGGGAATAAAGTTACGATCGTGTCAATGGGTGAAGAAGCCAAGTAGGTGTTTCCTTATAAAAATGGTTGAGATCAATAACAATTATTTCCTTATAAAAATATGAACCTTTATTAGTCTAATAGACTTTCTTCTAATTATTAATCTTTCCTTGGGTCTTTAAATTAGTACATTGTTCCGTTAGGATTAAAAGAGAGATGGGGAAAGGCCATGGATATTCTCCATCCTCATTCAAAGCATTGTTGATATATAAAAAGTTGTTACCAATATGTAAAGGCCGCTTTAAGTCATTTATCCGAATTTTAGATTTTTGTGTGGAGGCTATAGATTAGGACAACTGCATATATATGCACTGCATATATATGCAATAGTCATATATATGCATATGCATCTCTATCTCCATATATATGCAATCCATATATATGCATATGCAATCCATATATATGCAATCAGTACTTCATATAAATAATGTGTGCATTTTTCAAATGGGACATTGACAGATATATAAGCCGCTATAACAGCTAATATAGCAGCTATAACAACTATAAAAGCTAATATAGCAACTATATTAGCTGCTATATAAGCTAATATAGTAGATATATTAGCTGCTACAACATCTAAAGTTGCTGAAATTGTATTTCATCACCAACTATTGTATCATTTTTTATATGTATAGCATGACGAAGTTAAGCTATCATTTTAACATCATTTTGTTCACACTATAAATGTACTTGCTCTTAATGTGAATATATTATATCTCCAGTTCAAACTCTAGGCATGTTTGATGTTCTTAACCAAAGATGTCTGTATTATAACTTTGATTAAAACTAATAGCATAATTCTACTTCTATTCAAAATTTTGATATTTTGGAATTTTTTGGTGGACAGGGATGGCTGTGGGATGGGATCTAAAGGCTCGCAATTATAGTCGATGGTTCCATGACTGGTGGTTAGGATTACGAAGTTATGAACAATGTTGGGTACCTAGATTCCAATATGAAATGATTAAGATGGAGAGCAGGGAGGATGAGCTTGGTTGTTGGAGAAAGATCCGACGATGGTGAATGTTTTTGCTCAAAAGTTGTTTTTTTACATATTTATCGTTTTTGAACAAATTATCCTCTCTAAAAAAATATCCTTTATCATTTGGTACTCTACCTCTAATATGATCTCTTCCTCACGTCTTTTTTCATTAGTTAATTTCTTTATTGTTTTTACCTTTTTAAAGGTGGGTTTTGTCCCCCAATGTCTTGCACTATCGATTTTAGGTACCTGAATGAAGTATTTGGGGGAAAATGATATTAAGGCAACAAAGAATCATCAACGGAGATGGGTCCATTGATGTTGATGATGCACACGAGAATTCATCCCCCGTTTACACAACCCTGTTTTACACAGTTACGTCTTCTCGAGCATATATGCAGCCCCCTCTCCGCAGCCCCCTCCCGCCCCTTTTAAAATCCCTCCCTTTCACCTCTTCCCCACACGCCCACATGCGCACACACACACACAACTCTCCCTTATCTTATCCCCCTCCACCGCCCCCTGCCCCGTCCCCTCCCCCATTCCCCACTCACACACACACACACACACACACACACACACACACAACTCTCCCTCATCTTCTCCCCCTCCGCTGCCCCGTGCCCGCCCCCTCCACCCTTACCTCTTCCCCACTCACACACGCACAACATATATGCGATGCATAAATGCAATATGTATATATGCATCCCCCGCCCCCTCCGCAGCCCCCTCCCGCACTTATTAAAATCCCTCCCCCTTCCCCACACGCACACATGCACACACACACCCCCCTCTCCCTCATCTTCTCCCCCTCCACCGGCCCCTGCCCCGTCCCCTCCCCCCTCCTCCATTACCCACTCACACATGCACACACACAGATACAACTCTCCCTCATCTTCTCCCCCTCTGCCGCCCCCTCCCCCCTCCCTCTTCCACACTCACACACGCACATCATATATGCATCCCCCTCCCCCGCCCCCACCACAGCCGCCTCCCACCCTTTGTAAAATCCCTTCCCCACTCACACACGCACACACAACTCTCCCTCATCTTCTCCCCCTCCACCGCCCCCTGCCCTGTCCCCTCCCCTTTCCCCACTCACACGCGCACACAGACACAAACACACAACTCTCCCTCATCTTCTCCTCCTTCCACCCGCTCCGGCCCCTCCCCCCTTCCCCACTCACACGCACACACACAAATTTCACAGCCAACCAATTTCCACTTCCCAGTAGGATGTTATTTGTATTTTTATCAAAGTTGATACAATAGTTTGCTCTCCATTTATGTTCGATATAGCCACAATTTGGACTTTGTAACGAATAACATGGCTAGGAAATTACTATTAATTTTTATTATTACCCACTTTTCAGCGTCACTACAATAATCGAATAACATGGCTAGGAAATTACTATCAATCTTATTTTCCTTGGATGCAAATAAGATTAGGATGAAAAAAAGCTCATGTATGTTACTGATTGTATATTTACTTATGTGATTGTATATTTGTTCGGAAAACTGATTAATTATATTTATTGTTTGTCAAATCGTACAGAGCACCGAGAGGGAGAGAGTGATAATGGCAAGAGGTGGGAAAAGGGATGGTAAGACAACAGTAGTAACTCTCACCCCGTCCAAGATGGTGGTCAAACACCACGGCACAGACATTTTGAAGAAGTCCCACAGAAATAATAAATTCATATTCTCCTTTTTCGGCCTTCTAGCTCCCATCTCTAAATTTGGGATTTTGGTGTGTGTTTAAATCTGGATATTTAAAAATTGGATTTAATTAAATTTGGTTCTAAGGTTGAACAAAAAACGCACTCTCAAACTGGTATCAGAGCCAATTACACAATTTCACCGTGTAATTTTTTGCAAAAGTTATTTTTTTCTCAATATCAATTGTTTAAAAATTGATTTCTTAAAAACGCGTTTGTTCAAATGGAAAAATAATTTAATAAAATTCTAGTTTTTGACGGGTCTAATTATGCATATTGTAAAGATTGTATGAAATCCTCTCTTAAAGATATTAATGAACGTGTAGGGATTCTTGTTAAAAATGGGTGGACACCTCCCAGTGTCACTATTGATAACGTGAAAACTATAAAATCTGTGGCTCAATGGACCGAGGATTAATTTAAATGGTCCACGTATAATTCTAAAGGGCTTAGTGACATTTTTGGATCCATCACTCTTGAAAATTTTTATCGCATAATGACATGTACCACGTCTAAAGAAGCAAGGAATGTTCTTGAACTTACCCATGAAGGCACGAACCCTGTTGAAGAATCAAAACTGTAAAACCTAACTACACAGTTTGAGACTATAACTATACTTGAGACTGGATGTTTTGATGAATTATATGGACGATTGTCAAATATAGTTAACATTAGTTTCAACCTTGGTGAGAATATTCCTAATGCACGTGTAGTTAAGAAAATCCCGCATTCTTTGCCTAAGCAGTCTATCCCCAAAGTCACGGCGTTAAATTCTTTAGGAAATTGGAACACTCTTAAATTAGTAGAATTAGTAGGTGATCGTCAAACCTATGAAACATATATGTTTCCTAAAGTTGTTAAAGCAAAAGATAAAGGTATAGATCTTAAAGCCCAATCAAAAAATAATTTTGAGTCAGCTAGGAGGAGGGTAGAATCGTCTAAACGGAGTGAGGAAAATACGATAGATTCTAATTTCGACTTCGATTTAGATGATTTGGCTTTGTTTGCAAATAATTTTAAGAAATTTCTCATGTTAAAAAATAGTGGCCAAATTAATGATAGAAAGAAATTTGAGAAAAATAAAAATGTCCAGAATTTTGAAAAAGACAAGAAAGACACACCCAAGAGAAACGATGAGAGATGCTAGAGTGTGATGGTAAGGGTCATAGAGCTTTTGAGAGTTCTACAAGGCTGAATAGACTAGACAAAAAAAAATGCAAAGTTATTCTTAATGCTACCTTGAGTGAAGAAAGAGAGGTCAAGTAAGTGGATTCAGGAGAAGAATCACCACACGAGTGCAACATCACCGCATTTATGGCTAGCCATGTGATAGATTCTGATCACCTCATGATGATGAGGATGCCTTTTTGCATGGAGACCTCAACAGTGAGAATGAGAGAGAGGATGCAGGGAGTGAGAGTGATAACTTATTTTTATGTGCATCGTTGCTGAAAACCAAGTTAGTCAAAATCATCAAATACCATCAAAATATAATAAACTCAAGTGTAGAGGTAAGTAAGGCTATCAATCTACTTCCTAGGGAGTAAGCTAGAGACAAATTCAATTGTAATTCCCTTTTTATTTTCTTTTTGTGCTTTTTCGCTTTTCTATTTTTTTTAGCTTTTTCAATATTAAAACAATAGAGTGAGGTGATGATTTAAACTAAACTAAATTAAAGTGTGAGATGAAAACAACTGACTAGAAATTTACTAAAATGAAAATTAAAGTCTAAACTAAGAATAAGAGATAAGTGAGGTAAATAATTGTGAGAACAATCAAGGAATGGGATTACATCACAAATTTTAGTTATTCTAATTAATTAATTTAATTATTTGAATTCTCCCAAATTAATATCAAAATTACAAATCAACTCTCGTAGCAAATGTAATTTTGAGTGAAATCTTTTAGAAAGTTAAGTTTAACGCCCCACAACTCTAGAAAAATAGATCTACACTCCTTTTATTTAATCACCCGCTAGGATCGATCAATTCAAATTTATGTAAATCTTAGAAAATAAATTTAGAGTTGAAATTCAAGTTATAATACCCCACTTAAGAAACCCCTATCTCTAGTTCGAATCTAAAGTGGGTATTATAACTAGAATTTCGATTTTCTCTCTCGAGGCATAAATTTAAGGGTGAGGGATCAAAATTAACATTCAAAGGGACTTTTCAAGTAATGAAACTAATTAAAATAAAATAACATCAAATAAGGGTTTTACCCCACCCCTTGAAAGGGGTTTTAGCCTAACATGGTATAAAATTTGACAAATTAATAATCAAAGGCATAAACAAATAAAATAGAAGGGTAAGAGGACAAATCTTCAAACAAGTCTCCTTGATTTGCAAAATTGGACTCTAATCCTCCATTGAAACTGAGCAACATCCATTCAAAATGAGCTTTCCACAATATTCAATTACATACAAACACCCATTTGAATCACTCAACAATTAATTTTCCACAAATATCTAAAAAAATAAAAATAAAAACAAAACTATTTACAAAAATATTCTACCTAATTTATTTTCTAGTCTAAGCTATCTCTCTCTCTCTAGAATTTCCTTCCAACCAAGCTCTATTTGATGATGATTTTCAAATGGTGTCTTGAGCCTTCTTTTATAGTAGATGCATTGCACACATGGGGCTAAGGGGTATTTTAGGAAAATAAGGATGCACATGGGGTGAGTAAGGTATTGGGTGAGGGTTTATTTAGGAATTTAATGGAGGGTGCATGTGAATTGGGTGGGAGGTCATGTGGGTAGTGAGATGAGGGAATAAAATCAGATTTGGGGATGAGAGGTTTGGGGTCATTTTGGGTATTGAGATAGAAAAGACTAGTTGGGTGTTTTTATGGGTATATTTGGAAAAGGGGTTAAATGGGTTTTAAGCATGTGGCATTTTGACTTGGGTCTTTTGTTTTATTTGGTGTGTCTTTGGTTTTGTATTTGGCAGCTAAAAAAAATCGTGTTTGGCTTTTGAAATGGGTATGGAGGTTGGTCAAGGTTTGGTTGCTGGCCGGAGTGGAGATGGGTCGTGGGTATGGATTGGCGAGGGGTGATGACGTCGGCGGGATTGGGAGTCCGCAGTTATGGGTAGGTCGTCGTCGGAAATAGGGCAGGTCGGTGGGTAGGGGCTGCCGGTCCGGCGCGATTTGGCAGTCACGGTGATTGAGGGAGTGAGGGCTGCGAGGGGTTTAGGTTGTCGGCTGGAAGGCAGTGGCATTGCCGCCGGAGGAGGTCGGAAGAGGGCCAGGGCGGCGTGATTCATACGTCGGCGCCGGAGGTGAGGGGAGTTGGGTGTTGGGTTGTGAAGGATATGGGTTTGAGGATTGGTTTAATGGAGGGTGATGAGAGAGAGTGAGATGGAGTTTTGGTTGTGTTGTAATGGGGGTGGGTTTGTGGTGAGGAGGGAGAAGATTGGGATGTGTTGGAGATGATGATGGAGTGTGGGGTTCTGTGTGGTAGGGTGTAGAATGTTAGTGTGAGGGTGAGGGAAGTTAGTTAGGTGTAGGTGAGTGTGTATGGGTGTAAGATAGTGTGGTGTGACTTAGGGTGTGTTTGGTAGTGAGTAGGTTTTAGGATGTGTGTGTGTTAATTTGAACCCTTAAAATAAAACTAACTAATAAAATAATAAAATTAATCAAATAAAATAAAAACCTTATAAAATAAAATCCTATTTAAAATAAAACAAAGACTCAAATAAAAATTGAAACTAAAAAGAAATAAAAATAAAAATAAAATCTAATAAAACTTAAAAAGAAAATCTTAAAAAGAAAATGCAAAATCTAATAAAACTAAAAATACATAAAATCCTAAAAATTCTAATCCTAATAAAATAAAATAAAACTAAAACTAATAAAAATCGAAATAAAATAAAGTTATACTAATAAAATAAAATAAAATAAAACCTAGAAAATACTAAATAAATTTAAAATAAATCCTAAAAATAAAAATGACTTAAACTAAAAATCTAAAAAATGATAAAAAGACACAAACAAAACACACACAGGGTTTAGGGTAGGTTTAAGCTAGGCTTAGGCTCGGGTGAGGTTACAGGGTTGGGTATTTAGCTCCACATTGCACACAATTGCTTTGATTTAAACGCTTGAACTCTGCAACGCACAGTTGACCTATAAGATAAACATTTAAGCACATAAGACCCATATTGCCAAGAATTTGCAACTAAAGTACGTCTATTTGGAATATAAATTGTACAGTTTGGGCGCTTATCAGAGAGCGAGAGTGACCTTCGCCGTGCTTATGCTAATTTATATGTTGATTCATTTAAAACCAACAAGAACAATAAAGGTTTTGTTCTTAGGATTGCAGCATTAGAAAAAGAGTTAGGAGAGATGAGAGAGGGTGAGTCCTCCTTGTGCACCGCTTTGAGAGAAAGAATGTCTATTTGTGGAGAGAGAGAGAGAGAGCGAGAGAGAGAGAGCCTGTTTGGAGAGAGAGAGAGTTTGTTTGGAGAGAAAGAGAACTATTTTGATAAAGTCAAAGCGGACTTGACAAAGAAAGTGGGAAATATGACGAGAGACCTCTGTGCATCCGAAAAGGCTCATAAGATTCTGGAAGCCCTTGATATAGTTTGGGTCAAACAAGAAGTACTTATGCTCCATCACAACCCATGAGCAAGTTGGGTTTTTAGTCGTGACTTATCAGAGTTTAATGAGAGAATTTCAATGGTTATCTGGATCGTCTGTGGATACTACTAACAAGGGAAAATAAAAGGTTACCTCCACATGGGGACCTAAAAATGACAACAAAGATCTTATTGCTCATGTTGCTCTGAAAGCTCAAAATACCTCACAGTGGTATTTTTACAGTGGGTGTTCTAGACACATGATTGATGACGTCTCCTTTTTTAACTCCTTAGTGGATCGAAAGGAAGGTAAAGTCACTTTTGGTAATGGGAGCAGGACTAGCATTATAGGATGAGGTACTATAGAGATACTTTGATTTCCTAAGCTAGAGAATGTGTTTTACGTCAAAGCTTTAAAGGCAAACCTTCTCAGGATCAGCTAACTGTGCGACGCTGACTTTGCAGTTAAGTTAGACTAGGATGCTCGTAATGTTTATGATATAGCCGATAAAGTTGTATTGCAAGGTGTGAGGACATAAGATAATTGATATGGGATAATGCCCAATTCCTTATTTATTTGTAACAACACAGTGATCACTCCATTGGTTTTTTGGCATCAACGTCTAGGTCATGTGAATTTATAGATTTATATCGATTAGTAAAAAAGGACCTACTACATGGCTTACCATCTCTTGGAAGACTAACTTTCACAGTTTGTGGACCTTGTCAATTGGGAAAGCAAATTCGTAGCCTCTACAGGAAGTTGAATTCCACTACTACCTCTAGGGTACTTGAGTTAATTCACATGGATCTTATGGGTCCTATTCGTATATAGAGTCTATGTGGTAATAGGTATATCCTCGTGATGGTGGATGATTTCACCAGATACTCCATCGTAGATATTCTGAGGGAGAAATCAAATGATGTAGATTTCCTAACAACCAAGTGCCATTTCCTACAAAATCAACATGATGTCACTATAAATAGAATGCATAGTGATAATGACGTTGAATTTACGGAGCTTAAAGTACATCTTTACTGTGGTAGCCTTGGAATCAAACATGAGTTTTCGATCGTAAAGACCCCTCAGCAAAATGGGATCATTGAGAGGAAGAATCAGACCCTATAGGAGATGGATAGATTTATGCTTCTTAGTCGTAAAAGTTTCTAGGAGATTTTGGGCAGAGACGGTGTCTACCACATGCTATACGGTGAATAGAGTTTACTTGCGTCCACACACACTTCATACACCTTATGAATTATGGACTGAAAAGAAGCCCAACCTAGCATATTTTCATGTTCTGGGGAGTAAATGATACATCCAATGGGATAGGGAGAAATTATGAAAGTCTGAATCCTGAAGACACGAGGGAATACTGTTAGGATATTCATCGAACTATAGAGCATACCGGGTGTTTAGCATAAGTATCTATAAGTTTATGGAGTCAATTCATGTCACCATGCAAGATGACAAACCTCCGACGTTAGTTAACCCCAGTCATTTTGTGTGAGGATGAATACCTTTCTAGTAATGAACCCCTTATCCCTCACACACCCAGGATGGACCCTACTCCTATCTTAGGGGACACACCTTCTTGGGTTTGTAAGAGTCATGATCTTACAACTATTTTAGGAGATCCCACTGTAGGGGTGAAGACTAGTGCTTAGCTAGAGAACATTGTCAGCCCTGTCCACTATGCGTCCAAAATCAAGCCCAAAAACTATAAAGAAGGACTCAAGGATGAACATTGGATATCTATTATGAAGTATGAGTTGCTTCAGTTCAGAAAGAACGATGTCTGGGAACTTATCCCCCGACCTAGTGAAACTAACGTGATTGGTAACAAGTGGATTTTAGGTTGGTTGCTCAGGGCTACACACAGATTGAGGGTATAGAATTTGAGGAGTCATTTTCTCATGTTGTGAGGCTTGAGTCTGTTCGCTTATTACTCGCCATCGCATGTCATATGAGCTTCAAGTTATGTCAGATGGATGTTAAGAGTGCCTTTCTGAATGGTATTCTATAGGAGGAAGTTTACCTGGAACAACCAAAAGGTTTTGAAGGCCCTTCACATCCAGGACACGTATATTATCTGAGAAAAGCACTCAAGCACCCCATGCTTGGTACGAGAGGCATACTTTATATCTCTTAGATTGTGGCTTTAAGATAGGGGGAGTTAATTAGATGCTATTTGTCAGGAGAGATGCCGGTGCTATTTTTATTGCCCATGTCTATGTGGATGACATAGTCTTTGGATCCACATGCTCCCAACATGCTCACAACTTTGACGAGGAGATGATGAGTGAGTTTAAGATGAGCATGGTTGGTGAGCTTACACTCTTCCTTGGTCTTCCGATTAGTCGGCTAGAGGATGGGATGTTCATCTTCCAATCCATGTATGATAGAGACCTAGTGAAGAAATTTAGTTTGGACTCCGCTAAGCACGCACGTACACCTATGAGTACATCTACAAAGCTTAGTAAGGACACTTTAGGTAAGGACATTGAGAAAACCTTGTATCGGAGTATGATATGAAGTCTTCTTTATCTGACAGCTAGTCGTCCCGACATCGCCTTTAGTGTTGGAGTCTGTGCGTGATATCATGCTTCCCCTAAATAGTCACACTTACTCACGCTAAAATGTATTATCAAATACGTGAGTGGGACTCTTTCCTACGATATTTGGTATTCCTTTGATATAAATGACTGACTATCTGCCTATTCGGATGCCAATTCGTAAGGGGATACAAATGGATGTAGGATCACTTCTGGTGGGTGTTTCTTCTTTGGTTCTTCTCTTGTCTCTTGGTTGATCAAGAATAAAAAATCCATCTCTTTGTCCACTACGGAGGCTGAGTACATAGTCACCAAGAGTTGTTGCACACAACTTCTATGGATGAAGCAAATGCTGGAGGACTATGGAATATCACAGGACACCATGACCATTTCTTGTGATAACACGAGCGGGATGCACATATCCCGCAATCCAATCCAGTATTCGTGCACAAAACATATTAGGATACATGAGAACTTTTTTTGTGAGCTTGTAGAAGAAAAGATCGTATCTTTGAGTTTTATATCTACCGACCTTTAGTTAGCCGATATTTCCATTAGTCTAGATTCGAGAGTTTTAGGATATCTTTAGGTATTTTCACCATTGACTGAGGGGTGGTCACCATATCTAGAGTATTATGCATCTTTCATGTTCATATCCTCTGATTCCTATCTCTAGATTGTATCATGTGTATCTTTATTTGTTTGATTTTTATTTTTTTTGAAAAAATTGAAAAATCCAAAGATAATTTATTTTTTGAAAACTTTTGGGAATGCCAAAAATATTTTTGTTTTATAAATTTGGTGAAAAACACAAAAAGAGTTTTGTATTTTGTTTACAACATTTATGGATGAACATTGAAGATAGCCATAGTGATAACTTTATTTTCTATTCCACATGACTGTTTGATAGTGATTTGCAATGCTACATCATTTCATCCATGTGCTTTACATTGATTGGAGTCTTTGAGATGTGATTAGTGATATCTTCTACAAAATTGTCTCCTTGTCTCCTTTATTTGACACATGCACGAAATTATTTGAATATTGTACTTGTTGGTCACGTATTGGCTTAAGTGTTCCCATCTCAATTATGTTTGGACAATGTCCAATATGTAATAAAACATGACAAGATAGTATTTACTATAGAAATATTTTACCGTGAGGATTTAATTGCAACAAAATATGATGAGTGAATCATGGGAAAAGGGCTGTGAGAGTTCAAAATTTACTCGTTGTAAAGCCACCATTTGAAAAAGAGCCCAAAAACTTAAGTGGCAATAAAAAGAAAAATATGCCAAATCAAATGGGCCAATAGGTTTTAGTTTCATCACCTCAAAAGAAAAATACACTGTTCAATTATTTCTGAGGGAGTTTGGATGGAAAGAAATAAAAAATAGGTTTGCACGTCCTTGAAAGTCATTAAAAACTTTTCGAATGTTTTTGACGTTATTGGTGTGGAAATCACTTTGAGCTTTGATTTGCTGATTTGATTGAGTTACTTTATTTTAATTCCACAATTTTTACACCTAAGAAAGATATTGAGTTCATTCGTTAGGAATATCCAACATTCATCGTGCACATATGTTATGGTTTCATCACCTTAAGATGTTGATTTTCCGGTCAAATTTGTTCATAACCCTACATTTCTGCTATCATCGACTTGGTTGTTTTAGTGTTGGTTCTTAGTGTGATTCTTTGTTGTATATTTTGTAAGCAAAATTTGAAAAATTCAAAAAGATAAAGTGGTTCTCCTTGTGACAATCTCCATTTGCATTTATCTCCGTTCTTATTTTTGCCTATTTGGGGACATCATAAAAAAGGGGAGAACGAATTATGGGGGATATATTTTATAATGATTTTCTTGAGATTAATTTGATATTTCATTTCTCTTATCATTATATATAAAATTGTTGCGCATCACGGATATTTATTTCTTGCCTCATGTGTGTAGGTACGAAATTGAGGATTCTATCTGCACACCCTGATGAAGTCAAAGACAGTTTGAGGAGTTTTCAAGATCTGAATATGATTGAAGTCATGTCAACCATTTAGTATTTCCAGTTTTTGTGTTTAATGGGGATATTACTTTGTATGACATTTGTTTTTTGGGGGGAACATAATTCAGATTTTTTATACATGTACTATCATAGACATAGGGGGAGATTTGTAAGGACATGTTTTATAAATGTCCGAGTTAGTATGTAGGCCTTTCAGTTTTATCCTAGATCTCAGCATATATGTCGTATATCTCTACAGTCGGCTCGTCTTAGCATGATCATATCTTGACGGCCTCAATCCGATCTGGAGCAGAAGAAAATGAACTGACACGATTGGTAATTTTATACAGGAATAGTCATCTATCAGGACCGATCTGTTTAAAAAGAAAATCGAACCAATCCAAATGAACAAACCGGTTCGTTGATCCTTTTCGGACCGGTCCGACGGGCTCAAAAAATCCTGTGCATCAAATTTTGTTTGCCTCTATAAATTCCCTCTTCGAATTTTTTTTTATTCAAGACTTTAAGAAAACACTTTATTAACCTAATGCGTCGAGTCTTCATATGTTTCAAACACAAACACTTTGAGATTCACAAACACTGGGAATCATATGTGTGAATCGTTCTAAACCTAGGCATACCCATTCGTGGGGCATCTTGTGTTTAGATCGACACTTCTGAACTTGGAGCGTCTTAAGGGATATCTTGCTGATGACAAAGAACCGGTGCCTGAGGGTCTTTGCTTGTCAAACTGTATTTCTTTATGTAAGTAAGTGTTTACAACCCATAATGAAAAAAAAACGTTTTGCCCCTTTAGGGGATTTTTCCTAATTTACGGTGTGTGATTGATCCTTGCTTGATGTGAATATGTTGAATATCAAATCAATCACCTTTAGATGCATGACTCTGGTGTGTGTTTAAATATGGATATTTAAAAATTGTATTTAATTAAATTTGGTTCTCTGGTTGAAGAAATAACGCACTCTCAATTGTATTAATTGTAAACTAATACAACTAGTTTGACATTTCTAGAAAAGTCCCGAAGGCCCCCCAATTTTAAAATCTTAATTCTTTTTACTTCACAAAGTAATAATTTCCTTTATAGGTGTGGAAGCGTAAAGGTGATGGTTCAATACAAACAAATAAATAAATTTTAGTTTACCTCAAAACTAAAATTAAACACAAGTGAAATATGATTAATACACACACACAATTTAGCTTTCACTTAAACCAATTTAATTAACCCAAGTCCTAGAAATTTGCATAAGTCATATTTTCAATATTAGTCAATTAGGCCAAACCAATTTTAACAAATTAAATTAATGACTTGAATTAATTAAATAAACATTACCCAATATTAATTTGCACCAAATTAAACAAGTAGTGATTAAATTAAACCAATTCTATCTTTTTACCTAAGCATGCATTCTAGGTGATTTCCCAAAAGATAAAATAATCAATTAATCCACTACGCCGCGATGTACGAGGAAAAACCCACAATAGGAAAAAAACCTCGGACGACCCTAGCCTCAAATCCACTAAGTATGGTTTTACAAAAACAAGACAGAAAGACTTACAACACTCGACTCGATCCCTCTCAAGCCCCGACGCTTCTTCTTATAGACACCTCCACCTAGCGAATAACCACGGAGCTCCACCGCGGTCTCGGAATCCACCGATCGAACTTTATATGATCACCGTCACCCGAACAAGGAGCCATTCTCCAAGTGGGTAAATCGATGCAAACTTCTTCTTCTTTCAGGGATGTAGAAGTAAACCCAAACTTCTCTTTGAGCGGAAGAGATGAACCCGGTGCCAAAACTCCAAGCAAGATGTATATATATTGAAACTTAGATTAAACTATATCGGCGAAAAATAAAGTGTAAATGAATTTTTCTTTGAAAAGTAGACACTTTAAAACATGAACTTTTTCTTTTTCTCTTTTGCTCTCAAACTCTCTCTTGGAGATAGATGTGTATGAAAAAGTTAACTTTACGAAGTTGGTTCCCGCACTTAGATAATCAGTCAAAAGTTAGTGGGAAAAGATAATGGAAAAGTGGGTGAAAACTATCAAAAACTGTCATTTAACTGTTCCTGCCAAATCTCATTTGAATGAGATTTGTTGTTCGAATGAAGTCTCATTCGAATAGCCTTCTAACGACATTCTAACGAAGTTCCAGTGTCTTTAATATGAACTCGTTAGAAATATCGTTGGGAATCTCATTTGAACATTCATCTCGTTCGAACGACATTTCGAACGAAGTTCCAGTGGCCAATATGGGGAATCGTTGACAAACTTGTTCGAACGACATCTGGTTCGAACGAAAAACTCGTTCTAACGAACTTCTAGAAAGTTAGAAATTTTAATTTTTAGCCCATAAACTTTATTTAAAGTTTTAATTATATCTTTTTGAAAATAAACAATAAAAAATAGTTTTATAATTAAACCTACACCCATTATAAACTGTTCCAAGCTCCTTTATATATATGTAATGCATTCATACCTTGGGAGCATGGAACCACTATTGATGACGTAGAAACGAGGCACTTAAACTCGGCATTTTGATGAAGCTTTATACACTTGGACGCTACGTCTTCAACAAACACGTCATAAGCTTGAAGGATGATCAATATACTCTATCCTATGACTCAAACGTTTTTGTCCGGAATTGACCCAAAACTACAAAGGACTCAATTGGAAATTTGTGTCCTTATAAATCTCCCCCTTTGGCTATTCCGGGAAAAAAACAAAACAAAAAATCCTAAAGGGTCGTCAAGCTCTGCTAGACTGACAAAAATGTCCCACCCAAAATAAAAATACAATGCTTGACTCAAACAACCCAAAGGATCAAAATATTTACCGGTGAAAGTTGCCGCTTAGAATAATTCCTGCACACTTAAGCAAACACATTAAACGCATAGGGAACATCAAAATATTAAATGCAATTAAGTAATTACTCCCCCTAAATTAATTCTCCCCTTTATCAAAACACTACTTAGAAATACGCCCCCCCCCTAAGATAAATCTCCCTCAACTAAGATACGATAAACAATAGGATTAGATACCATTTCTCCCCCTATCGTTCTCCCCCTTTTTGTTCACGAATAGACAAAGGCTAAAACTAATTTAAACATGATGCATAAAGTGATGAGAACATTAAAGCTCATGGGCAACAAAAACATAACTAATCCAACAAATGAATACGAATTATGATGCGAAAACAAATGATACCAAATAGACAAATAATATTATAAGCATGTGATATCAAACAAACTACGCAATAAACAAGGTACCAATTATGAATTGAAGCATAAATGGACTAGCTAAACACGGCAAAGACATAAACAAAATATCATATATATGTGTACATAATATATACAAGCTAATCATAAGTACACACATATAGATATAAACATACAAATGACACACACAAAATATATTATGAGTCTTCCACACTTTTATCGCATAAATGTGTCATATGGAAACAGAAGTGTTGGGGTGCGACCTAGTAACGATTAAATTTAGACCCAATCACTTAAAACGTGTTCACAGAGTTCTCAATTGATTGCAAATTTCATCACATTTGAATATAACCTCATGTGACAATATAGATTGAACTCAATGAACAAACATACAAAATGCATACAAGCCTAGCATGTTGATGATTCTACAAACCAATAGAGTCATGACATTGATAGCACAACTAGGATAAACGGACATTGTGCAAACCGTTGATATATCATCGAATCTCCCTCAATAAGCATATATAAATTTTGAATGAATATATCAATCAAACAAATTAGGCCCTGGCAATTATTTTTCTTTTTAATGCCATATGTTCTACTTTAGGCCTTTGGACCACGTATTTCTTTTAGGTCCATTTCAAACGGTGGCTTACAATCGCAAAGGATAATAAATCCTTTCGGAGCCCTTCCCCATGAACATTTATATTTATCATTTTTTTATTTCTCACAAATCTCACGTGCAATCGATTTTGACATGCACTAGTCCTCCTAGGTCACAAATATGTAGATGACAAGATCGGTAGGAGAACACCTCAAAAAGCTCAAATATACGTATGAAGTTAAAGTTCAAAAGAGCTCGTGCATGTGTGAATAGAGGCATATAAAAATAGAATCCATTTAAACAATACAAAATTCAACTACTCCATGTAAGCTTGGTAAAGAACATAATAAGGATTCACAATCTAAACCAAAAGTTCTAGCCACATGGGAGCGTAAAGATGGGATTCAAACACAAGTATATGCCAGATAAAGTGTGCCAAACTAAAATACACACAAAATAAAATATTTTTGTGTTTTCGACATTTTCAACAAAAAATAGAAATATATACTCAAAAGACAAAGAAAAATCATTTGAATTTTTCATTAAGCTTAAATTATCAAGAAATAAAAATCCAAATGATAAATCAAAATCTTTTTGTATTTTTCATTTAATGCAAACAAAATGAAGAGATAAAATACAAAATATAAACAAGTCATGATTTCTAGCATAAGATATGGAATAAAGCAATGACTAGAAAATGACTAACCAAGCGTACATTTAGCATATTGATATAGCATGAAGCACAAAAGCTAAAGTATGCAAACACTAACACACTCAACCTTTATATTTATCAAGGGAGGAAGCATGTGATAGTAAATGAGAATCAAAAACCTTATCTTGTAAAGATACCAAGTCGGATCTCCTAACCCAAACCAACGATGAGTGACTTACTCGGGGTGTAGGAATCTTGGCTACCTCGATTGCCTTACGAAAATATTATCTAGGACCTTTTCTAAGATAAAAAATATGAACATTTAAACTCACGGCAAAAATATTTTCCTAAGGAGTGATCTCTAAAAGCTTTCCTAGTGGATTCTCCTAAAACATTGGTTTTGGCTTTATTTGTTGATTCACTACAAGTATCGAATCCTAAACCACACAAGTCATTTTTGATTTGGACAGTTCCTAAGATTTTATCTTGTTTTTTGGACCTACACTCCAAATCAAATTTGACGTTGCTAGAGTCTTTTAGTTTAATTTATAATTCTACAATTCTAGACTCGAACAAAACATTTCTCTCTTCAAACTCGAGAAGCTCCTTTTTCAAGGATTCCATTAAACCTCTAAGTCTATCTCTCTCGCCTTCTATATATTCTAGATTCTCTCGAAGAGTTCTCTCTCATGTCCTAAGGTCTTCAATCAATGCACTCTCATCAACGACCTTGACACGCTCTTTTAAACAAGCTTCTAACTTCAAATTTGCTCTTTTTAAATGAATTGATTCTTCATATAATTCTTGAAAAGCATTTTGAAGTTCACTCACATTAACCTCTTCTTTATTTTCACTCTCTCTTTCTTCTTCACTCTCAGTATTATCAAAATTAAGGGAATCATAAACTATGACCTTGGAATGATCATGTGTTAAAAATTCATCAATAGACGAGTTTTCACTATCGCTCACATGACTAGGCATAAAAGCCACAAAGATGGGCTTAGTGGGGGAATCGGGTCCCTCTTCAATATCACTATCACTAAGGGTTGCATTAAATGAAATTCGTTTCTTACCCTCTCTCCTTAGTTTAGTGAGGCATTCAAAAGCCCTATGGCTATACCCTTCATAACCAAAAAAAAAATTCGACTTGTCCCTATTTAAATTTTCTTTAGAAGTTTTAGGGATCCTCTCGGCTTTTTCATGCTTAGAAGTTTCAAATTTCTTCAAGTTATTTTTAAATTTATCTTTGTTAATTTTAAGAAAATTTGAAATTTTCGAGCAAACAAGCCCATATTTTTTAAGTCACTATCACTCTCGCTCTTTACTACTTATTTTTCCTCTTTTCGGGCTTTTAAAGCAATGCCCATTTCAATTTCTTTTCAGTTTTAGAGGGAAACATATCTAGTTCATAGGTTTGTAAATCACTTACAAGCTCTTCTAATTTCGTAGAGGCTAAAGTTGGTAAAGAATTTAAAATGGACACTTTTGGAATAAATCTATCAGGAAGGGACCTTAAAATTTTCTTTACTACTCGGTTGTTGGGTATTTTCTCTACCAAGTTAAAAGATGAATTAGCAATATCACAAAGTATAGCATAGAATTCATCAAAAGTTTCTTTTTCGTTCATTTTGATGGTTTCAAATTGAGTGGTGAGCTTTGGAGTTTCGAAGCTTTAACGACACTTGTACCCTCATGAGTGAGTTGCAAACTATCCCTCGCTTATTTAGCGGTCTCACATGTCATAATGCGTCAGAATTCATCCGGTGTGACAGCGCTAAATAAGGCATTTAAACCTCGGGAATTAAAATCTGAAAGTATAAACTCATTCTCACTCCATATATCAGCCGATTTGGGAATACGTTAATTATCTACTAAATGAGTTGGTGGAGACCACCCGTTAACTACCGATAACCAAACCCTTTCCTCGATAGATTTAAGTGCCGATTTCATTTGCGCTTTCCATTACGTGTAATTAGAACCATTGAAAATAGGAAATTTTGAAAATGGAGAAAATTCCATTTTAGCCAAAAAAATTATTTAAAACATCTTAACGAAATAATTTATCGCTTTGGCTCTGATACCAATTTGAAAAGTCCCGAAGGCCCCCCGATTTTAACATCTTAATTCTTTTTACTTCACAAAGTAATAATTTCCTTTTTAGGTGCGGACGCGTAATGGTGATGGTTCAATACAAACAAATAAACAAATTTTAGTTTCAATAAAAATTAAAATTAAACACAAGTGAAATATGATTAATACACACACACAATTTAGATTTCACTTAAACCAATTTAATTAACCCAAGTCCTACAAATTTGCATAAGTCATATTTTTAATATTACTCAATTAGGCCAAACCAATTTTTAATATTAATTTCCACCAAATTAAACAAGTAGTGATTAAATTAAACCAATTTTATCTTTTTACCTAATCATGCATCCTAGGTGATTTTGCAAAAGATAAAATAAATAATTAATCCACTACGCCGCGATGTACGAGGAAAAACCCACAACGGGAAAAAAACCTCGGACATCCCTAGCCTGAAATCCACTAAGTATGGTTTTATAAATACAAGACAGAAAGACTTACAACACTCGACTCGATCCCTCTCAAGCCCCGACGCTTCTTCTTGTAGACACCTCCACCTAGCGAATAACCACGGAGCTCCACCACGGTCTCAGAATCCACCGATCAGACTTTATATGGTCACCGTCACCCGAACAAGGAGCCTTTCTCTAAGTGGGTAAATCGATGAAAACTTCTTCTTATTTTGAGGGATGTAGAAGCAAACCCAAACTTCTCTTTGAATGGAAGAGATGAACCCGGTGCGAAAACTCCAAGCAAGATGTATATATATTGAAACATATATTAAACTATATGGGTGAAAACTAAAGTGTAAATGATTTTTTTTTGAAAAATAGACACTTTAAAACATGAACTTTTTCTTTTTCTCTTTTTCTCTCAAACTCTCTCTTGGAGATATATGTGTATGAAAAAGTTAACTTTCCAAAGTTGGTTCCCGCACTTAGATAATCAGTCAAAAGTTAGTGGGGAAAGATAATGGGAAAGTGGGTGAAAACTGTCAAAAACTGTCATTTAACTGTTCCTACCAAATCTCGTTTGAATGAGATTTGTCGTTCGAATGAAGTTTCGTTCGAATAGCCTTCTAACGACATTTTAACGAAGTTCCAATGTCTTTAATATGAACTCGTTAGAAATCTCATTCGGAATCTCATTCGAACATTCATCTCGTTCGAACGACATTTCGAACGAAGTTCCAGTGGACAATATGGGGAATCGTTGGCAAACTTGTTCGAACGACATCTGGTTTGAACGAAAAACTCGTTCGAACGACATATCGAACGAACTTCCAGAAAGTTGCAAATTTTCATTTTTAGCCCAGAAACTTTATAAAATTTATTTAATGTTTTAATTAAATATTTTTGAAAATAAAAAATAGTTTTATAATTAAACCTACACCCATTATAAACTGTTCCAAGCTCCTATATATATATATATATATATATATATATATATATATATATATATATATATATGTAATGCATTCATACCTTGGGAGCGTGGAACAACTATTGATGACGTAGAAATGAGACACTTAAACTCAGCATTTTGATGAAGCTTTATATACTTGGCCGCTACGTCTTCAACAAACAGGTCATAGGCTTGAAGGATGATCAATATACTCTATCCTATGACTCAAACGTTTTTTTCCGGAATTGACCCAAAACTACAAAGGACTCAATTGGAAATTTGTGTCCTTACATTTCTGATGCTGTCGAAGAGAGGGAGAGGTAGACCCCCTACGGCAGCCTCTAGTGGCGGAGAGGGAGAGGTTACTCAGGAGACCGATGTTCCACTGCCCCCAGGCTCCATAGGGGTTTGTATTTATGGAGCAGGTAGTAGGTAGTAGGTATTGTGGCCCGAGAGTTCAATGCCTCCATGGCAGCGATGGCATCCCACTTCCCTCAGACTACGCCATAGAAGCCTATGGCTCTAGGAGTGTAGGCCCACCCGGGGCCGTATGATTGGAAGCGTGTTTGGGAGGCCTTTCAGAAGGGCCATCCCTCAGAGTTTCAGGGTGGTGCCGATGTGATTGTGGCATACCAGTGGAGGAGGGATATGTAAAGATACTTACGTATGGTTGATTGTAGTGAGGTTCAGAGGCAGATGCTAGCTACATTAAGGATGACTAGGGATGCCTTGTAGTGGTGGGAGTCCACGACCACTATTGATTTAATGACGATTATAGAGTTTTGGGCACGGTTCGATCGTAAGTACTTTTGTCCAGCTGTTGAGATTGTGATAAGGAGGATGTTTTAGAAGGTTATTTAGGGTCACCAATCCATATCCGACTACGAGGAGGAGTTCACTCGGTTGGAAAACCTCGTGCCAGATGAGGTGAGAAAAAAGATAGGAAGAAAGCTAAGTTTGTGGATGGGTTAGCCTGGAGGATCAGGCAACATCTGATTGGAAATCCAGCTTTGGTGACATACATTGACGTGGTAAATGCTTCTTTACTTCATTATCAGGATCATCGCTTCCATCTTAAGGGAAGCAAGAGGAGTGGTGAGATGAGTAAGTAAGATAAGGCTAATGGTGGAACTACTAGTGGAGCAAAGTAGGGGCAGGATACCTGCCAGGGGAATCCTGCCAAGAGATTTCGGTTTGGAGGACAGGGGTTCGGGTAGGGCCAGTAGGGACCGAATCAGCAATAAGTTCCTCAGGGCAGCCAGGGCCAGGGGAACAATGGGGTGTCCATCAGGGCTAACATCCGGGATAGACTCGTCAGGTCCAGCAGGGCAACCACCAGGGGAAGCCGCATCAGAGTCAGTAGGGATAGTATAAGAGGCACTGTTACATTTGCGGTCAGGTAGGCCATTTGGGGAAGAATTATTCACAGAAAGGTAGGGTCCAACAACAAGATGCCCCGCAGGGCCATCAGGTGCAGGGACCTGCAGCAGCACTAGCTCCCCAAATTCTACAGTAGTTGGGACAGTTGCAGTATGGACATATGTACAACGTTCGAGATGTTTTGATTTCCCCATCACCGCAGGCGCCACCGGCAGTAGAGGGTACATTCCCTATCCATGGTTATGATGGTTGAGTCCTTTTTGATACTAGTGCATCACATTCATTTGTTAGGAACCATTTTACTAGATTCGTTGGGTTACTAGATACAGCCAATAGTTTACTCATGTGTTTGGAATCACCGATAGGGGGTGGATCACTCATTCACTCGATTTGTAGGGGGTAGACATTGTGATTGGAGGCTTGAGTTTTGCGAAAGACCTCTTGGTATTTGATTTTGAGGGTTACAATGTTAGCTTGAGCAGAGATTGGTTAGCCAATTATAGGATGTTGGTGTAAGTTAAAAACCCCAAGTGTAGACACCAAGGGGTAAGGGTCGAAGAAGATTTCGTTTCAGAATAACGATTTCCTAGAATTTGAGGGAGGTGAGGAAGGTTGATTTACCAATGGATGGATAACATCCAATTGGTATCACATGTGTGGGAATGTAGTGACACTCAAGTCTAAATTTCAGGCAAAGAAGTTTACTCTTAGAAGTAGTATGGAGTGATAGGAGCTAGTCAACACATTCATGGTGAGATTCCATAGATAACGAAGAATTTAGGGTGCGGATTAATATGAATACTCTCACTAGAGGTATATGGAGAGGCAAGAAAAATTCTAGATATTTTCCAAAAAGGGTTTGGAAGTTGATAATAGACCTGCGGGTATATAATACAAGCGCGAATAGGAAATCCTACTGTAGTATATTTGTACTAGATCCTCATGAGAAACGAGTTTAGTAGAGGTATCGTTAGTATCACTAGTGTGTATTTTATAACGGAGCAGCAGGGTACTCTTTGAATCCACCTGAAGGTATGGGTGGAAACATTAAGACGATATATTTTCTGAGCATTAGCTTATTTGAGAGGTGATATTCGAGGTGTGGTTTCATCGTGGGTATGAACGAGTTCGCAATGGTGGGAAATTTTAGCACGGCTATCATGTTCATTGTTCCAAGACACGAGGTATGTTTGTATGATGTTCCACCTGAAAAGTGTATCGAGCTCATGGTGATATTTTTTTAAAGTAGACTCTAGACAGTATAATTTTCTAGTTATATTGGATCCCGGTGCGCAAGGACTTTTACTGATGAGATTCAGGGTATGTTGGGTTATCGTGAAGGGGGGAGATTTATCTCATTATTGATATTTAGCGCTAAGGATGTAGTGATAGTAAGAGCGGATAGTATATGACTCCATTAGAGACGCAGGAGTCCATGATTTGACATGTGAGTATAGGGATAGAGGTTGAGTTTCCTCATTGTATAGGTGGGAAGTGTTGCAAAAGAAACATTGCGAGGATTTGCACCATAAGTTGATAGGTGGGGAAATATCAAGAAGAATTGTATAGTAATTGGTAGGGCATTGAAAATATCTGGATGTTATAACCACGCAGAGCACGTGGGAGGTTAACGTGACATAAATATGGTAATGTATCTGATGATCAGAGGTTTGTGCAAATATGCATGAGATATAGGGGGTATATGCACCTTAGGAGGAGCCAGAGTCTCTATTGTGTAGATACTTATCATATTTAGGGAGAAGACGCATAGGAGATGATGTTGGGTATATTCCAGATGAATGGGAATAAGATGTTCCTCGAATTATGAAACGTTGAAGTGCGTGTGTGTGTTTGGAAGTGACATTCAGTGCGTCGCAACCTATGGTTTGTTACCACTAGGATTCACAAGTGAGACAGATATTAGTGGATGTATTGGTCTAAATAGCCACAGTGTATATATTTAAGTACCGTGGGATAGCGGGGTTATTTGGTGTGAACCACAAGAGAGTGGAAGGTACACTAAGAGGAAGGTTGCATTATAATAGGGATTACTACTTTCGAGAATTATGGGAGTAGTTTGAATATTTTTTTCCATGTTTCAACTGTGTAGATATAGTTTGGGGGCTATAGTGGATAGTTATAATAAGTTTGGGCATTCACAATACCAAGGTGTGAATTAACGTCGTTAGGTTTCACCTAGGATAGGGTCTCACGTATATATACAGTTATATATGTGAACAATGTGTTTCATACCAATGTACTAATATGGCTAATTTAAATCCCGGGGAGTAGGGACATTTCTGATATGATTCAGGGTAGTTGAATTTATTGTCGAGCGGGGAGATATAGCTCAGGATTTATTTTCGCGTAAGGAAATTAGTGATAGTAAGAGCGCGAAAGTGTATGCTTTCTTTTAAAACAAGAGTGGATATTTATACTTTTATTTTAAGAGGTGGGTATTTGGAATGTTATAAATGTGGGATTGAAGTTATATTACGGTTTAACGGTTGGTAAAAACTTGTGTTTTTATTTCATGTGGTTAAGCACGGGTACAGAGTGATATGCCCTATAAGTACCCAACAGCTTAGAGACACCAACCTCGGCCAGGGTGATGATCGAGGTTAGAAGGGCCCCAGATTGGCGACCAGCGGTGTCGTCCTAAGCAAGGTCGTCCATGGCCGACGTTACTAGTTTCCTCACAGCTAGGAAATAGCTGAGGTCCTCATAGTCCATGCAGATAGTAATCCATCAGGTCGCCCGGATCTGACATCACGCCCACATCATACATCAACCTCAGCTGGGTGTAAGCCAAGTAAGCAGGGACTACACAATCATCATAATCAACCTCGACTGGAGATCATCCGACGTTCCTACTACTACCTCAGCCCAGACAACATTACAGCTCGACCTGCCTTACCTCGACTCTCCTACTGAGCCAAGATCATCGTGGATAACCTCTGATTGGGCAGTTGCCAGACTTAACCAACCTCGTACTCTTCCAGGCCGAGGATTGTATCACCGGAGGACAACCGAGCTTCTACACGTTCTTGTACAACTTGGAACACGTGGACAAATATGTTATAACCGAATTATTCCCTCCACGTGAGGGAATATTGAGGTCATCATTACTTAGTTGAGAATAGCTAGGTGTCACTCTCATACTGGTTCGATGATCATGCACATGCTCATTGTATGCTTTGGGGGGTACATTATGCCCCCCAAGCACTATATATAGAGGTCATCCTCTACCTTGTAAAGGGATAAAAAAGGACAACCCTAGCTAAAACTCTATCCAATTACACAGTAGAGAGAGAGAGCTTGAGAGATTGTATCCATAGCCGTTAGTGCCTTATTTCGGTGACCTTATTCACTCACTATCATAGTGGACGTAGGCCTAATTGGCTAAACCACTTATATTCAAGTGTTCATCGTCTTCTCCTCATCTCCTTCTATACACAAACACACACACACACACACACACACATATATATATATATATATATATATATATATATATATATATATATATATATATGTGTGTGTGTGTGTGTGTGTGTGTGTGTGTGTGTGTGTGTGTGTGTGTATATATATATATATTCTCCTGAGCTGCCATTGTTATCACTTGCTTGAGCTCAACAACACCTTATCTGGTGGTGTTGTTTCTAGCATCATCATTTTGGCGCCGTTTGTGGGAACGAGAAGTTATATCTTTCTTATTTTCTTCTTAACCTCATCGGAAACTCTGGTGGTGAAACAAGCCTCACCCCTTGCATGGAGATATTTCGCCATTGAAAGAGGTCCTTTAAGGTACAAAGCTCATTTACCCTACAAGCTATTTATGTTAACACATGACACTGAAATTACCGCCACCTCTTCCACCGCCTGGTGTCGGAGGGCCTAGTTCTAGCCAAGCACCGCCTCAGCCCGAAATGGTGGAAGTGGAAGCAGCCTTGAAGTCTTTGGCTACAACGCAACAAGCGATGAAGGAGAAATTTGCATAACTTATTCAGAATATGATGAGACCACTGAGGTCTCACAAGAGATGATCACTCCGACGGTTCTTAAGCCTCTTCCTGACTCTAGGGGATCACCCCAGGCACAGTGGAAAGACCAACCTATGCCTCATCGGAGGAGGGACATTGCTTACCCTAGACGTTTGCATCTGGGGAGGCAAGGACACCCTTACCCTGAGGATGGGTATGATGATTTGGAGGCAGAAGATGCTCCAGAAGATTGTTGGGAGTTGTATGAGGTTTTAAATAACACCGTACGTCGTATCCAGCAGAGCCGAGGTTGTGGAGGTCGAAGAGGTGAAGAAGCCCTTCAAAGAGGGTCAACTTTTTATTGATTAAGAAGAGGGTCGGCCTTTGAAAAACTCAGCCCAGTAAATGACCTGTGACAGAGGTTGTCCAGGTCAAGAAGTGCAGCCGGCTCACAAAGGGAAGAGGGGGAACGTCGGCCTCATCAAGGCCGACCCCACATAGGACGAGATAGGGACTAGGAAGAGGTCAATAGCCGACGTTCTGCTATGACTGGGGAACCCTCGGTCCACCCCTTGGAGGTGGCTGGGGACAACCTCGGCCAGGCTGACATTGCAAGGCCATGGAATGACTCCATCTAACATCTTGAGGACAAGATAGGAGACCTCATCAAAAGTCGGGACCCACTGCAAAGAGGTTTCTCAGAAGACTCTCCGTTCGTGGCTAAGATAGTGAGCTTCCCTACCCCTACCAAGTTCAAGCCACCTACGGTGTCTCCCAAGTATGACAGTAGCACCAACCCTGTACATCATATTGAGATGTACCAGTCTGCGGTGGACATTTACTCAATACCAGATGAGATGAAATGTCGAGCCTTTCCTAGGACTTTGATGGAAGCTGCACACATCTGGTTTACCTCTCTTCCGAAGAACCCAATAGAAAACTTTAAGGGTTTGGCTGAACAGTTCATTCATAATTTTTATTTTGGGGTAAGACCTCAAAATAAGACCACCCATCTGTTGTATGTCAAACAAGGCAAGAGCGAGAGGCTAAAAGACTACATTGCCAGATTCAACAAAGTGAAACTTGAGGTTGAAGAATACGAAGAGAATATCGCCATGACCTCCCTCATAGGAGGTCTGCAGAAAGGGAAGTTGTTATGGAAACTTACGGAAGACCCTCCCAAGTCCATGGCAGAGCTATTAGCAACTGCGGGGAAGGTCATGAATGCTGAAGAGGCTATGTACGCAAAGTATGAGGATGAGAACGGCGGTAGTAGTGGGAAGTTCCAAAGAAAGAAGGACAGAAAGAAGAGGTCAGGTGACGATAAGTTCGCACACTATACCCCTCTGACTGTGAGCTGCGAACACATCCTCAATGAGATCAAGAATGACCGGTCACTGAGATGGCCAGAGAAACTGAAGTCTCCTCCACATAAGAGGAACAATAACTTGTCGTGCGAGTTCCACCAAGACCATGGCCATGTTACATACAAGTGCTTCTCCTTAAAGGATGAGATTAAGAATATGCTAAAATTAGGTAAGTTGAGGAAGTACGTTGATGGAAAGGCTCCTAAGAGGGGAAGAGATGACCCAAAAAAGAAGAGAAATGATAGATGTAGTGATGATACCCCAACAAGACGAGACGATAATTTGGATGGCGATGATGAAGACGATCCGTACCTTCCACCAAAAGATGATAACACCCTAGTGAAGAGGGTTAGTATGATCTCCTTTCGTGTTAACACCATATGAGGAGGACTTGCAGGGGGTGGTTCTGAAGTGGATGACCGAAAAGCTCATGTGACAGAGGCCAAGTCAATGGCCAAACTTGAAGTGGTAAATCTGACGTCTTCCGAGACAACGCAGAAGATAAAGAAGGTGGATATGGACAATCTTGTAGTTGGGTTCTCCCGATTCGACTTCAAAGGCTTCATAGCTCCGTATGATGACCCTTTTGTAATCACAACAAGGGTGCATGGATGCGAGGTACATAGAATCCTCATAGATGGAGGAAGTTCAGCAGATATAATGTACTAGCCCTATTTCAAAAGCCTTGGACTTAGCAGAGCTAGGATGGTACCCTATAACCATCTGTTAATGTGCTTCAGCGGTGAAAAGGTTCATCCATTGGGCATGTATGATATGGACGTGCGAATGGGCTATGAGTGGCCTAAAAGGTTAACCCGTAAAATCAATTTTTTCGTTATAGACGAAAATGTCTTCTCGGCCTATAACCTCATCATAGGAAGAGCATCCCTTAAGGAGTTCGAGGCCGTTCCATCGACGGTCCACCAGATGTTAAAATTCCTAACCCCCTATGGGGTAAGGGAAGTGCAGGGTGACCAGACCATAGTGCGGGAATGATACTTCAACTCAGTCGAAGAGAGAGAGGCCCATAAGAGAGCAATAACCACATATAACATTGATACACTTGACCCTAGAGATGAAATAAAATTGAAGAAAGAAGAGGCCACGAAAGAGGTAGAATCCATCATCCTCAATGAGGATTAATCGAAAAAAACCATCCAGGTCGGCAAAGCCTTGAAAGAGGAGATCAAGGAAGAGCTGGTAAGTTTCTTGAAGAAGAGGCAGAGTGTCTTCGCTTGGAGCCACGTGAACATGCCTGGCATCCACCCTGAGGTTATGTGCCATAAACTCAACGTAACTAAGGATGCTAAGCCAATCAAACAGAGACGAAGAGTTACTCTAGGGAGAAGTACGACGTCATCCGGGAAGAAGTCAGAAAGTTGAAAGAGGCCAAGTTTATCAGGGAAGTCATATATCCAAAGTGTCTATCAAACGCAGTTATTGTGTCTAAAACCAACGGAAAATGGAGAATGTGCGTAGATTTTACAGACCTGAACAAGTCCTGCCCAAAAGACAGCTACCCCTTACCTCGAATAGATCAGATGGTAGATACCACCGTAGGGCATGAGCTCATAATCTTCATGGACGCGTATTCAGGCTATAATCGGATCTTTATGGATACTAAAGACTCAGAGAAAAAACCTTCATCATGACAAAGGGACATATTGCTACAAGGTTATGCCCTTCGGTTTGAAAAATGCAGGGGCAATGTATCAACGTCTTGTGAATAAGATGTTTAAAAATCAAATAGGCAAACTATGGAGGTGTACGTAGACGATATGCTGATGAAGATTTTAAGGCCTGTACTCACGTGGCAGACCTAGAAAAGATCTTTGATACTATGGACTTCTACAGAATGAAACTTAACTCTACGAAGTGTGTCTTCGGGGTAGGAGTTTGGAAATTCCTCGGATTCATTGTCAATCAGAGAAGGATAGAGGTGAACCCTAAGAAAATCAAGGCATTGCTTGACATGAAGACACCAAGGAGTATCAAGGATGTTCAGAGGCTCACTAGAAGAGTAGCTGCACTCAACAAATTTATTTCCAGAGTGATGGACAAGTGTCTTACATTCTTTAAGGTGCTCAGAAAGGCCTTCTAATGGGACAAAGAGTGTGACGAGGCTTTTAACCAACTCAAGTCCTACCTCGGATCTCCCTTTCTCTTATCTCGTCCCATAGTTGGAGAGAAACTGTATGCTTATCTGGCAGTCTCTGAGTCAGCTATAAGTGCAGCCATAGTACGGGAGGACGTTGGGGTCCAAAGGCATGTGTACTTCAATAGTAAGGCCCTTCAAGGATCTGAAAAAAATTATCCTCGGATGGAAAATTTATCTTACGTCCTGATACATGTTTCTAGGAAGATGAAGCCTTACTTTCAAGTCCATTCCATGGTCATCTTCACCGACTCGCCACTAAGACAGGTCCTCCATAAACCTGAGAAGTCGAGAAGATTGATGACATGGGCCATTGAGTTGGGAGAGTATGACCTTACTTATCAGCCTAGGGTGTCCATCAAAGGGCAGGCACTTGCAGATTTTGTTGCTGAGTTCACATGGGAAGAGGCAGAGGTTGAGAATAACCTAGAGACTGCAGAAGGGTCAAGCAACAACGTCATCCGAGACCCAGAAGAGGTTTTATTTGGGGGAGCTAAAGATGGAATAACCAAGAATGAGGAAGATCGGTACCTCTTCAATCATGGAGTCATGTCATAAGGGAGCTTCTCATCAGATAAAGATACCTGGAACCTCTTTGTTGATGGGTCTTCTTGCGACAGTGGAAGCGGTGCAGGGCTAATACTTTCGGCTCCGGATGGTACCAATGTTGAATAAGCCTTGAGGTTTAACTTCAAGGCATCAAACAACGAGTCAAAATAGTAGGCCATGATGGCAGGTCTTTCCTTGGCAAAGGCCCTTGGGGTAAGATGACTCCTACTTCATAGTGACTCAAGGTTAGTTGTTAATCAAGTGTTGGGGGTCTATAAGGCCAAGGATAAAAGGATGACCAAATACCTGAAGAGGGTGAGAACGATACATGAATGTTTCGAAGAGGTAAAGATGAAGAGAATACCTCGACAAAATAACAGCCACGCGGATGCATTGGGAAGGTTGGCTTCGGCAATAGAAGGACAGTCCCAGTTGAGATCTTGCCCAAGGCGGCCATTGAAGAAGAAGATGTCAGTAACCCTTGCCTCAATTTAAACCTAGGGTACTCATGGATGGATCCCCTTATTAGATATATCAAAGACGTAGAGCTTCTGAAATCAAAGCTAGAGAGGAGGAAACAAAGGTATAGAGCTGTAAAGTTCTCAATGGTAGGAGACGTCTTGTATAAGAAAGGATTTCTACTACCTCTCCTCAGATGTGTCTATCCCACAGAAATTCCTCGCATCTTATAAGAGGGACATGAGGGTTTTTGCTCCAGTGACATAGGGGGAAGACCTCTGGCGAAGAGGATTATTACACAGGGATACTGGTGGCCAACCTTGGCCAATGATGCTATAAATTATGTGAAGATGTGTGACAAATACCAAAGATTCTCCACCATTCCCCATCAACCTCATCAACCTATGACGTCAATAAGTTCTCCTTGTCCATTCGTAGTATGAGGAATTGACTTGGTAGGTCCCTTACCCAGAGCCGCGAATAACTACAGGTTCTTGATAGTTGCCATTGTATACTTCTCTAAATGGGTAGAGGCCGAGCCGATGATAAACATTACAGAGTGAAAGACCTTCCAATTTATCTAGAAGAACATCATATGCAGATATGGTCTCCCAAACACCCTCATCTCGGACAATGACACCCAGTTCAAGAATTCTTCCTTAGAAAAATATTGTGAAAGAGTTGGGATAAAGCAATTTTTCTCTTTTCCTGGCCGACCTCAAGCAAACGATCAAACTGAATTCACAAATAGAATGATCCTTGATGGGATCAAGAAGAGGTTAGAACAATATAAGGGAAGATAGACTGAAGAGGTTTATGTTGTGCTATGGGCCTACATAACAACGGCTAGGACACCAATAGGGGAAACCCAATTTATGTTAGCCCATGGATCAGAGGCCGTTATACCAATAGAAGTATAACTTCCTACTCACAGGGTTCAGACCTATGACCCTGAGAAGAATGTGGAGGGGAGAAGACTTGACCTCGATTTGATCGAAGAGAGAAGGGAAGATGCAGAAATCAGGCAGGCAGCTTACCAGCAGAGAATAGAAAAATTCTACAATCAAAGGGTAAAACCAAGACACATAGCTGAGGGAGAACTAGTGCTGAAGAAGAAGTTACAGAAGGTAAATAAGCTTCACCCAAATTGACATGGTCCTTACAAAGTGGTTGAGGAGGTTGTGCCTGGGACCTACATTCTAGAAAACCTTGAAGGGGAACCTTTTTCTAATCCTTAGAATGTTGATCATCTAAAAAAGTATTACATATGATGTTGTAAGAGTTTCTATGTAAATGTATCATCTTGTGAAGAGATTATTAATGAGAAGATCGGTTCCCGTGTTAATTCTTGGTTCATTATGCTCTAGTGGTAAAATTTATGGGGATAACATCTTAGTTGATGACCTCAGACCTCATAACATCATAATTTGGTGACAAATTCTGAGGTAAGACATCACACTTGGATGACCTCAGACCTTGAACATCATTAATTTGGTGAATATATTACGGGGGTAACATCTTAGTTGATGACCTCATACCTTGAACATCATAATTTGGTGACAGGGTCTGAGGTAAGACATCACACTTGGATGACCTCAGACCTTGAACATCATTAATTTGGTGAATATATTATGGGGGTAACATCTTAGTTAATGACCTCAGACCTTAAACATCATACTTTGGTGATAGGGTCTGAGGTAAGACATCACACATGGATGACCTCGGACCTTGAACATCATTAATTTGGTGAATATATTATGGGGGTAACATCTTAGTCGATGACCTCAGACATTAAACATCATAATTTGGTGACAAGGTCTGAGGTAAGACATCACACTTGGATGACCTCAGACCGTAAACATCATAATTTGGTGACAGGGTCTAAGGTAAGACATCACACTTGGATGATCTCACACCTTGAACATCATTAATTTGGTGAATATATTATGGGGGTAACATCTTAGTTGATGACCTCAGACCTTAAACATCATAATTTGGTGAGTATTTTATGGGGGAGACACCATTATGTCGAGACTTCAGACCCTATCCCTTAACGCAAACACATTGTGTGACATAGAAAATCATTCAAAGAACATTCAACAACTAAAGAAATAAAGCCCTCCTCAGAGGTTGATACAGACAAGTTAATAATTATAAGCCACAAGGTAACAGAGTTTGCAATCAGAGGTTACAGTTTGAAATCAAAATTAAAAATTATAAAGAGCTTCAGAAAATGGTCAAGTGTCTACAGCCTGAGGGTTAGTTTCCACGCCCCCATCTCCTTGGCCTAGGTTGGTCACCTCCACCCCGTCATCATGGGGGCCAATATCTTCGGTCCTGGTATCTTCCTAACCAGTAGTCTCGGCAGGTGATGCGCCTCCTTCCTCCTCGGCTTCTTATAAGGCCCGTGCAAACCAAGGATCGACGTATCCCAGAACAATGAAGTTAGAAGCTGCCAGGCACCCAGACTCCTTCTCCTTCATCGCAGCCCATTAGCCAGTGGCCTTAACACCCCTTTCGAGGTATTCAAAGCTGAAGTTGACAAATTCATCAGAGACCTTGTACTCCTCCAAGAACTTCTCTGAAGCATCATCCAAGGCAGCCTTCACAGAGACATCAACCTTTTGTTGAAGAGAGTCTGCCTGAGTATTCAGGGTAGAGCTATGATCTTTCTTTAACTTGTCCATGTCCTTTTCTAGCCGCTTCACGCTAGCCTCAAACTTCTCTAAGGAAGCCTTCAGATGCTCTACTTCAGCGTTTAGAACAACCTCGGTCTCTTGGCCCTTCTCAATCAGAGGAAGTTTCCTCAGAGTCCAATCAACAAAATGGTGCATGGTGAGGAGACCCTTTAGAACATGTACAGAGATGTCAGTTCAAGATTTGGTATAATTTAAAGATGAGGTTACACTTAATTGAATAAAAACAAAGTCTTGCTTGAATAGATCGATGAAGGGAAAACTCGGCTAGCAGAGGCCTGTCCAAAGAATGGTAGAAGCATTTGTCAGAGTCGATTATGGCCGAGCCGATAGCATCCAGGGCCTTCAGGCTTTGGCCGATAAGACTGTCGCCAATCTTCAGTTTCTCTAGGCGAGCAACTAACGCATACTCAGAAGAAATGGGGATGGCACTATCCCCTTGTGAAGCTTTCTTCTTTTGCCTGTGATCCTCAGGGGTAGGGTTGACAGGTTTCCTCTTTCTGGAGGCCTGAGCCCTTGAAGTAGTTGGAGGGGGAGGAGGCGCATTTAGACCTGCTTTCTTTACATGTTTTGTGAGACTAGGGACTGCCATCTCCTAGAGGTCATCAGAAATTCCTTTTGGGCGCTCTATAAACAGAAAGGTCTGAGTTAGAAAATTAAAGGCATCATAAATTTAGAGGTATAACTTGTTGAAATAATAAAAGCAACTTACGAAGCTCGGTCAGAGGACTCCCCCCAAGGCCAGTTTCAGAGAGATAATAGGGGGTCATCAAATGCTCGTACTTGACTAGCAGACCATGCTCCCCCTGATCCTGAAGGTCTTTGACCTTCTGAAGATTATTTTGGCTTAGCCCAGGGTCGACGCTAGCATCCATTGTCACCTTTCCCCATCTCAGGGGTATCCTCGGCTCTAAGGATGAAGAGGGGGTGTAGGGACCAAGCTCCCATTCCCTGATGCAAAGAAGTAGCTAGGTTTCCAATTGTGGTTCGAGGTTTGGGTAACCTACAAAATATTCTTATTTGACTTCTGAGCTATGAAATGGTAGTAGATCGGGTGGTTCCTAGTAGATGAGGGGACGTAGCACCCTATGAATACCTCGACGGGAAGGTCTGAATGATGGACTGCCTTCCATAAGACTATAGCTCCAATTATCACCCTCCAGGCTTTGGGTGACAACTAGGAAGGAGCCAAGTTAATGTGGACAATATAACCCTGATTATAAGGTGAATGGGAAGACAAAACCCTAACTTAAACATCTGCTCATATCGGCAGATCTCACCGTCTCGATCGTCGAAGGCCCTCTCATCGCTTAGAGGTCTCCTAAGTTTTATGGAGGGACTTATAGAGTACAGATGTATGAAGGCTAGAAGGTCGATCTCGCTGATAGTGCTCTCTATCTTGGCCACCTCAGAGGTGTTAACATCGCTTTCTCTACATTCATCCTCATCCCGATCAACATCTGCTTGAGTAGACAAGGGAACACCACCAGGGAACCTCTAAGCAAACTCAGCTCCTGTAGCGGCCGACGGGGGAATAACTTTAAGGATTGGGGGAACATCCATGCTAGGCCCTATAATTTCAGCGTCGGAGGAAGAGTGAGAGGTGCTAGAACTCTTGTGAGATGAGGCACGACTGGAAACCTCGGCTTGATCAGGGGCTTGGTCCACCCGAATGGAGTAATACATAGCTTCTTCAAAAGAATCAATAGACATAGGGTCTAAGGTTGATGACTCAGACTCAGACATAGGAATGGGTTCTACTGGGACCTATGCAGGTACAAATGGCTCAGGATATACCACTTTCAGAGGTGGTGGAAATATAGGCCTAAGAGGGAATGCCTCTGCCCTACGAGCTTCCTCTTGGGCTCGTTCTATTTGCCTAATTTTATCTAACATCTTCTCCCTAAGAGAGTGGAATTCCTCTAAGAGTTGATAAAAGGGCCTGAGCATATGAGTCAGACCCTACACTTGTGACTCTAAATCCTAAATAAACAGGATTGACAATTTGACTAAGGATCAAACTGGGATTTTAAAATCCCAACAATGAAGAACATGCAAGAACAGTTATCGAAAAACTTAAGAAACTCCCTGGAAAAATCAAACAGTCACCAAAAAATTCATAACTCTCGCCGAAAATTGAAAAGACAAGAATAAAAGGGGCTAAAAATGGCAGAGTAAGGTGGAGACAATACATGAAGACTTGTGAAATGAAGGAGATTTGAAGAAACACGGAGATCCCCAAAAACGAAGCAGCCAAGCTCTGGTGGGAAAGAGACAGTTGCATAGATAGCCAAGGCGGGAAGGAGAGAAATGGAGAAGAAAGAGAAATAAATGAGGTTTAAACCTTTGAATAAATTGGCACAACTCCCAAGGCCCATCATTACCTTGGTAGCCCAAAAGGCCATAATCATTGCACTTGCCAAGCACGCGACCACCTTCAGAAGCAGACACTTATCAAGAAAAAATGGGCACCTAAATAAATCCAACCTCGGACAAGCATACACCTTAGGCACCTGATCACACAGATAACTAAGGGATAGGGGGTGATTGATATTCCCTAAAAGTACCCAACATCTCAGAGACACCAACCTCGGCTAGGGAGATGGCCGAGGTTAAAAGGGCCCCAGATTAGCGACCAGCGGTGTCGTCCTAAGCAAGGCCGTCCATGGCCGACGTTACTAATTGCCTCACAGCCAGGCAACAACTGAGGTCCTCATGGTCCATGCAGATAGTAATCCATCAGGTCGGTCGGAGCCGACATCATGCCCACATCATACATCAACCTCGACGGGGTGTAAGCCAAGGAAGCAGGGACTACACAATCATCATAATCAGCCAATGTTCCTGCTGCTCCACCATTACCTCGGCCCAGGACGACATTACAACTTCACCTGCCTTACCTCGGCTCTCCTACTGAGCTAAGATCATCACGGATAACCTCTGATTAGGCAGTTTCCAGACTTCACCGACCTCGTACTCTCTCAGGCCGATGTTGGTAACACCGGAGGATAGCCGAGCTTCTACATGTTCTTGTACAACTTGAACACATGTGGACAAATCTATTATAGTGGAATTATTCCCTCCATGTGACTGAATATTGAGGTTATCATTACTTAGTTGAGAACAGCTAGGTGTCACTCTCATACTTGTTCGATGCTCATGCACATGCTCATTGTATGCTTTGGGGGAGGGGGGGTACATTACGGCCCCCAAGCACTATATATAGAGCTCATCCTCTACTTTGTAAAGGGATCAAAAAGGACAACCCTAGCTAAAACTCTGTCCAATTACACAGTAGAGAGAGAGAGCTTGAGAGATTGTATCCATGGCCGTTAGTGCCTTATTCCGGTGACCTTATTCACTCACTTGCACAGTGGACGTAGGCCTAATTGCCTGAACCACTTATATTGAAGTGTTCATCCTCTTATCCTCATCTCCTTCTCTCTCTCTCTCTCTCTCTCTCTCTCTATATATATATATATATATATATATATATATATATATATATATATATATAGAGAGAGAGAGAGAGAGAGAGAGAGACCCACTATTCCCACTCCAAATTTACATTCTCCCACTCCATCTTTTTGCTAAAAGACTTTACTATCCTTAAAATTTACTTTTCACATATTTATCTTCATCTCACTCCAACTTTTATTGCTACCAACTCAATTGAGAGTACAAATTGAAGGACAAAAGATCCTCTAATATTTACAAAAAAAAAAATGCAAATAAACAACCACATAAATAATAAATTTCCAGAAAAATTATTAATACATTTATTTATAAAAAAAAATGCTTCTTGAAATTCTTTTTATCAAAAAAATGTTGAAGATTATTCTATCGAACAAAAATATTGGACAACATTTTTTAAAGAAAAAATGGTCGGAACTTTTATTATAAACTATATTTTTAAAACCTTTATTTTTTACAATTTCTTATCAAACTTAACTTTTTTTTAAAACAATATTTTTTTGTAAAAAAATTAAGTTGTGACGTTAACACATTACTAATATTGTATTTTATACTTTAATACATGACATGATACAAATAGCGTGATTTATAATTTTCACACCATATTAAATACAACATGACATGAATAACACGAGTAAACTTATGAATTTAATATTGTGTCACTCACAACAAATTATTCGTGTCATATTGTATTAATTTTGGTGTGAAAATTATAAATCACGCTATTCGTGTCGTGTCATGCATGAAAGTGTAAATTGCAAAAAATAGTAATTTGTTAAAATCACAACTTAGTTTTTTACAAAAAAAAAAAATGCATTTTCTGAAAAAAATATGTTTTATGATAAAAGTTTCGTCTAGTTTTTCTTTATAAAAATGAAGTCCATTTTTTATTTGATATAATCATTGTCAACATATTTTTATAAAAAGAATGTCCATTTTTTATATAAATAACAAAGCATATTTTTTATTAACTCTCGTTTCAATAAAAATAATAATAATAAGTTTTTTTTATAAACAACCGGATGTTTTTTTAAATAAAAACTGACTTTTGTGATTTTTTATATTTTCAGAATATAAAAGAAATTATTTTGCTAAATACAAGGATTTTAATATTCCAAACATTATGTTTTTTTTATTTCCAAAATAGTACGTATTTAAAAACCATTCTTTGATTAACTTCGATTTCTATAAAAAATAATAATAATTTTTTTCCCGAATATTATATATTTTCTGAACTTTTAAAAATTATTTTTCAGAATATTAGATTTGTTTATATTGAAAATATTAATTTTTTTAATTTTCCGAATATTATATATTTTAAAATAAATATTTGATTTTTGACAAAATATTATATTTGTTCAAACTCTTTTTTTTTAATAAATAAATGTATTAATAATTTTGTTGGAAATTTATTGTTTATGTGGTTGTTTATTTGCAATTTTTTTTTGTAAATATTAGATGATTTCTTGTCCTTCAATTTGTACTTTCAATTGAGTTGGTAGCAATAAAAGTTGGAGTGAGATGAATACAAATATGTGAAAAGTAAGTTACAAGGATAGTAAAGTCTTTTAGCAAAAAGGTGGAGTGGGGGAATGCAGATTTAGAGTGGGAATAGTGGGACTATATATATATATATATATATATATATATATATATATATATATATATATATTCGCCTGAGCTGCCATCGTTATCACTTGCTTGAGCTCAACAACACTTTATCTGGTGGTGCTATTTCTAGCATCATCACAGAGTTTATGGGCGCTGTGGTTAATCACATTTACTTCAGAACTATGCGTAGAAATGCTAAGGGTAAGTGGTTATGGATCTAGTTGAGACGGGTAGTACTAGGTTTATCCGAATTTCAAGGACGAAATTCCATTGTAAGGGGGAAGTATGTAACACCCCGTAAATTCAAGGATCTTTAATTAAATAATATTTTGGGAGAGAAATAATTTATTTTATTGGGAAGAATTCAATTCGTGATTTGGGACAATTTTTAATTTGAGGAATTTATTAATTTGGCGAATTGAGGATTAATTAGTTGGACTATTTGGTCGCATTTTGAGGTCAAATTTGGATAATGTTATAAATTATTTCAGAAGGAAATTCAGAGTGAAGGGTTGAGTCCAGATGGGTCGAAGTAGTTGGAAAAGAGTGTCTATAGGAATAGTATGGGGCTCAGGACCATTCTATGCACATTTGATCTCCCAAATAAGGGTTTGGTCCCTTTTTAGAAGTCCCATAACCCCAAAAATGGGATTTGAGTTAATAACCCCAATTGTGAAAGGGTGAAGGAACTTTATTTCATTTTTAGAAGACTAAATTGAGGAGATCCAAATAAGAGATAAACTAGAGGAGATTTTGGGAGATTAATCCAAGAACAAGAGAGGAGACCATTGAATCATCCCATCTTCTTCATCAAAGAATCTGATTCTACTAAACTTAAGGTAAGTGGTTTAATTTGCATTTGATTAATTGCATTTTTCCTATTCATATTATAGAAGGTGTGGATTGAACAATATGTTAGGGTTAGTTCTATATTTGAATTTGGGGATTTCATGACTATGGTTTAAAAATCTGCAGGGATGATAAGAATATGTGGATTTTGGTTCCCCAATTTGTGTAGATGATGCAGTTAGATTGATAAATTCAAATGAGTGGATTTAGGATGAATCTTGTAAGTTTTGGGGGGTATAACCTAGATAGAATCGAGGGTTTTAAAGATTTAATGGCGAATTGGTATTATGGGCTACGAAAGAGGAGAGAGAACACTAGGGTCGTTCAAATGACCTAGTGTCTCGTTCAAACGACAACCAGTATCGTTCGAACGAGATGGCTGGTCGTTGAATGATCGAATTGATTTTAATAGATTGCTCCCATCCCTTGGTTCGTGCTTGATTGTTAATTTGCGATGAATGTTACTATTTTAGATGAATCTGAATTTTGGGATTTATAAATTAGGGTTTGAAATTGTAGAATTTATTTTTGGATTAATAGAGGATAAATCCAATTAGAGAATTGGGGTTTATGAAGGAGTAATTTGAAACCTTGTAAATTAAGTGTGTAATCTTAATTGAAAGAAATTGCATAATGACTTGGGAATTTTGAATTTCGGGCCAAGCGAGATAGTCTAGATATATATGGTTAAGTGACACTAAGATAATGAAATTAATTAGTATATAATTAATTAAAATTTGGGTCGGATTATAGATTTAAATATATTAGGCTAGTGTTACGGATATAGTACACGAGTAGCCTGAAATTCATATATATATATATATATATATATATATATATATATATATATATATATATATATGGTGATGTGTAGTATATATATTGAAAAAGAGGAAGCCCCCAAATTTTAAATTCTTTTAAAATAATGAGATGGTTCAATTAAATTCCAACCTACAATTCTTTTCAAATTTTAACTAAAAGTGATATTAAACTAAACAATTATTTTTTAATTTCACTTAAATATTTGAAATTTCAATTGAGCAAGAATTTAATTCAATTCAAGGTCTAAATATGGCTAAACAAAATAAACATAAATTTTGTTAAATTAATTAACTTCAATCTTGAATTAAATTAAATTAAACTTACCAAAATATTTAATTAGCACCTAATTCAACAAGTGTGAGAATAAAACCCATTTTTATCTTGATTATCCTAACATGTATCTAAGGTGATTTTTGCAAGATAAAAATAAACAAACTCACTACACGACGATGTACGAGGAAACCCCAAATGGGAAAAACCTCGAAAAACCCTTGCCTACACGTAAACTAGGTATGGTAATTACAAATACAAGACATACGACTTACTTCCTCAAACTTGACTCCTTACAAGAGTTAGCGCATCTTCTTGTACCAACCTCCGCCTAGTCGACAACCATGAACTCCACCGCAGTCTCGAAATCCACCGATGTGGCTTTGATCTCCGTCAACCCGCACACGAACTCTATCTCCGTATGGGAATACCACAACAAATAAACTTCTTCTCCTTTATGGGTAGAGGATGAAACCCAATATTCTCCTTTGTTGGGATAGAGATGAACCCGGTGCCAAAAAAACTATCCAATCAATATATTTATATGAACGAACTTAGATCTTAACAAACATATGGGTGTATGTGTTTTGGTAGAATTTAATCCATGAAACCAAAAACACAAAACATGAACTTTTTTGAAAACCTTTTTCCTCTCAAACTCTCTAAGAGAAGGAAAAATTTATGTGGAAAAAGTTGTTCCTGCTCATATTTTATCAGCAAAAAGAAGTGGGAAAATGGGAAGTTATTAAAAAAACTGTCAAAAAGTGCATAATTTTGTTCGAACGAGTTCGTTCGAACAAAACTTCTAACAAGAAAACAAATTTTTTCTTCTTCTGAAATCTCGTTTGAAACCTCATTATAACGAGGTCATTAGAACGACCTTTCTAAAGAGATTTCAGGCCATGATTCTAGAAAATTTCGATACGAATGCGTGGCCACCAGTTTTGTATTTTTCTGATTTTTTTTAATTAGATATGATTTTTATACGAAAAGGTGTCCGAGAACAAAATATTTTGATACTATGATTCAAAAAAAAATTAATAAAAAATACTAATACCTAAAATAAATTTCCAGACTCCTATATATATTAATGCATTCATACCTTTAGGAGACATTAGAATCCACATGTTGATGACGTGAAACTTGGAACAGAAAATGACAAGGATATATTCTTCACTTTTTGGTCGCTATGTCTCCAACATACACTTGTCATAGGCTTGAAAGGATACAAAATGAACAATATATCCTATGACACAAATTTTTTTGTCCGGAATTAAGCCAATACTACAAATTGACTCGATTGGAAATTTTCCCTTACAAATCTCCCCCTTTGGCTATTCCGGAAAAAAATCAAGTATAAAAATCCTAAGGGCCATCAAGCCCATCTAAACACGACATCCCACCCCAAAAAAATACAGACGCTTGACTCGACTCTTAGAAGCTTTGCCTCTTAAATAATGTCGTTAAAATGAATTTCCTGCTCACTTAAATAAACCATTAAGCACATATGGAATATGAAAATATAAAGTGCATAAAATTAAATTCTCCCCCTTTATCTAACAATGATCTACCTAGAGAGACCGCGACTCCCCCTAAGGTAAATCTCCTAAAACTAAAGGTTTAGATACAATTTCTCCCCCCTTTTGTTCAGGAATAGACAAAGGATAAAGAAATATAAACTGACTTATTTCTCCCTCGATTTATAGAAAATACCATTTCTCTCCCTAAAGTCTAAACAAGGGATATGAATTAATAAGAAACAAGTTAAATACAGCCTCATGGCAACAATAAGGAATATGGCAACAATAAAATGCAACTAATCCACACAATAACAAATGATACCTACTATGATGCAATGAAAAAAATGATACCAACTAAAATGTATTAAACATAAGCATGGGATATAAAAAAAATCGCAACAAGATATATACCAATAATTAATTTAAAGCGTATATGGACTAGCAATCAAGATAAAGACTAAAAAAATTTCCATATATATATATATATATATATATATATATATATACACACACACAATGAATATCACTAACGCACACGCACATATACAGAGCTATAAACACCACACATGACACAAAATATATTAAGCTTTTCACACTCGTATGGTGAAAATGTGTCCAAATACATATGGTAAACAGAAGTGAATGGGTGTGAATTAGAGACTAAAGGAATATAGACCCAATCATTTAAACATGTTCACGGAGTTCTCATTTGATTGAAAAAAATTTATCACAGTTAGATATGAAAGAGTTGGCGCTTGTGTTCAAGTAAGAAATAATATAATAAAAACCTTTTTAGCCCAAATTAACCCTAATCATGCAACTAGGCGTGATTGACATAGTATGAAGATCATGCAAGAGTTATTCAACACACAAAGTTTAAGGAAAAATTCCCCACAGGGGAAAAACCATTTGTATATCACTATAATTTGTAAGAGAAACGGCTTACAATCGGATTACACTGAAATACAAGTTTTTGACTAAGAATTACCCGCAGGCATCGGATTCTGTAGTCGCGGCTGGAAGACTCCCTTTCCAGTAGGGCTGGCAGCTGGAACTATCCCTGTCCAGTAGGGCTGCAATGAAGAGGAAGGAGCGGTCCACTTCACAAAGGGTTGAACAACAGCAATGGTGTTCTTGGCTTACCAAACTTGATTCACATAGATATGGAAAATGTGTGAATCTAAAAACCTAGAATCATTGGACTCAATAGGTGAAGACTTTAGGGTTGATATGCTCTGAAAAACGTGGGAAAGTCTTATCGAAACCAACTACTGATCGTGGTTTAAATAAGGAGTCAAAACCCTAAAAATCCTGCTACACGATCTGGCAGAGTTTATCCTCGGTGGACCGGTCTGGGCCTCAGGCGGATCGGTCCGATGGCGGATCGGTTCTTTTAATTTGAAGCCGATTCGGTTCGCAATCGGTTCGGTGCACTCTGGACTCATTTTGCAAGGCGGTCCGGTCCGGTCCTGGGCGGATCGATCCGCAGTCGGTTCGGTTCCTTTTTTATTTCAGCGGATCGGTCCGAGGCAAGGCGGATCGGTTCTTTTTAATTTGGGGCGGACCGGTCCGGCTGACTGTTTCCAGATTCCTTCTTCTTTTGATCTTCGGATTTCGTTGATGACGATGTGATCTTTTCAACCATCAATCTTGTAACGGCGTATGACATAACATATACATAAAGATGGACAAATTGTCCTTACAAATCTCCCCCTATGTCTATGCCGGAACAAACATAAAAAAAATCCGAATTATCAAGTATGAACAATGCCTATACAAATCTACCCTTCCATGAACCCAAAACTGGAAAGATACATATGAATAAGACTGCATCATTTGTTCTTCAAATCTTCAGGAATCTGCACGCTTTTCTCATCAGGGTGTGTATCATGGGATTATCAAGGATGTACCTACACACATGAGACAAAGCAAATACCAAGTGACATATCGAGTTTGAAATGATGAGATAAACATATATATATCAATTTATGAGCAAAATCAAATTATCAAAAAACTCCCCCATAATAAGATAATTCATTCTCCCCCTTTTTATGATGTCCCCAAATAGACAAATGAGAGAAATAAATCAAATAAGCAAGTGCGGGGTGTCACACGGATAAAATCACACCACAAAGCGACCAAGTCAATGATAGCGTAAATGAAGTGGTGTGATCAAATTCGATAGGAAAATCAATGCATACAAACATGACATATGTGCACGATGAATATTGGATATTCCTAGCAAATGAACTCAAATGCTTCCTTTGGTGTAAAAGAGTGACAGTATAAGATATTGACTCAATCAAATCAACAAATCAAAGCTCAAAATGATTTTCACACCAATAACGTCCAAAATGATTTTATGATTTTTCAGGACTTTCAAGGAAGTGCAAACCCGTTTATATTCTCCAACCAAACTCCCTCAGATATTATATTGAATAGAGGCATTCTAAATTCTCAAACTTTGGAGAATTGATGGTGAAACCTAAGTGGCCCATATTTGGCATGAATTGCTTTTTATTACCTTTAAATTTTTTTTCGGGCTCTTTTAACCTCTTAGGACCTCAGATATTAAAATTCCTCCATTTTTTAGGTCCTTTTTAACGGTGGCTTTTGAGCAAAGTATAAAGGATCAACTTTCGCAGCCCCTCCCCGTTATACAAATTATCACACAGTCTCACCAAAACGGTTTTTACATGCAATCCAATCTTGTCAAGTTTTATCGCATATTGTACATTGTATAGACATAATTGAGATAGAAACACTCAAGCCAATATGTGATAGACAAGTGCAATAATCAAATATAGCCGTGCATGTGTGCATTAAAGGATATAGGAGTCAAACATGTAGGAAGATATCACTAATTACATCTCAAGGACTCCAATCAATGTTAAGCACATGGATGAAATGATGTAGCCTCTCAAATCTCTATCAAACAGTCACATGGATATATGGAATGAAGTTGTGACTTGGCTATCTTAAATGCTCATCCATAAAATGTGCAAAACAAAAGAAAAAAAATCTTTTTGGATTTTTCAAATTTTTTTTTATCAAAATAAAATCTTTTTGTGCTTTTCTTAAATTTTTTTAAATAGAAAATCTTTTTGTATTTTTTTCTAAAATAAGAAGCAAAAAGCAAAAATACAGCAAACTAATAATACAATCTAGCAATAGGCATCAGATGATATGAAAATGGCAATACACCTATGCTAGACATGGACCAACCCCTCAGTCAACTGTACAAATCCCCAAAGACTTCCTAAGACTCTCAAATCTAAGGGCATCTAAAGGTTTCGTGAAAATATCGGCTAACTGACGGTCCATGGGAACAAAACTCAGGGTTACGACCTTCTCCTCAACTAACTGACGTATAAAGTGCTCGCGTAACCTGATGTGCTTTGTGCGCGAATGTTGGACAGGATTGCGGGATATGTGTATCGCGCTCGTGTTATCACAGGAAATGGTCATGGTGTCCTGTGAAATCCCATAATCCTCCAACATTTGCTTCATCCACATGAGTTGCGTGCAATAACTCCCGGCGGCAATGTACTTAGCCTCCGCAGTGGACAAAGAGATGGAGTTTTGCTTCTTGCTCAACCAAGAGACAAGAGCAGAACCAAAGTAGAAACATCCACCAGAAGTGCTCCTATAAAGTAGAAACATCCACCAGAAGTGCTCCTACAACCATCTGCATCTCCGGCCCAATCAGCATCCGAATAGGCGGACAAACGGTCATTGGTATCAAAGGAATACCAAATGCCGTATGAGAGAGTTCCACTCACGTATTTGATAATACGTTTTAGAGCGAGTAAGTGAGACTCTTTCGAAGATGCCTGAAATCGTGCACAGACTCCAACACTATAGGATATGTCAGGACGACTAGCAGTCAAGTAGAGAAGACTGCCTATCATACTCCGATACAAGGTTTGCTCAACGTCCTTGCCTAAAGTGTCCTTACTAAGCTTGGTAGAAGTACTCATAGGTGTACGTGCATGCTTAGCGGAGTCTAAACCAAATTTCTTCACAAGGTCTCTAACATACTTGGATTGGGAGATGAACATCCCATCCTCTAGCTGACGAACCTGGAGACCAAGGAAGAAAGTAAGCTCACCTACCATGCTCATCTCAAACTCACTTTTCATCTCTTCCTCAAAGTGGTGAGCATGCTGGGAGCATGTGGATCCAAAGACTATGTCATCCACATAGACTTGGGCAACCAAAATAGCACCGTCATCTCTCCTGACGAACAACGTCATATCAACTCCCCCTCTCTTGAAGCCACGGGCTAAGAGATAGGAAGTAAGCCTCTCGTACCAAGCACGGGGTGCTTGCTTCAAACCATACAAGGCTTTCCTCAGATAATAGACGTGATCCAGGTGTTTAGGGTCTTCAAACCCTTTTGGTTGTTCCACATAAACCTCCTCCTGTAGAATGCCATTCAGAAAGGCACTCTTGACATCCATCTGATATAACTTGAAGTGCAGATGACATGCGATGGCGAGTAGTAAAAGGACGGACTCAAGCCTCGAAACAGGAGCAAATGTCTCCCCAAAGTCTACACCCTCTATCTGTGTGTAGCCTTGAGCGACCAACCTAGCTTTATTTCTAGTAATAGTACCATTTTCATCTATTTTATTCTTGAAAATCCACCGGGTACCTATCACATTAGTATCACTAGGTCGGGGGACAAGTTCCCAGACATTGTTCTTCTTAAACTGAAGCAACTCATCCTGCATAGCGGATATCCAGTGTTCATCCTTGAGTGCTTCCTTGTGATTCTTGGGCTCGACTTTGGACGTGTAGTAATGATGACTAACCACGTTCTCTAGTTGAGCACGAGTCTTGACCCCTAGAGTGGGATCGCAAATAATGGCAGAAGGATCATGACTCTTGCGAACCCAAGAAGGTGTGTCTCCTAACACAGGAGTAGGGTCCACAGGATGTGGGAGAGGAACAGGGAAATCACTGTCAGAACAGTCCTCATCCTCACACTGACGGTTAGAATCAATAGACGTCGGAGGTTCGTCATCTTGCACAGTGACGTTTATTGATTCCATAACCTTAGAGCTCTTCAGGTTAAAAACCCGGTATGCTCTACTGTTCGATGAATACCCTAGAAATATTCCCTCATCGCTCCGGGAGTCGAACTTTCCTAATTGCTCTCTATCCCGTAGGATGTAGCATTTACTCCCAAAAACACGGAAATATGTCAGGTTGGGTTTCTTGCCAGTCCACAATTCATAAGGCGTTTTGAGTGTGTGTGGACGCAGATATACCCTATTCACCGTGTGGCATGCAGTAGACACTGCCTCTGCCCAAAATCTCCTAGAGATCTTACGACCTTGAAGCATTAATCTAGCCATTTCTTGGATCGTTCTATTCTTTCTCTCAACAATCCCATTTTTCTGAGGAGTTCTCACAGCAGAAAACTCATGTTTGATCCCAATTCTATCACAGTAAAGATCTACTTTTGCTTCAGTAAATTCAGTGCCGTTGTCACTATGCATCCTGTTAATATTGACTCCGTGTTGATTTTGCAGGACACTGCACTTGGTCGTTAGGAACTCTACAGCATCTGATTTCTCTCTTAGAAAACCTACAATGGAGTATCTAAAGAAATCATCCACCATCACGAGAACATATCTCTTACCACCTATACTCTCCGTACGAGTAGGACCCATAAGATCCATATGTATCAACTCAAGAACACGAGAGGTGGTAATGGAATTCAACTTCCTATGCGGACTACGAATTTGCTTTCCCAACTGACAGGGTTCACAAATCGTGGAAGTTGGCTTTCCGAGCGATGGTAAGCCACGTACTAGGTCTTTCTTAACATGAAGAGTCAAATCTCTCACGTTTACGTGACCTAGACGTTGGTGCCACGGATCCATAGGAGTGATCGTGGCGCTGTTGCAGACAAGTGAGGATTTGGGCTCAGTCCCATAACAGTTATCCTCTGTCCTCACCCCTTGCACTAATAGTTTACCGGCTTGATTATAGACCTTACAAGCTTCCCGGTCAAACTTTACTGCAAAGTCATCGTCGCACAGCTGGCTGATGCTGAGAAGGTTTACTTTTAAACCTTTGACGTACAAGACATTTTCTAGCTTAGGAAGTCTTGGTAACTCTACAGTACCTCGTCCTACAATGCTAGATTTACTCCCATCTCCAAAAGTAACTCTCCCATCATCATACTCCTCAATCTGAGTAAAAAGGGAGACATCACCTGTCATGTGTCTGGAGCATCCACTGTCAAAATACCACTGAGAGGTATTATGTGCTTTGAGAGCAACATGAACAACAAGGGCCTTTTTCTCTTTCTTAGGAACCCAAGAGTAGGTAACCTTTTGTTTACCGTTGTTGTTGTTGGTTTTAGCCGGAATGCGGGAAGCATTCATTGACGGTGAGGACATTCGTCGGAATTCCTCCATCAAACTCTGTGATGTGGCGGCTAGAAACTCAACTTGCTCTCTCAGACTAGCAAACTCATCAGTATGATGTGGAGGAGCAAAAGTACGTCGTGTCCGACCAAATTTATAGCAAAACTCCCTAAGGTGTCCATTTCTTTTGCAATGGGAGCAAAAGGGCACAGTATTAGGAGGACCTTGGTTTGCTTTTCTTGGTCGAACTCTCCTTCTTGGTTTTTGATGACGACCATAAGGAGTCGTAGTAAACTCAGGAATTGGTCTCGGTGCAATTTGAGACGTGGAGGCACCATCAAAACTAATTCCTTGCCTATCACCAAAACCTAAAGCGGGACCGAGGAGCATCTTTCCCATCTTCCCAGATCTGTCCTCGATTTGTATCTTGACTTTCCTAGCTCTCTCAAGGTCATGAGTAAGCTGAGCAACAAGGGCTTCAAGTTTCTTCCGAGTCTCCATGGAGGAATGGAGCTCACTAGTAAGACTAGCCACTTGTTTAGTCAAGTCTGCTTTCTCTTTCTCAAAACTGCTCTCTCTCTCTCTAAGAAAATTCTCTTTACTAACCCAAGCAGACTCTCTCTCTCTCATGGCGGTGCAGGTGGAGGACTCTCTATTTCTTGTCTCTTCTAACTCTTCTTCTAACGCGGTGATCCTAAGAACTAACGCCTTGTTACGTTTTTTAGATTTGAAAGACTCATTATATAACTCGGCGTAGGCGCGTTGAAGGTTACTTTCGTCCTCACTGCCTTCCTCCCCCCCCCCTCACTTTCTTCGCTCTCATTGTCGAGGTGTCCCTGTGAAGCATCATCCTCATCGTCGTGAGGAGAACAAGGAGTATTCACATGACTAGCCATGAACGCGGTGAAGTTACGCTCATGCGGTGACTCATCTCCTGAGTCCACTGACTCGACCTCACTGTCGTCACTAAGGGTAGCATTTAGGACAACTTTACCCTTTTCCCTATTCAGACGAGTAGCACACTCAAACGCTCTGTGTCCCTTACCGTCGCACTCAAAACACCTCTCACTGTCTTTAGGGGGTTCTTTGAAATCTTTCATTTCAAACTTATTTTTCTGAAAATTCTTTTTATCTTTGAAGTTTCCACCCTTTTTAAATTTCAGAATTTTCTTGAAGTTTTTAGCAAATAATGCCAAATCATCTAAGTCAAACTCACATTCAGAATCAGAATTTTCTATCTTTCTAGATGACTCGACTTTCTTTCTTGCCGACCCCTCACTTTTTCTCTCTTGGGCTTTAAGGGCAATTCCCTTATCTTTTGGCTTGGCAGATTTAGGAAACATGTCTATTTCATAAGTTTGTAAATCTCCTACCAGTTCTTCCAATTTTAGTGTATTTAAATTACCCAAGGAATTTAGCACAGTGACTTTAGGTATAAAACGCTTAGGAAGGGAACGAAGAATCTTTTTAACAACTCTAGCATTTGGAATATGTTCAACAAGATTATAGCTAGTATTAACAATGTCAGAAAGCCTAGCATAAAATTCATCAAAACATTCATTTTCATGCATGGTGATGGTTTCAAATTGAGTTGTTAAATTTTGCAATTTTGACTCTTTAACAGCATTTGTTCCTTCATGGGTAAGTTGCAATACATCCCATGCCTCTTTTGACGTGGTGCACGTCATTATGCGTTTGAACTCATCGGGTGTGACAGACCCAGAAATAGCACTTAGACCCTTAGAATTAAAAGATGACCATTTAAATTCTTCATCAGTCCAAGAAATGTCAGGTTTCAAGTTGGTCACATTATCAACAGTCACGGTGGGAGGAGTCCACCCTCGTTCAACCAAAATCCAGACACGTTCATCAATGGCTTTTAAAGCCGACCTCATACGGGCTTTCCAATAAGCATAATTAGACCCGTCAAAAATAGGCATTTTATAATATGACTTCTCCATTTGAACACGCACTTTTTCAAAAAACAATTTTTTTCAGAAAATTGATATCTTAGAAAAATTTTGCGGAAAAAGGAATACGCGATAAATTAGCGTAACCTGCTCTGATACCAATTTGAAAGAGTTGGCGCTTGCGTTCAAATAAGAAATAATATAATAAAAACATTTTTAACCCAAATTAACCCTAATCATGCAACTAGGCGTGATTGACATAGTATGAAGATCATGCAAGAGTTATTCAACACACAAAGTTTAAGGAAAAATCCCCCACAGGGGCAAAACCATTTGTATATCACTATAATTTGTAAGAGAAACGGCTTACAATCGGATTACACTGAAATACAAGTTTTTGACTAAGAATTACCCGCATGCATCGGATTCTGTAGTCGCGACTGGAAGACTCCCTTTCCAGTAGGGCTGGCAGCTGGAACTATCCCTGTCTAGTAGGGCTGCAATGAAGAGGAAGGTGCGGTCCACTTCACAAAGGGTTGAACAACAACAATGGTGTTCTTGGGTTACCAAACTTGATTCACATAGATATGGAAGATGTGTGAATCTAAAAACCTAGAATCATAGGACTCAATAGGTGAAGACTTTAGGGTTGATATGCTCTGAAAAATGTGGGAAAGTCTTATCGAAACCAACTACTGATCGTGGTTTAAATAAGAAGTCAAAACCCTAAAAATCCTACTACACGATCTGGCAGAGTTTATCCTCGGCGGACCGGTCCGGGCCTCAGGCGGATCGGTTCTTTTAATTTGAAGCCGATTCGGTTCGCAATCGGTTCGGTGCACTCTGGACTCATTTTGCAAGGCGGTCCGGTCCGGTCCTGGGCGGATCGGTCCGCAGTCGGTTCGGTTCCTTTTTTAATTCAGCGGATCGGTCCGAGGCAAGGCAGATCGGTTCTTTTTAATTTGGGGCGGACCGGTCCGACTGACTGTTTCCAGATTCCTTCTTCTTTTGATCTTCGGATTTCGTTGATGACGATGTGATCTTTTCAACCATCAATCTTGTAACGGCGTATGACATAACATATACATAAAGATGGACAAATTGTCCTTACAAGATATAGCCTCATGTGACAATATAAATTAAACTCAATGAAAAAACATACACAATCCACACAAGCCTAGAATTTTGATGATTCTACAAACCAATAGAGTCATGACAAATATATCATAACTAGGATACAAAGTCAATGTGCAAACTTGTTGATACATCCAACCAAACTTCTCATAATTTTCCTTTTCTTTTTCTTTTGAACATATCAACTAAACTAAGCAAACCTTGGCTAATTTTTCATAATGCCAAATTTTTAAGGCCAAATATTCAATGGTGGCTTTTCACGCAAAGTAATTTTGTCTTTCGCAGCCTGATTCCATTGATAAACAACCAAACCGGATAAATATATTTTTTTAATTTTTTACATCCGGGAAACGGTTCTTACATGCACAAATCCTCCATAGCCATATCAACATGTAGATGACTAAATTGATAGGATAACATCTCATTTAGCTCAAATATACATGTGAAGTTTAAATTTTAAATGAGCTCGTGCATGTGTGAAACGAGGCATATAAAAAAAGAACCCATTAAGCAACACAAAATCAAACAACTCCATGCAAGCATGAGAAAGAACATTTTAAGGATTGAAAATCTTAACCAAAAGTTCTGGCCAGATGGAAGTGGAAAGGGAAAGGACTCAAACCCAAGTATATTCCACATAAAGTGTGTCAAACTAAAATACACACAAACAAATCTTTTTGAGTTTTTCAAAAAAAAATTCACCAAAACAAAAAAATTCAACTCAAAAGAGAAAACAAAGAAAATCTTTTTGTATCACCAAACAAAATAAAATAAAGACAAAAGATAACCAAGTCATAATTTTATTAAAGCATATACGATGAAGGATGGAATAGAAAATGACAAACAAACATACAACTAGCAAGTATATATAACATGTTGCACAAACGCTAGTGTATGTAAACAAAGCTAACACATTTAACCATTAAATTTGTCATGGGAGGTATCATGTGATAGAAAATGAGAATCATAAATCCTATCTTGTAAAGTTACCAAGATGGATCTCTGAACCTAAACAAGTGAAGAGTAACAATATCGGGATTGGGTGACCTTGTCTACCTTGGTGACCTTACTCTTGGATTTCCTAGGACATCTTTTAAGATCAAAACAAAAATTTCCTAAGATGACCTTTTCTACCACAATGTGAAAAAGTGAAAACTCGACAAAAAGTAGTACCAATGGATTGAGCCTTAAAACTGTTCATAAAAGATTCACCTAAACTAATTGTTTCGTCTTTAATAGATAAAGCATTTGGGGAATCAAAGCCAATACCACACGTGTCATTTTTAATTGGGACAGTTCCTAGAATTTTGTCTAATTTTTCGTACAGACACTCCAAATCAAATTTGACACGACTTAAGTCTCTTAATTTTTCTTCCAACTCTAAAATTTTTAACTCAAGTAAACACTTTCTCTCTTCAAAACAAAGAATCTTTTTCTTCATAGCCTCCATTAGACCTCTAAGGATATCTCTATTGCTTTCAACAAACTCAAGCTTCTCATAAAGAGTTCTCTCATGTGTCCTAAGGTCTTCAACTAACTCAATCTGATTATTAACCTTGGCACGTTCTCTTAAACTCGCTTCTAACTTCAAGTTATCCTTTTTAATTTTTATCAATTCCTCATATAGTTCCCGAAAAGCAACTTAAAGCTCACTCACATCAACTTATTCTCCATTTTCACGCTCTCTTTCACCTTCGCTCTCACAACCATAAAAAACATGGGATTCATAAATTTTGGCCTCGGAAGTGTCATGTATTATTAGGTCATCATTGGACAAGTTCTCACTATCACTTACATGACTTGCCATGAACGTGGTCAAATTGTGCTCAATGGGAGAATCGGGTTCCTCTTTCTTATCACTATCATCATTAAGGGTGGAGTTATATGAAATTGGTTATTTGCCTTCCCTTCTTAGTTTAGTGGGACACTCACATGACCTATGGCCATAACCTTCACAATCATAACACCTATTTGACTCATCCCTATTAAGATATTCATTTTGAATTTTAGGGATTTTATCGTCTTTGTAATGCTTGGATTTATCAAATTTCTTATATTCATTTTTCATCTTATCTTTGTTAAACTTAAGAAATTTTTGAAACTTCCTAGCAAACATCTCCATATCATTCGAGTCGATATCACTGTGATCCTTCGAAACTTCCTTTTCCTCCTTTTGGGCTTTCAAGGCAATGCCCTTATCATTTTTGTTTTCATTTTTGGAGGGAAAAATATCAAATTCATAGGTTTGTAAATCACCTACAAGCTCTTCTAGTTTCGTAGAGGCTAAAGTGGGTAAAGAATTTGAAACTGTCACTTTACGAATAAATCTATCAGATAGGGACCTTAAAATTTTCTTTACTACTTATTTGAAATGGTCACTTTAGGAATAAATCTATCAGGTAGGGACCTTAAAATTTTCTTTACTACTTGGTCGTTGGGTATTATTTCTCCCAAATTAAATGATGATTTACCAATATATGAAAGTCTAGCATAAAATTCATCAAAACTTTCATTTTCAAGAATTTTAATGGTATTGAATTGAGAGGTGAGGTTTTGGAGTTTCGAAGCTTTTAGGACACTAGTTCCCTCGTGGGTGAGTTACAAAATATCCCAACCTTTTTTAGAGGTTTCACACGTCATGATACGTCGGAATTCATCTGGTGTGACCGCACTAAACAAAGCATTCAAGCGTCGGGAATTAAAATTTGCTAATTTCAGTTCATTCCCCCTCCATCATCGATCAATCTACGAGTTTTGGGACACACTCATTTTCTACTAAACACGTAGGTGGGGACCACCCAATAACAACAGATTGCCTAACCCTCTCATCTAAGGAATTTAATGTCGATTTCTTACGCGCTTTCCAATATGCGTAATTTGAACCATCAAAACCCAAAAATTTTGAAAACGAGAAAAAATAAAATTTTAAACTAAACAAAATTAAGGATCTTAATGCAATAAATTAGCGCTCCCGCTCTGATACCCGTTTGAAAGTGCGGAAGCCCCCAATTTTTAAATTCTTTTAAAACAATGAGGATCTTCAATTAAATTCCAACCTATAATTCTTTTCAAATTTTAACAGTTAAAAATTCAAATTTTAATTTCTTCAAAATTAAAAATAAATTAAACTAAAAGTGAAATTAAACTACACAACCATTTGTGAATTTAACTTAAATATTTGAAATTTCAATTAAGTAAGAATTCAATTCAATTCAAGGTCTAAATATGGCTAAACTAAACAAACATAAATTTTGCCAAATTAATTAACTTCAATCTTGAATTAAATTAAATTAAACTTACCCAAATATTTAATTAGCACCTAATTAAACAAATGTGAGATTTAAACCCATTTTTATCTTGATTGTCCTAACATGCATCTAAGGTGATTTTTGCAAGATAAAAATAAACAAACTCACTACACGACGATGTACGAGGAAAACCCAAATGAGAAAAACCTCGGATGACCCTTGCCTACAAGTCCACTAGGTATGGTAATTAAAAATATAAGATGGGCGACTTACTTCCTCAACTTTACTCCCCATAAGCGTTAGCGCATCTTCTTGCACCAACCTCCACCTATTCGACAACCTTAGACTCCACCGTAGTCTCGGAATCCAATGATGGGGCTTTGGTCTCCGCCAACCCGCACACGAACTCTATCTCGGTATGGGAACACCAGTGCAAAAAAACTTCTCCTTTGTGGGTAGAGGATGAAACCCAAACTTCTCCTCTGTTGGGGTAGAGATGAACCCGGTGCCAAAAAAACTCTCCAAAGAAAAATTTATATATGAACGAACTTGGATTTTAACAAACATATGGGTGTATGTGTTTGGGTAGAACTTAATCCATGAAATCAAAAACACAAAACATGAAATTTTTGGAAAACCTTTTTGCTTTCAAACTTTCTAAGAGAAGGAAAACATTATGTGGAAAAAGTTGTTCCCGCTCATATTTTATCAGCAAAAAGAAGTGGGAAAAAGTAGTGGAAAAATGGGAAGTTATTAAAAAGACTGTCAAAAACTGCATAGTTTTGTTTGAACGAGTTCATTTGAACAAAACTTCTAACGAGAAATTAGAATATTTTTCTTCTGAAATCTCATTTCAGTGAGGTTGTTTGAACGACCTTTCTAATGAGATTTCAGGGAATAGTTCTAGAGAATTTTGATACAAACGCGTTGCCTCCAGTTTTGTATTTTTTGGATTTTTTAACTATATATGATTTTTCTACAGAAAGGTGTCTCAGAACAAAATCTTTGAATACTACGAATTCAAAAAAAATCAAGAAAAGGTACTAACACCCAAAATAAATTTCCAAGATCCTATATATATATATATATATATATATATATATATATATATATATATATATATATATATAATGCATTCCTACCTTTAGGAGACATTGGCATCCACATGTTGATGATTTGAACTTGACATGAAAACCGACAAGGATATATTCTTCAATTTTTGGCCGCTACGTCTTCAACATACACTTGCCATAGGCTTGAAAGGATACAACATGAATATTTTATCCTATGACACAAATTATTTTTTCCAAAATTAAGCCAAATCTACAAATTGTCTCGATTGGAACTTTGCCCTTATATATATATATATACTAGTATATGCCCGTGCCTGAAGACACGACGAAATTTTTCCAAAATACGTAAACGCAAAAAAGCAAAAAGCTTCAAAGTAGGTAATAACAAAACGCAAAAAAAACTCAAAGTAAACAATTACAAAATGGAAAAAATTTCGTTCACCGACTAAAAATAGTGGAATCTAAAGTATTGAATGTGTAAACAATTTGAGTTAATTAACACAAATATGAAAATGAGGGAAAAATTTCCTTTATTTATAGGATTATCCACTCTGTTAAGAAAAAAAATAGTCCACAATACAGATAGTAATAGTCCATCTTAGACCTCGCATAAACATCATAGACATCAAATACAAATTTAAACATAGCTCAATGAGAATCATCAATTCAACGCAATTCATGAAATATACAATATTAATCAACCCAATTCACATTGGACCTCAAATAAACAAAATGTCAATTTAAAAAAATGGACATAGTCTCCTTTGTTTATTGGACTATCCACCCTGTATAGGGGACAACAGCACTCCCAACGATATTCAAAGAAGCCAAAAATAATTCACAAAAATAATAGTTCAAAGGATGAACTCAATTAACTGCTTACTGAAAATGGGCCTAAGTCCAAGGAAAGTCCAAGCATTGATAATATCCGCATAGTCAACATCTCATGTTTCTACCCGTCATTGCCATGATGTGCCGGATGGTTGTGGCATCTGCAATCACGCAAGCTTAAAATGACATAATGTTTTAATTCAAGGAAATACATTATACTAGACTATTTGAGATTCACACAATAAATTACTCACCTTTGAGAAGCTTCAATAGTTTTATTTATAAATCGAAGAAGCTCTTCATTATGATCCTGGATTAGACTCTGAACCTGCAATATTTGCATATTTGATTACACCATTGAACGCAATGTTTGGAACTAAAATGCGAATACTGAAAAAGGTTAATAAACTTCTTATGATGAGTTATATCATTTAAACTTTGATTAAAAACAAACACAAACCATTGAAAAATTTCATCGCCTCTATGAAATGACATCATTCTTAAGCACTGGTGTGGGGTCGAGACTCTGTATTATTGTTCAAAAAATAGATGGTTGTACAAATCGTTGGCTCCCAATGTTCTAATGGAGGGGATGGTGATGTGTTGTTAAATATGAACTCAAGAACCGGGTACGCAATCAATACCTATCCCTCTTGTTACTCCTCTGCACAAGTTTCCCCTAAGATTTCCTATGCATCTTTCTCACAGTCATGTAGTACTCACCTGAATATGAATAGTAAACCACTTGAATATGAAGTCATGTAGGTCCTTATGCATAAATGATAAATGACTACCTACAAAAATAACAAATGACTTATATCTAAACTACTTGAATGTACCAAAAGAAAGTCATGAACAACTTACCCACACCGCTGGCAGATATATCTGAACAAACTCAGAATGTGTAAAACCAAAAACAAATTTGGTTTAAAACCAATAAGACCAAACTCAGAAATTCACTATGTTTCCATATCCATAAACAACTCAGTTGAACCAAATAAAGACATTGATATATCTTCCATCTTCTTTTTACTCGATCAATATGGAGGTTTTCACCATTGTTTGGGGGCATTAGGAGTTTCTACTTGTTCAAAATCAGTGGAATCAAGCAACTCGATACAATTTTGAAACTTCATTCTTCTCTTTATTGGCGTACTAAATGAGAAATCCAATTTCTTTGCAACCAAAGTCTATTCATTTACACAACACAAATCAGATTCAAACAAAATAAGTTTAAATTTTGCATCAAAAGATTACAAAGCTATCCACTTCTCTGATCCACTTTGATACAGTAACCAACACCTTGAGATCGTCATGATCCATACCGCTAATCTGCGAGAAAAAATGAAATACAATAAAGTTTCCTTTAACTATGGTTTATAAATAATTATGGATGCATTTAACATGTGTTTTTACTTTCAAATCAGCTTACAATGTATGATGGGCACTTTCAAATTGATTTGAGGTGATGGTGTTTCCCTGTAGGTTCATGGTGGCTAGTGCTTCCCTAGTGTTTCATCAACGGGATCAACAAAACATTTTGGCAACCATCGAGATATGAATCTAGGAAATAATTTCACAAATACATAGTCAACACCCAGAACTGGAAAACTAAAACTGAAACTAAAAATTATAAAATATGGAGTGTTAAAGAGATGCAATGAGTCGAAAAAACTATAGAATTAAAGTCATTCTACATTCATGCCGACTCAAAACTAAAACTTATGATCCTCACTGTTGATCCTCAAATCCTCTTCATAGTGCACCTCTTCATATGCTCCTCAGATTATTGTAATGCTCTTCAGATTATTAGTCCTTTATCTCTCACTCTTGAAGAAAAGAAATTTAAAATACTTAAAGAAAATAAAAGAAATTTAAAGAGATTCACAACAAAAAATCAGCATATAAAGCACAAAGTATACCACAAAACCAAAATAAATAGAGATTATGCTTGCAACTTCATTAACTATGCGGATGTAATTCTAGTAGAATAATGTGAAATAGAAAAAATAAAATGAATCTTGAACTCACACTGTTGGGGTATCTACACCAGGATATCGAACATTATTGTTCCTTTACTTAAATACATGCGAGGCATGAGTAAATACTAAACCAAAGTCCTGGTAAACTAACTCCCAATAAATTCCTAAGGTTCGATAACTCCAAGTACACCAGCGGTTGCTGCTAATATCCGGTGGCATAGAACTGCAAAATGCTTAAGAAAGTGATGAAATCCGATGTAACGGTGTTGCATTCTCAAGACGAAGAATTCTCAAGCCCAAATCTGGATAAATCCGGTGTAGTTAATTATTTTCAATTGTCCCTGTGCTGCATTCTCAAGCCCAAACATTGACTCAATTGAAGAAAAAATGAATATGTCTGCAAGTGAAGAAAAAATTAAGAATAAGTTGTACCAAGTACCTCTTACTGCCCAAACATTGAGTCAGTTGAATTATACTACCAAATTAAGATAAATTGATGTGTTATGAAAAAGTGTTTGCTGAAAGTCCCAACTTCATAAACACAAAAATGAAATACAATGAATAAACTTAGGTATGAAAGTTAAACTGTATCAATATTGAAGTCAAAGTTTTCTAAAAGTTTATATCAATTAATCATCAAGAAAACGGGCCAATTGTGTCCATATTGCAACCGAATACTAAAACTTGTAATAAATATAATTTTTTTTTGTGAAATGGGACACCATTTCAACTTTATATGTTTCAACAAACAACAACAAACAAACTGAATATTATTTGGAAGGCCTTGGTCAATAATGGGGCAACTTATGATCCTCCGACTTTGGCCGCCCTCACTGATCATAAAAGAATTGGATTTTGAGTCCCATTCGTTTGGATTCAAATCATTAACATCCTGAAACAAAAGAGAGTAATGTGAAACAAATAGCCTATGTTGTAGGCAAATCCTCAATACAGAAGCAATGAAAGAATAAAACCATATATATATAATGAAATACATAATTCACCCAAACCTACTCCTCCCACTTTTGCATCGACGCTGCCAACATCAATTGCCTCTTCTGAATGAATTCTTGAGTGGTTTATAAACCTTAAACTCTGTAAAGCTATTTGTAGTAAATCCATCTTCATCAAGATTAGGATCAACAAACCATTTTCTTGGATTGAAGTTTACAAATTAAGCAATGCATCCTCTGAACTGCTATGAAAATTGCAAACCTCCGACTATCACCACTTCCACATAAATCCAATGAAACACCAACATTATATAAGGTATGTGCATCTGAAAACATCAACTATACTCATAAAAATATTTTATTTGTGTATAAATGGTACAAAGTAAATACATGCCTCAACCGTTGATAGACCACGATACCAATAAAAGCCCAATATTTTTCTCGCATGTTTAAAAATAAAGACAGAGACATAGCCAAACAGTAAATCCACAATTTCATATACCACAAACATGAAAAGATCGTCATACAAATAGAAAGGGATCAAATATGAAAATAAATTAGAAGAAAAAAGAATACGTGTTTAATTATCGAGTCTGGAAATCTATGCAATGTATCGGAATGTGTGCAATGTATCGGAATGGTAATTCTATAACATTAGAATGTCAACATATAAAGAAGAGGGGAGAACTTTGGGCCCAATGTAAAAAGAACAAAATAATATCGCATTAAGGCAATTTTTATAGCATTTAATATATCGTAACATCTCATAGAGAATCTAAATATGTAACAGAAATAAAGAACCACACATATATTTACAATAATGAAATATACGATAAAGCAATAGTAACAAAGTGAACTTGATTTCATAATCCAAGACTAAAAAGAAATACTTAGACCTGATTGAAAACCAAACTGTGGGTGCCCTTGAGGTCGTCCAACTCCTCTCTTTCTCGCTTAGACTGATGGCAGCCATACAACAACCTACCATCCATCACCTCCAAAATCACAACCACCAATAAAAAGTAAAAAATAACCTAATAATCGAAACATGTAGTCTAATAAAAACCTCACATTTAATTACTGTAAATATTCGACATATTAAGAAACATGTAGTCTATTAAATTAGTAAAATTGAAAAAAAAAACTATTTTGGGTAACAAATGCAGGTCATTATACTCTCTCCCCCAAAATAAATAGATAAACTAAAATGATATTCATCTTCATCATCATATAAATTCAAAACCCACCATTCAATATTGAAAAGTTAGTTTAATCAACTTAGCAAAACTCCACCTTTTCCCTTAAGTGAGCTCCTCAATAATGGGCACCAAAATACTTCACTCTATTAACAAAATTGGTTTTACAATATTCATTTTTTATCACAAACTCAAATGAACATGAAATGCACATAATTAAAAAACTAAAGCAAATAAAAAATTGAAACTTCTTGTACAATAAGTGATAATTGGGTAACTAAAACATCACCTAAAATAGATAACTAAAACTTCTTGTGGAGAAGCATTGTTGGCCAGATTGCTGAAATTTAATGAGTCTTTTGAAGGCCACAAAAAGATAAATATAAAAAATAAGCAAGGAAGTTATTAATTCAATTATTGTGAGAGAGAGAGAGAGAGAAAGAGAGAAACTCAAAACTTGCAACTCCAGATTGTCTAACAATACGAAGAAGTCTCGAGTCTAAACTATGCAAAGAAGTATCGAAGTACAAACATGTGCATCACCAACACAGGTTGAGATTCAATCACAAAGAGCACTAATTATGACAAATTCTACCAAACAAACAAAGTAGAAGAAAATAAAATGAGAACTCTAAAAACCCAAAACGGTTGAGCATAGTACGGAAAAACCGACATTGAAACAGTTAAGCATCCTATGATCTTTATATCCGAAATAGTTGAGCAGTATAGGCGCCCTGCATAAAGAAAATAGTTTAGGCAGTCTATTCAAAATTCAAAAACCAACTACTACTCATTCATTCACTGCGCACACGTGTTTTAGGGACCTAAAACGGTGCAAATACGAGTTGAATATAGTTGGTCTACATGAGATTACAGTATAACATGTATTTATCGAAACTTGAAAGGAGAAACACAATAAGAAAATAAAGAGTAATACATTCGTTTCATTCATCAGTGCCTCTTGGGAAGTTGTTTCGAAAAGGGTTAGGGAAACGTAGTACTCATATTTAACCACTTCTCAATTCAGTGATGGTGAGAAATGTGCGAACAGGCCATATGAGAAATGTGCGAACATGCCATATGAGAAATGTAAGAGCAGGCCATTTGTCTAAGTTATCAACATGATCAGTAAAACTCAAAATAATAGTAAAATGACAGTAAAAATTAATATATAATTATGTGATTGTAATCACAAAACAATTATATGAACCTGATCCTTAAATTTAATTATCTGGAAAATAATACACACAGGTAAAAGTCATGTGTAGGAAAACTTATCAAACCGTAAGTTCCTAAATCTGAAAACTTATTAAACTATAAGTTCACAATGAATAACATACCTGGAGTTTTTGTATTCCAAGAAAATACACCTTCTTGGAGCGTTAGTTTCTATGATTTGAGCTCCACAATTTCATTCTGGTGAATGTGATAGGGAATTCCCAAACCTGCACGTTTTCACTTCAAAAGTCAATATAATACCAACCCAAAATGATCACATATGAGAAACAAATCATATTTAAGGATGTCATATCAGAAACAAAGAATATGTAAGGATAGCATACCTCCTTGACTCGGAGTTGAACTCCCATTTTCTAAGTTTCCTTACTGTTGTTATATAATTATAGCATATCAGAAAAAAACATATGTAAGGATGTATTAGGAGGTTTCATACATCATCCGATGCTAAAGTTAATTAACCTATATTTCCTAATTTCAAATCGGATCAGCATAAAGCATTGCATATTCAACCATAATCTTATAAATGCGAACAACCTTAAATCGAGATAAAAGGGGAAAAATAATTCATACCAAAAAATTGAACAACTAATCTTCTAAACAAATTAAACATTAAGAAAGAACTAATTCACTGCAAATAAGTTATACTTTTAATATGACATGCAACCAAGCGTGCACATGAGGAAACCATTTAGTACTAATTATACATTCAAGTATGTGCTAACAAACTCGCAATTCAATACTGTGGTTGTTTGGAAGTCGCATTAAATTCAAAAAATCATAACAAAAAAACGTAATACAAAATAATGGCAAATCAAGAGTAGGAAAAAAATTCCATTGAGAGTTAATAATTCAAAATATAACATTAGTTAGTAATTAATCCAAAATATGTAAATACACTCATTAGATACAATAACTCAAACAATCAGAACTTCACAAATCGCACCATCATAAATAAAAAAATCGCACCCATTTGATAAGGTGCGATTTTGTGTGTACCCAAAGAAAAATCTATTTAATGAGACGTAATTAACGATAAATAAAAAGACCTATTTAATGAAAATCACAAGAACTAATTCATGAAAATAAAAATGCCTAATTGAAGGAGAGGGTACCCAAAGCAAACAGAGATTCAAAGATGATATATCTGGTTGAGGTGTTGGCATTCCATATTAATTTCTGGTAACCAAAATCTAACAGATCTGTTTACCAAATAAGAACCAACAAAAAAGCACCAACAAATAAGCACCAAAACCAATAAACATCAAAACCAATAAGTATATTAAGTTCTCGATCTTTGTCGCAAACAATTTCTGGTCTAAGCGCGTGTGTGTGTGTGCGCGCGCGTGTGTGTACGTGCATATGTGTGTGTGTGCATGTGTAAGAGAGAGATCACCTGTAACCGAGGGGGAGGATGGAGGGAGACAACAAGGGGATAGGGGAAATGTGAGGCCATCGCGAGAGCATCTTGAGAGAAGATGAGAGAGAGAGAGAGAGAGAGAGAGAGAGAGAGAGAGAGAGAGAGAGACAAATGAGAAGACGACTAGGGTTACTCCAAATGAGTGTAAGGGGGAAAATTTCCTCAAACCTTCATTTGCGAGTGATGTGGCAAAATGTAGACCCTTTGATTACTTTGATAAACATAAACATAAGATGAATAGTAAAACACCATTTTCCCATATTATATATATATATATATATATATATATATATATATATATATATATATATATATATATATATATATATATATATATATAGGAAATCATACCCACTCTAATGATATCATGGGAGGTTGCGCGATGTGGATGAATCCCCAGGCTAGAGAATGCAAAGCGAGTATATTCCCCAGGTTATAGCGTTCGAAAGCAAGAATGAGATGCTTTGGGTATAATTTGGTCTCATTCAGGGGAAACTATGGCCACCTCCAATACGTTTGTGATTTGTTGTTTTCTAACTCGGGTAGATAACCGTGCCGCGATTACGGGTGGATGAGTATACCCGCGAATGATAGCACTTAGAGAATAGCCGATGAGTGTCGACTCGGAAGGATGGTTATATATCTACAACATGTATGTACGAATGTTATAGTATGATATTATGTATATATGGTATATTTATATACGGGCGAATGCATGATGAGAATTCTATTAATTATATAACTTGTGAGATTGTTATATGGTATCAAATGACAAATTATTTAAAATAAGTTAGTGTGATTAATAACTTATAACTCGTATACTAAACTCACTCGGTATAGAGTAGTGGGAAGAGTAATATATATACCTATATAATAAAGCAGGAGGATTTTTTTTGTCTAGGCTAACTGATGGCTGAGATAAAAAAATTGATAAATTTGGTCTTTATCAATCGACGGCGCAGATTTAATCAACTAACAGATCAAGTTAAGTATTTGAGGATTTGTATTTGTATTTGAGGGTTTGTATCTGATAGTGAAATAAGGAGCCACGTGGGCTCTGAATATTCAGACCTCGAGCCTCTCACACCTATACCCCATTAGCTTTACCTCGGTCCTTTCAACATCTCTTAATTCATACCTCGATCCTGTCAATATCTTATCCACCCACTACGAATACATGAGGTAAATGAATTTTGATTTTATTACATATCTCTCTCTCTCAAATACAATTCTCCTGTGACCTCGACCTCTTGCCATTCCGCCTCTATCTACCTCTCCATCTTTCTTATATTTGGAAGACATGTACCTCTCCACCTCCATCTACCTCTCCGCCTCCATCTCCAAACATTTGAGGAGCTTGGAAGACATTTTGCCACGGGTACTCATAGGTCCTCTTCCTCTCTCACTTATAAACCGCCACAGATGATCAATATATTTCAATACATTCCGCTACAGATGATCAAGACATTCCAGATCTGATGAATAAAATCATTGGATCACAGGAGAATAGATCAAATTAACTTTTTTCAAATCTACCTTTTCCCAGATCTGATTGGAACCTTGTGAGTGTTTCCGACCAGAACAGGAGCCTCCGCCGAGTTTCATCCTTTCTCCCTCTCCATCCGACAGTGGGCACTTTTCTCACACTTACAGGTACTGCCTACTTTTTCGATTTTTATTTTCAGTTTGTGGTTGTTTTTTTTAGTTTTTTGGTTCATCAAATCCTCACAAAAGCCGTTTCCCGGATCTGATTGGAACCTTGCGAGTTTTTTATTGTGTTTATGACCAACTATATAGGAGTCGCCACCGAGATCCATCCCTTCTCCCTCTCTGTCCGATAGTGAGCACTTTTCTCACACTCACAGGTACTGCCTACTTTTTTTCTATTTTTATTTATAGTTTTTGGTTGATATTTTTAGTTTTTTGGTTCGTCAAATCCTCACAAAAGCCATTAATAACCAACATATGACAAAATGTACATATGATAGCTTTGAATTTGACAAGTCTCTAAAATTTATTCTAATTTTGAGCTCTAAAAGCTAACATTTATTAGAATGGGTACGGGAATCTACTTGGATGGGAGTCTCCTAAATTTGAAGTGGGTTAGCTTCACAAATGAGAGTTGATTGACTTCATTGGATGGGTAATTTATTTTGACTCTTTTGTTCTGTTTTAATGGGGTTCTATAAAAATATTATTATTTATGATGATATTAGTTGGACTCATGTAGGTATTAAGGTTGACGCTTTATGGAAAATGATTTATTTGTTTTTTTTCTTTGCTTTATTATAAAATATTTATGAATTAAATTTTATTACTTTGGCTTTGTTCATAATAGGGTTAATTGAGCCTTCAGTACATGTATAAGGGGTAAATTCTTAAAACATGCTTTTGAAAATCTTTGATGGGACCATAGCCCCCCTGGAAACTAAAGAGGCAACACTCCCTGAGTATCTCATCTTTTGTATGTCCTCTTACTGCAGCAATTAGCAATTATCAATTACCCCTTGCGAGTTTTTTTAACTTTATTTTTCACTTTTGTTTTTGAGATGGATTCAGTTTTGATTTTATTTGCAGGTAGGAGTGCAAGTTAAGTGGAGTTTAACCAAACGTCCAATTGTTTAGACCAGTTGCGAACAATACGACTGGCATGTGTGATTGTTAGCAGCTTAATAGGTTTGTTGTCTCATGGTTGATGTACATTTATGTGTGTAAATGTACATTTAAGTTGACATTAAACATAACTATTGAAAAGTCCTGGATGGGAGATTGATAGAGATGGGATGTAATTAACTTTTGTTTTTGTAACCTCCATGATATTATGTACTTTATCCTGTTATTTTAAAAATTCTTAATTGATATTTTGAAATAAATTTATGTTATCCAAATTTTCCCTTCTAAGTAATGTATAAGAAAATTTTCATTTCATAAAGGTTTAGTTGACAAAATATGTCTGAAGTACTCAACAAATGAATACCCCAAACTTATTACATCGCCCACTATATTACTGGATCGTCCACAGTTTAATGAAAAATAAATTATGTTTTGATCTCTATTCTTAATCCATTTCACATTAGCTTTCTGAGACTAGAACACTAGCTTCAAATAGTTTTGACCTGTTCGGGTCTGTTGGAGATTGTTCCTGCTGCAATACTCAATTCAAGAACCAGATATTTCATCCACAGTTTGAAAAACATACTTAAAGGAATTAATATTCCATTATTTTAAATCAAATTTCAGTCATTCTAATTTTAAGGAAAAATATCTTAAATTTCATCAGCTCCTTTAAATGTTTGTAACTGCACCTTTAAATTTGATCAGCTCCTTTAAATATTTGTGATTGCACCACATCTTTTCATCAGCTCCTTTAAATGTTTCTACTCAAAGGAGATACGAATTTATTTGGATATGATTGCTTCCACAAGGACTTGCGCAATCCTTTGTCTAACCTTTAAACATAACATCTACTTTGTTCATTATAGTGCATTTTTTTTTATGTTTGTGTATAACAAAGTCAAACAATGGTATTCAAGAAATAGGGAAGATTTGAGCCTGGGCCTTCATCTTTCTTTGACTACAGAAGAAGGAGAATTGATTTGATGTATTCATGTTATCTTTATGAATTGAGTTAAATTGATGATGAGGGTATTGTTATTGTTGTGGATAGTCTTATAAATAAAGAAAATTTTGTCCAAATTTTCCAAATTATTTATGCTTCAATACTTAAGAAAATTTATTTATTCTTTAGACTTGGACACATTGTAAAAAAACCTTAGAATTTTTTTTATTTACTTTAGACACATTGTAAAAAAAACTTTTAGACTTAAATTATTTATGCTTCAATACTTTAGAAAATTTATCACATAGTGTATCTTTAGATTTTTAGAAAAATGTTTTGAATCTTAAATTCCTAACCCTAAGAATACATGATCTTTTTAGCGAATTACATTGACGCTGGAAATAAAATTATTTGTTGGACTATTTTTTATTTTTTATTTTTTTAAAGAGGATGTTTAGTCTTATAAACTATATATTTTTTTAAAGAGGATGTGTAGTCTTATAAACAAATGACGTGAATTTGCACACGCAAATTAAAAGTATTTCAGGACCTAACCGATGGCAAACCTAAATGCAATTCACTCCTAAATTTGTTAAAAATTATTTGATATAAAAATTTACAGAGGGGTATTAAAGTTTATTTTAATTAAGTATAACTAGTGTCTTTTAAACAATTTTTAAATTATCTAAACTAATGTTTTTGTGCCAAAATTGATGAACAATTGTTTTTTTCTTTACTCGCCCTTTCACAGGTCGTAACATGTTATCGTGTGTATTATTTTGTTACTTATTTACTATTATGAAAATTTTGGAATGTTTTTTCAATCGTGCCATCGGCACGGGTACACCCTAGTATATATATATATATATATATATATATATATATATATATATATATATATATATATATATATATATATATATATATATATATATATATATATATATGTGTGTGTGTGTGTGTGTGTGTGTGTGTGTGTGTGTGTGTGTTACAAGACTAGCTACGGGGTAGATAGCTAGATGGTTCATGGATAGGTAGGTTAGGCGTTCACATTAGGCGAGGCGAGGGGTGAGGTATCCTCAAGAGAGTGTGAAGCACTAACTTAAATTTGAAGAACATTCATGCATTTTAATTTACGGCAATTAAATTCACTTGCTAAATATTTTCAAATGTTTTGGGTTCTAACCCTTGTTGTAAAAATGTTTTCAAAACCTTTTAGGTGTCCTACCACAGGGGCTCCAGATGTGATCTTCATGCAGACTAGGTAGTTGCAGTACATGTGGGTGCTGCATGATATTGCTTTAGACACCAATCTCATTCTCTTCTAGATAGGGATATTCTAGTTGTACTTTGGGCATGTTGCCATTGGCTTGTACTCGATACTTTTGTGTTGGCATGTATTAGCTACACATTACATCCTTTGGACTTTTATTGTATTGCTTGTATAATAGATGTTATTCGAATAACATTTTTATTAGATGTTTGTGGCATGATTAGATTACCTGATATGGTGTTGGTTAATTTAATTCTTATTACATTTGTTGGTTTTGGATTAAGTCATAAGATAAAATTTGTCATCCTCTTAATTAAAGATTTGGTGGTTAGTAATTAATAATGTTGCGACATTGATGCTAAAAATGAACCATATGTATATCCTGATTTAATTTGATAAAGGACTGATTAACCGGAATTTAATTAAGCGGGGTGTCACACATGGGTGAGTTTAGTGCGTGTTGTGTGTCCAAGATCACAAAGTCTACCGGATTGAAAAACTCACCTACTTTATTCAAGACGTCCTCTACAACACCTCTAGGAATCTTAATGGATCGATCGACTATGGACAAGGTCATCTTAGTGGGCTTTAACTCTCCCAAACCTAGTTTCTCGTACATGGTGTATAGAAGAGGGTTCACACTTGATCTTAAGTGTAAGAGAGATTTCTCGAAGTGATTCTCCCCTATCTTGCTTTTCCTTACGTTTCTCAAATTCACTCTTAGTGGGTGGTGAGACATTCTTTTCGACTTCCTTACAGACCTATGCGTGATGATGGCTTTGACATCCTCTTGGGTTTGTGATGAACTGATGTTATCTTGCACAAAATATTGACCTTTAAGTATGTTACCTTTAGGATTGGGCTCAAGTTGACTCGAGAATGTTCTCTTATTTCTCTCACCCAGCATGTTCGCTAATTAAATCACTTGAACATAGAGTTTGGCTATGGATTGAGTGTTCGTATGCAAGCTTTGTTGGGTTGATTAGAGGAGACTTCGAGTTAACTGCAGGAATAAGAGTGTAATTTGAGTGAGCAAATTCATCGTATCCTCTAAATCATGGATATTTTGGGATAAAAGAGGTGTTAGTTCGGGGGCATTCTTTTGAAAACTCGGAGGTGGGTTACCATAAGGTTGACCTCCACTTTCTTGCCATTGACCCTTGGACCATAAAAAATTGGGATGGTCTCGCCACCCTAGATTATATGCATTGGAATATGGATTATACTTTGGCCTATTTTGGTAGAGGGAATTGACTTGATGGGTAAGTGCTTTGTGGGTCGGAAGGGAAGGACAATTCTCGACTAAGGGGTCAAATGCATCGCAAAGTACACGCATAGGGGAACCTACATGTTACACGACCGCAGGTGGCAATCGATTGCCCTATTTGCTCGTCTCTAAAGCTTCTAAACATCTGGCCAATGTGGCCAATTTGGAATTTAAATCATAACATTGTTCGACTTAGTGAGAGAAACCCTCATTGGACGTGATGGACCTAGATTCTCTATTAGGTGCCCATTGTTGGGATTTATTCTCCACGACTTCTAGGAATAACCAGGCATCGACCCCACTTTTCTCGAGAAATCACCATTATATCTTGACTCGAGCATGAATAGAGTATTACAACTGAACCCCTCATACAAAATTTGGACTTGGTTCCCCATATCAACCCCATGGTGCGGACATTACAGTAGCAAGTCCTTGATTCTCTCCAAATTCATCCACAAGGCTTATCCTTCATTTTGGCTAAATGTATTGATGGCGTGATGTATCGATGCCATCTTTTGATTGGAATTTTTTTTTGCAGGAAGGTGACATTCATTTGGTTCCAAGTGGTCATGGATCCAGGTTTCAACGAGTTAAACCTACTCTAGGCTTTGTCTTTAAATGAGAACGGGAACAATTTAAGTTAAAAATATCGTTAGTGAGTTGTTGGTAGTTAGTGGTCCTACATATCTCCTCAAATTCGCACACATGAAGGTATGGATCCTCTATTTTGGTACATCGAAACACGGGCAACATTTGGATTGTTCCCGAATGGAATAGGAAATTGTTCGCATTGTGATCGGGGAGAAGTATGCATGAAAGCTGAGTAGACCTAATCAGATAAAGGTAAACATTACGGGCACGTGGTGCTAATTCGTCTCCCATTCACAGAATATAGAAAATCTACCTATGTAAGTATCGGGAATTCTAGACTCCACACTCGACAAACGACTAATAAGATCTCGAAACCAATTTTGCATACACTCAGTTCACTCAAATTTTGTTTTCGCTCTTTTTTTAATATATTTTTTTACTCTTTTCATGTGAAGAAAATTTTAAAAATATATTTGGCTCAAACCACGTAATTCCTAGATAACACAAAGCAAATTGAATTATTTAATTTAGGCGAAAGGAATTTTAAATTTTAAATCAATTTTTCCCGAGATTAATCAGTGACAACAAGTGTCTCTGAAATAATGACCCTAATTAGAAAACTCCCACTCCTTGACAAGGGAGAGTTTAAAATATGACCAACTACGGTTATTGCCTCAAATCCAGTTTTTTCCTCCTGGTAGGTGGTCAGTACGAAGATACATTAAAAACCACTAATCCTTGACAAGGTGAAACGAAATCGATTTGACAAGTTCGCGTTGGAATTGCTTTTAATTCTAGCATTGTTAAGAGGTTTTTTATGGGCTATGTGATATCCTAAGACCAACGTCTAGTTCATTTAAAATTAAATGTGAAGGCTCGGGTTATGCAAATGGTTGATTAATTACTGATTTTCGGGCCAAGGAAGGGTGACGAAATCCACACCTTATCTTTTCCCTTAAGTCAATTTATGTAACGTGTTAAATTAAGTGCTAAATTAAACCACGTAGGAGCACACAAAAATGTACCTCCGACGTGTATTCTTTACGGTCACTTATTTATGTCGGTCCGATGTTTAAGTTGACGTCGATCGGGGGGGGGGGGGGGGGAATTCTCCTATGTTTCAGTCATCGCCAAGAGTTCCTTATGCTCATGGCAAGATTGCACAAGTTTTCTTCACGTTCGCTCACCGTTGCACACTTTTTCGATTTTTCTTCACTTTTGCGTCCTCTTTTTGTTTTGTTGTTTCTCTCTTTTTTTTAAATGTGCTTCTAAAAAAACTCACAAAAGAAACTACACCAAATGTAAAATGCGACACAAAAAAAAAGAAAAAAAAAAGAAAGGAAAAAAAAATTAACCCGACATAGGTACTAGTGGTGTATTTATCACAAAAACAAAAATAACCAAGCACACTTATGAATTCTTTTTTTTTCCTTTTATTCTGGAAATTACTACTGGAAAAATATTTTTTAAATTTTCTTGTTTTTTTAATATTTTGATTTTCTTACGGACTACCTACTTAAAAAACGATTGTGGAAATTTCCAGAAAAAAAATATTCAATGTATTTTTGTGTAGTTTAATATTCAATGGCGTGATGTATTGATTCTGGAAATTTCAGAAAAAATATTCAATGGAGTGATGGCATCGATGCCGAGTTTTTAAAACTTTTAAAAGATGTTAGGAAATAAAGACGAATTTAAACTACAAAAAATATTAATCAAACAAAATAAACTTCACTTAGTCCTGGTAAAGAAATTAAGCTAGCATAATTACAGACAAAATAAAAATGCAAGAATGAATACTAACTCTCATTAATAAATAAATTTACAAAAATAATCGAGTCTTATAATTGATATTGACAAAATTTCTCCCACAAAATAATTTTTGGCCCTCAATAAAAATATGCTCTCAAAATAAAGGAAACAAAAACTATCTCTCAAAGCTCTTTAAAAATTTCTATCAAAATATTGAGCCAAAGGGTCTTATTTATAGGCTTAGTAATGAAGTGTTTGAGTTAGCGTGAAACTCTCTCTGATTGGTTGCATTTGAGCTGATAATTATCTCATGGAGTCTTGGGAAGAGTTGGAGATGATTGAGAATCCTTTTATTTCGTAAAATAATTATTCCCAATTTTGGTACTATTCACATCACTATTCACAACACCTTCTTTAATCGCTTTTTTGACCTCGAAAACTTTAAAATCTCATTTTTGTTCGAACTTCAAAGTTGTGAGTCATGTCAAAACCTTTCCGAAAAGCTATGGTCCGACCTCAACGGAGACTCGAACGATTTTATAAAAAATATTTACTACAGTTATACCAACCGTGTCGTGTCGCGTCGCGATGTATTCAGATAATTTTTTACACATCGACTCCTTTGTTGTCCAAATTTTCGGCGTACCGGTAAAAATGCAAAATAAAAATAATTAATTCAAATTTAGATTCATAAATATTTAGAAATTTACATAATTACCCATCTTTTTATTTTAGTCCCTGAAATTCATAAATTGATCATTTTAATTAGGAATTCAACTAAATTTTAGAGAGAACTTTATTTAGCCCAGATAAGCATTGAAAAATTATTTTTATACCCATCAAGTTTGAAAAATTACAATTTCACCCCTTCAAGTTACTAAAACTATATTTTTAACTCAAATTTTATTTAAACTCGTATTTTTATTTTATTTTATGAAATGACTATAAAAGCTCATTATTTAAGATATAACAAGCCCAACAAGGCCTAGATTTAGGCATAATTTATACAAAAAAATTCACTCATCATTAATCTTGCCCGAAATACTAATACATTTAATATTATTCACCAATGATGAGAACCTTTTACCCAAATGATATAACTCCTATTAGGCAAGGCATATCAATGCTTTACCAAGGCCTAATTTAATATACTTATCCTTATATCGATAATGAAGTCACTTTTGAAAATTTGGGAAAATGAAAAAACATTACTAAAATTCCTCATTGAGATCGAACCTTACCTCATGCAAACATTGCATGAGAAAAACCTCTTAGGACTTACCTCCCCTCTGTTTCTCTGACTTCTATGCACTATACAAGAAACAAACCAACATACGAATGTCTTTTTGAAACTTACCGTGATGTAATAATGCACTATTATTAATCAACGTTTCCTTTGGTTACAAACATCCTTCGCAGTACGTACCAAAACCCTTTGGGAGATTTATTTAATGATACTCGTAATCCACCAGAACCAACTCTTAGTGCGCATCTTCATTTTTCTATCGACATTTGTTTATTGCCTGAACCACGTCATGATGCTATCTATGCTCAGACACAACTTTAGTGCAATCTCCCTCTTGGTCACAGTCATTATCCATATACAATGGTGAGTGCCATACTAAGGAAGTTAGTGTTGTTACATGAAAATGCATTTCTAGTGTAAATCATGCCATCAAAGCTATAATCAACAATCAAAAGTATGAAATAACACGATATTTAGAGTGGTTCGACCATAAAAATGAGCCTACGTCCACTATGAAACCTTACTCGCATTAGATCTATACAACTAGTACAAGAATGGGAGCCTATTAGGCATAAAAGAGTAGAGAAATAATATAAACACACAAACATACATGTGTTGTGTTATAGAGGCCGTGGATTATTTTCTTTCAGTATATGTGAATAAAAGAGGAAATTCAAATGAACAAATTTAACATGTACATGATCAAAAATGTACTTTTTTATAATGGATGAATATGATTTCACGAATAGAAAATCAATTACTTTTTGAAAACATTGAATCACACCATAGATCTTATTCATCTTCTCTCTACACTGCAACTAACTTTATTTGAGTTCGATTAGGACTTTCTTTAGTGTATTGTAAGCTCGGATTTGGCTAGAAAGAATGATTTTTTTTAGTTAAAAATTTCTGAGAATATAGAGGTTTTTCTGTATTTTGACTTTTAGGGACTTTTTCTTCCAACCTCCATTTTCAGTTATTTTTCCTTTTTCTTTTCAATTCACATTTTTATCGTCTTTTTTTCCTTTCTTCCTGCACTTTTTTTTTCTTTTTTTCTTTTTCACACATCATTCTTGTAACCTCCTTTTCTTTTGACCTTTTTCCTACCATAATTCCACCCTAGAATTATCAGAAATTGGGTATGGCTTTTTTGCTTTTCGGGACTTTTAACTCCCAGTTGGAGTTGGGTACGATAATGGGTTTTCAACAAAAGGCTTATTTTCTTTTTTGGCTCAAATGGTCTTGCAACTGGATAATGTAAAAAAGGTCGGCTGAGGCCTAATTTTTTAGTTTCAAACGATGGCCTAATCTCATTTATCAAGTTTCGTTGAGTTGATTTATGTCTCAAGATGACTTACAAAGACTTTTAGTGCTTAAGATTCAAATTTTTTAAGTTGGTTTTTCAGCAATTGAAACAAAACAAAGAGTTTAAGATCATCAACGTATTTATCACTAAAGGAAAATTTGAGTTATTTTAACTCGAATTGATTTAAATCTCTCGAAAATGATGAATGACACAATATCTCAGCAGGCTAAAATCTCCACATTTATTCGTTAAGCAATAACTTTCTCCTCAATATCCATTTTCGATCATATTGTACGGCTAGTGTGTAAAAAATTTCATAAGTTGAGAGATCCATGAATTAATTCTATATTAAGAAATCGTTTCAAAACTCGATTATGTTGAAAATCTATTTGAATTTTTAGTAGTTTTTAAATTATTTTTCCAAAAATATCTTCCTTACCCCCAAACTTAAATTTTACATTGTCCCCAATGTATGCTCAAACTATAAATATGAACAAAGAAAATAAAGTACAAATGTAAAAGGACGATGTTACCCGTGAATCTCCACTTGCGTTACCAACTTCCAACCAATCTCACATTCCTTTTCAAAAATATAAAGTCTAAACAATTGAGAGCCAACCCAATTGACAAAGTATATGTGACAACACGCCTACTAAAATAATAGGTGGCCAACCCAATACTCTAATAATCAGAAGAATCATAGATGGTCCATTCTCTGCATCACTATCGATTAAAATAATAGTACAAGATAACCACCAATCATTTTAGAAAATCGACTGTCAATTTAAAATTTTAAAAGTAAAAGAAAAACACTTAGACAATCCAATTTGCAAAAACGGTGGATATCAAAAATCAACAGATAAAGGATGACAATATAATAATTAATAACCGAATAAGCTTTCGGTTAACAGACCAATACAACAATTACACCGAGTACTACAGATTAAATATCACATTATAATGAATGAGTACAATGCAAGGTCAACACGCCCGAATAAATAAACTGAACATAACTAGAGTACAAAGGATAGAAGCGTCTAAGACGAATATCCTACAATATCCGCAAAATGCTATAGATCCAGGACAACTGGAATGGAAAGATCAATACGGGTGTCCTTGCGGTAGAGCACCTGAACGGACAAAGAGTTGCATGCAAAATAAGAAATATAGACGGTTCAGGGTCCGGTTTGATATGATTACCATGTGACTAAAATGCATGACAGTTAATTGCGTAATTCTCTCACAATATAAATTATAAATGTTCTCACCTCTCAATCTAAAAGCACATCCTTGTGAAATATCAATGATGATGCTCAATGATCATATAAACAAGGGATAACTCATGTGCAAATACTCAATGAGACATTAATTCATCTACCCACAACATAAGGGCACAATTCCTATTCTCATTAGGAAAACATATATGGAAATTCATTTTATCAAATGTTTACCAATTCAATTTTATTTCAAAACTTCCTTTACCAATTTTATTTCCTTTCTTCCATACAGGAAAACATATATATATATAAAGCAATTTTTATTATCATAAAAATGTTTTTTCGTTTCATGTCATATCTTCCCATTTTCCTTCTTCCATCCGGAAAATGTATTTAAAAGCCATTTTTTATTATCATAAAAATGTTTTTACATCTCATATGCTTACATTTCCCTTCTTCCATCCGGGAAATGCATTTGAAGCCAATTCGTTTATCCCATTTCCCTTCTTCCATCCAGGAAATGTACTTAAGGCTAGTATTATCATAAATTGCTTTAACATATAACGTTTCTAAGATCGCCCGTCCGGGTTTCCCCACTGTGCGCGCCCCTAAATGGCTATCATCTTCCAGGGCCTATCATAAAGATAACCTGGGATCCTACTAAAATGTCGAGAAGCGTCCATATGCCTTCGGGAAAGTCATAACCACACCCAGAATTGCCTCACCATCGCAGAAAACACATAATAATCGCTCATATGGCCTAGGACTATATCCACCCTGCATTGATTAGTCAGGGGGCTTCACCTTACACGCGCAACTTCCCTTATGATAGCGATTTAGAGAGGTGTGTATCCATAAATTAACATTTATGAAAATCATTACTTTTTCCATTTGAAAACATTCATCTTTACATTCATAAAACCATTTATACTTATTCATTAAGTACCAAATTTTAGAATATACAATTCTTATTCTTAAAGTCATATTTTTTAATGACCTAAGACTCGAGCTGCCATCATCCTCAAACTAGTCTCCAAGAGTTCAGCAAAATACTATAAATCATCAAGATGAGTCTCCGTCAATAATAGTCTCCCAAAAGTCCCAAACATTATCCTTTTATCTTCTATAAATTTTAGGTTAACTTCCTATATCATTCGGACATTAACCAACATAAGCTAACCCTCGGGACAAGCCCAGTGTCCCCATGCTAGGCTAGGACATTTGTTTACCCAACACATCCCTCTAAGACACTTCATTACTTCCCAAAGGAAGGTTCTTGAACCTCGAACCTAAAAGAAAAAGGACTGAAAACTAAACTGGAAAAACATCCAAAAATGCAGGAATTCCAAATCAATTCGCCCTGGCCGAATTGATTCGGTCTCGAAAGCGAATCGATTCGGATAGGCTGAATCGATTCGATCAAGAAGACCCTGACATTATGCATAATTCTGAATCAATTTGGATGGTCCGAATTGATTCGGTCAAGTCAGATCTGCATTACCGAATCGATTCTCTAGGGGCGAATCGATTCGGCCTTACAGAATTTGCCCAATTTGGACTACGGGTTTAAGAACCCTAAAATTCCCAAAACCTCAAATCTTCCATTTTAACCAACATCATTAACAACTAATTCTACCCAATTACTTCTCCACATCAACTAATTAATTTTCTCCACTGAAATCAAAAGAAACTACAAGATTAAAGGTTTAATCACTTAAAACCTACAAATCCCAAAAATGGTTTAAATCTCCAAAATATAACTATACATGCAATTTATCACGTTAAATCAATATCTAGAAAGTAAGAAACTTACCTCGAGTTAAAGTCTCGAATTCTCTTTCGGTAGCAACAGATTTTAGCTCTAATCTTCCATTTCTCTCTCTTTTCTCCCAACTCTCCTCTCCTCTCTCTCTCTCTCTCTCTCTCTCTCTCTCTCTCTCTCTCTCTCTCTCTCGGCTCATAACATAAAATGAGAAAAATAAAAGGGGTGGGAGACTTATACGGGTTTTAAACATAATTACCCTCTTTTAAATGTCAATACACCATTAAATTGACTAGTAACCACATAATTGAGTCATAACCCGTCAAAAGTGCCCGAAACTCAAAAATACAACTTGACACTTATTTCGACTATCTCGACTATTCTAAAAATAATCGCACGCCCTATTTTGGCATTCAGAGTAACGTAAACCATTTTATGTTCCAAATTCATTTTCATTTCATTACTTATACTCCAATCTATATATGAGTCATAACCGTCATTTTACATATAACGACGCAATAAACCACAATATAATGCTATTTACCTTCTCATAACGGTAAATACACAAAACATAGTAAATATTATCCCTTAATATCACAGAAATAATATTTACTCCAACTTTCCCTATTTTATAAAATTGGCGCATCGCGAAAAATAATATAAAATAGTCGCTCAACAGGCTGGATTGTTACATACTCCCCCCCTTAGAAGGGAATTTTTCCCTCAAAATTCTTGTGTACCCCATAATCATACAAAGGGTATATTAATCTAAACCATCGTTCTCACATCATTGGCGAACTTCTCGCTATTCCGACATCCCAAATGGACTCGGACTAAGGTCGTCACTATTGATCTCAGTCTACATTCTTCATACTCTAACATAGCACCAGATCGTTCCTCACGAACTATCGATCCAACCTTTCTACGGTGGAAGAAAAATGGCTACATAACTTGGCACAAATTGCCTTACTTCCTGAATCACGTTATACCCTTCCTAGGGAATAACTACACTAACACTTAATCGTTAACCCCAACACTACTTAACTTCTATTCGCATTGACGTAACCCTTAAAAGTATGTGGCTCCATGAGCCAAATCATTAAAGACATGTTTCGGGACCACTCCAAGTCCAAGGAATATATTGTCCGTTGGTTCCATTCCAACGAACAGGCAATTTCTCAGCAGACCACACAAGGTCACACACACGGGACCATACTTATAGAAAATGATCCGAACTATTGTACAGAAATTTCCATCTCTACAAGCTACCGCTCCCATCCTTCCTTCAAGCCAAACACGCCCATTCGAGGCCTGCCCTTTGGCATTCTGGTAGGATACACCCCAATTCCATATGATTCCTATTTCTTTCTGGAAACTTTACCAAAACTTTGACACAAAATCTAGTCTTGGTCCATCACTATTTAATAGAAACCTCATACAGTTCCATGACTTCACCATAAAGAGTTCGGCACACTTCTCTACAAATAGACCGCCGATGTCATTTAGATAAACAACAATTGATCCAAAGTTCAACAATTTTCTCAACTAGGATCATGACCGTTGTAATATCGGCAATTCGATAAAAATGTCCATGGACATGAATGCTCTTGATATAGCATCCTCTCGGATAAGCTCGCTCCGCTTGGATTTACATGCCTCTGCTAATTACCCCCACGGGTTTCCTACTCGGTGCTACCGCTACCCCATTCGCATTTCCTTAATGAAAGGGACTATCCAATCGATAGTCCTTTACGAACTCCAAACACCAACTCTGCTCCTACCACAACATAATGCAATAACTTGTTGCTCGCGAAAAAGACCCAGAATTTCCTCCTAGGAAATAGTGCCAATGTTTCCTTAAGGCGAATACTACCGCTATGAAATTTAAATCGAAAGTCAGCTCATCATTTTGACTCCCCGAAAGCTAAGTTACCAACGTAACGTTCTATGTAAGAGAGCCCTCATCTCCTTTGGCCTAACCTTATGAATCACCCGAGATCCCATACTTCTTGTCTTTAGGGACCTAATCCCTCTTTGAGTTAACCCATAAACCTACTCGTGGTCAACTCCCTACCGCCTTCCTAAAATAACATCGCATACCCTAAGGCCTTACGTCCTAATAATCCTAAGGTTGATATATATTCTAATCGAGTTGTATAAGTATAATACTAATTATATCCCTAGTACCCAACACCTTTCCCGACTTCTAACATTTGCTCGGTTTCATTGGTGGGATGTCTCGCCAAAGCGAAATCCAAACAAGGAATCCTCCCGTTACACTACTACCTCGCATGTCGATCATCAAGATGTAACGGTCCAAGACACATGATCGGGATGACTAAAATTATGACTCGAAGCCCTACTAATGCACTTCTACTTGTATGTCTTACCATTTCAATTAACTGAAAATTTAACTAATATGGCATTTACTTTCAGTAAGATGCCACCAATGCTTTATCCCAAATATACATAAATGGCCTTCTAATCAGGCAAAATCATAAGTCTCAATCTGACTTTCATAACTAAGTCTCCCTCACATCGATCAGAGGAGAGAACTATATACAGTGCTTCTATCTCACACTTTAACTTAGCCCTTTAATCACTCATTCACGTGATTTTTGGCTAAACCTTCCAACCCAGCACTCAACCAACAAAAAGAAAGAAAAGAAAGAGAAATAAATATAGCATCTCTCCACTTCCAACGTCGTTAAGGTTCACGCGTGGAGCTTCTTGCAAAAGCGAAATCCAAACAAGGAACCCCTCCTATGCATTACTACTTAACTTTGTTGGTCGTGGAGATAAGGCAACATCATGCAGAAACAAAGCAAACAGAAAATCAAACAAAACAACAAAACAAGTAATGAAAACTACCTACATACCATAAACCATTTCTATAAAGTCTCAACCTGTACCCAGGAGAGATATTATAGAACAACTAGTTCTTCTCTGAAACTAGAAGTAGGATAGCCTCGCAATTTATTCGCTCGCTATCGCTTCAACCAAACTAAAATAGCTCCACTCGTATAATACATATAATACGAGTAGCACATACCACACATATAAATTTAAAATATCATCACTCGCCTCATAACGAGTGAGGGAAAAATATAAAACTTCCCTACTATTGAAGTCATATAGATACACTTTCTATGATAGCGTCGATACTACCACCAACTCAATATACACACCCGAATATAGGGTAAATACAATAATAGACCATCTTATCATAAGGAATACACCACCCTTAACTATTGTGGAATTCCCGCAAACATCCTTGCCAATCACCCTAGCCACTACTAATGGTTCCCAGACACAATATTCTAGTCTTAACCGAACCAACTTACTTCCATCTATGCCCTAAGTAGGCGCCCTATTCTTGCCCTTGTTCTCCAAACGACAAGATCAAAATGCGTGGTTCCACATTCCACTTCAGAACTGTTTCTCCATCTCTAGCTACATGGAGATTACCCGCGTAGTTCCCTTAAGTTCCTCAGCAAAAGAGAACATTCTACTAGCCTCCCCGGCCTTATTTCAATAAGTCTTCCCCAGGTGGATGTCCACCGATGGGGTTTCATGAACGTTGTTCCTTCAGAAGTGTTAATGACACTTATTCAGGAGCCTATCATTCCACTGAAGGACTCTTTCTCCTCTTTGTACCAACCTTATTTTGGTGCACAGTTTCCTTAACCGTAACACCCTTTACTCACCGTCGGCCTCTGACCGAACCTCACGTGAATACTTGAGAATCTACTTCCTCATCATACCAATTGTCCCAGAGAAACTCGTTGTTGAAAATATCTAACGAGTTCCTCCATGGGCAACGCCTCCCGTTCCACCAAAATATGGTGACTACCTTATCCGCTATTCCAATATTTCTCCTATAGGTGAAAGATTTTCCTCCATTCTTCACATCTGGGCATTTCTATACCCCTCTGTAGGATGAAGCTCCTAGGTCTTATACTTTCACCGAATGAAGTTACACCTCCTCCATCCGACTTACTTCACACGTGGTCCTTATCAAGGACTTTTCAACTTCAAATCAATGTCGCTTAAAATTACAAGCTTAGTACCACTCTCTACTTCTAGCGGTACTTGGAAAACTATATCTAATGTAGTTATTAGTCGCAGTAGCAAGATAAGAAAATGCTATAAAAGGGAGCGACCTCTAAAGAGGTCCTCATCCCCGACCACAACTTACAGTTCTTAGTAATCCCATCTCATGACGCCTTCACAACGACCTTCCCTGGCGCCCTTCTTCAATTAACCTACGAATCTCACACAAACGTGCAAAAGATTTCCTAAATTCCTACCCTATGGCAGGAGAGCGAAACCTCACAAGAGGAAATCGACGTTATTAACTCTAAGGCTCTATGTCAAATCAAAAGAAACACAGAAGGCGTATTATGTCTGTAGAGATTCCTAAGGACTCTAGAACCTGATGCTCTGATACCATTTGTGACAACCCGCCTATTAAAATAATAGGTGGCCATCCCAATACTCTAATAATCACATGAATCATAGATGGTCCATTCTCAGCATCACTGTCGATTAAAATAATAGTACGAGATAACCACCAATCATTTTAGAAAATGGGCTGTCAATTTAAAATTTTAAAAGTAAAAGAAAAACACTTAGACAATCCAATTTGCAAAAACGGTGGGTATAAAAAATCAACGGATAAAGGATGACAATATAATAATTAATAACCGAATAAGCTATCGGTTAACAGACCAATACAATAATTACACCGAGTATTACAAAATAAATATCACATTATAATGAATGAGTACAATGCATGGGCAACATGCCCGAATAAATAAACTGAACAGAACTAGAGTACTAAGGATAGAAGCGTCTAAGACGAATATCCTATAACATCCGCAAAATGCTATAGCTCCAGGACAACTGGAATGGAAATATCAATACGGGTGTCTTTGTGGTAGAGCACCTGAACGGATAAAGAGTTGCATGCAAAATAAGAAATATAGACGGGTCAGGGCCCGATTTGATATGATTACCATGTGACTAAAATGCATGATAGTTAATTGCGTAATTCTCTCGCAGTATAAATTATAAAGGTTCTCACCTCTCATTCTAAAAGCACAACCTAGCGCAATATCAACGATGATGCTCAATGATCATAAAAACGTGGGAGAACTCATGTGCAAATACTCAAGGAGACATTAATTCATCTACCCACAACATAAGGGCACAATTCCTATTCTCATTAGGAAAACATATATGGAAATTCATTTTATCAAATGTTTGCCAATTCAATTTCATTTCAAAACTTCCTTTACCAATTTTATTTCCTTTCTTCCATCCAGGAAAACACATATATATATAAAGAAAGTTTTATTATCATAAAAATGCTTTTCCGTTTCATGTCACATCTTCCCATTTTCCTTCTTTCATTCAAAAGATGTATTTAAAAGACAATTTTTATTATCACAAAAATGCTTGTACATCTCATATGCTTGCATTTCCCTTCTTCCATTCGGGAAATGCATCTGAAGCCAATTCCTTTATCCCATTTCCCTTCTTCCATCCGGGAAATGTACTTAAGGCCAATTTATTATCATAAATTTATTTAACATATAACGTTTCTAAGACCACCCGTCCGATTTTCCCCACCGTGCGCGCCCCTAAATGGCTATCATCTTCCAGGGCCTATCATCAAGACAACATGTGATCGTACCGAAACGTCGGGAAGCGGCCATATGCCTGTGGGAGAGTCATAACCACACCCATAATTACCTCGCCATCACAAAAAACACATAATAATCGCCCATATGGCCTAGGACTATATCCACCCTGCATTGATTAGTCAGGGGGCTTCACCTTACACGCGCAACTTCCCTTATGATAGAGATTTAGAGAGGTATGTATCCATAAATTAACATTTATCAAAATCATTACTTTTTCCATTTGAAAAAATTCATCTTTACATTCATAAAACCATTTATACTTATTCATTAAGTACCAAATTTTAGAATATACAATTCTTATTCTTAAAGTCATATTTTATTAATGACCTAAGACCTGAGGTGCCATCATCCTCAAACTAGTCTCCAAGAGTTCAGCAAAATACTCTAAATCATCAAGGTGAGTCTCCCTCAATAATAGTCCCCCAAAAGTCCCAAACATTGTCATTTTATCTTCCATAAATTTTAGGTTAACTTCCTATATCATTCGGACATTATCCTACATAAGCTAACCCTCGGGACAAGCCCAGTGTCCCCATGATAGGCTAGGACATTTGTCTACCCAACACAACCCTCGAGGAATCCTCATTACTTCCCAAAGGAAGGTTCCTAAACCTCAAACCTAAAAGAACAAGGCCTGAAAACTAAATTGGAAAAACATCCAAAAATGCAGGATTCCGAATGGATTTGCCCTGGCCAAATTGATTCGGTCTCGAAAGCGAATCGATTCGGATAGGCCGAATCGATTCGGTCAAGAAGACCGTGACATTATGAAAAATCCCGAATCGATTCGGATGGTCCGAATCATTCGGTCAACTCAGACCTGACATCTTCACCATTATCGAATCGATTCGCTAGGGGCGAATCAATTCGGCCCTGAAGAATTTGCCCAATTTGGGCTACGGGTTTAAGAACCCTAAAATTCTCAAAACCTCAAATCTTCCATTTTAACCAACATCATCAATAACTAATTCTACCCAATTACTTCTACACATCAACAAACTAATTTTCTCAACTCAAATCAAAAGAAACTACAAGATTAAAGGTTTAATCACTTAAAACCTACAAATCCAAAAAATGGTTTCAATCTCCAAAATATAACTATACATGTAATTTATTACATTAACCCCCCCCCCCCCCCCCTCTCTCTCTCTCTCTCTCCCTCTTGGATCATAACATAAAATGAGAAAAATAAAAGGGGTGGGAGACTTATATTTGTTTTAAACATAATTACCCTCTTTTAAATGTTAATACACAATTAAAATGAGTCGTAACCACATAATTGAGTCATAACCCGTCAAAAGTGCCCGAAACTCAAAAATACAACTTGGCACTTATTTCGACTATCTCGACTATTCTAAAGACAACTGCACCCCCTATTTTGGCATTCGGAGTAACGTGAACCATTTTTATGTTCCAAATTCATTTTCATATTAATAATTATACTGCAATCTATATAAGAGTCATAACCGTCGTTTTACATATAACGACGCAAGAAACCATAATATAATGCTATTTACCTTCTCATAATCGTAAATAGACAAAACATAGTAAATATTATCCCTTAATATCACGGAAATAATATTTACTCCAACTTTCCCTATTTTACAAAATTAGTCCATCAGGCAAAATAATATAAAATAGTCACTCAACAGGCTGGGTTGTTATAGTATACACATCGAGGAACAAAATGAATGGGGTGAGTGAAATTATCAAGATGCGCAATCACATTATAACAGATATGGTCATTCTCGAAGAGACTTTTATAATGAAATTCCAAATGACACGCTAAGCCTAGGTTTCCCTCAAACTCGAGAATGAATAATTCGGGCTCTAAATTGAACGACCCTCTACTCATTTCCTCAATCTAATCCAAATACTCAAATGATAAGAGTGGACGTGGTGGAATAGGGTAATGCAGTATGACAAAACATTTGTCACCAGGTGGAAACGCTTAAATGAGTTTTTCAATCTCATCACTAATAGATAAAAACTCACGTGTCAGCATACTCTCAAAAGGCTTGGGTTTTTGTTCACAGAGAAGGAATTTATCTATCCTATCGTCCTAGTCTCTCTCGTATAAAAGACAAAAAGAATCCAATAAAGATTTGAATTCAACGTTATGATCCTCATCAACCGGATCGAATTCTTTCTTAAAATCTTCAAGACTCATATCTAGAGGCAGATTAGGTGGCCAAACATGTAGATCGGTTATGTCACAATCCCGTGGGGTAGTGACATCGTTCACTTCTTGAACGTACTTGACTTCATTCTGTCCATCCTTAGATGATGGCCTCTCTAAATTAAACACATTCAAACCCATGGTCATGTTCCCAAACTACAGGTACAGTTGCCCACTACGACATCGAATGACAGCGTCGGAGGTGGCCAAAAAAAGTCGATCGAGGATGATCGAGATTTGCATGGGTGAGTTTAGTGCGTGTTGTGTGTCCAAGACCACAAAGTCTACCAAAAAGACAAAATCACCTACTTTAATCAAGATGGCCTCTACAACACCTATGTGTATCTTAATGGATAGATCGGCTAAGGACAAGGTCATCTTAGTGTTATTTAAAATATAGATTTAATAACGATTAAATTAATTCGGTGAAATTAATTAATCTGGGATTATGAGTAATTAAAGTCAATATTATTTATAAAGTTTAGAATTTAACGTTAATGATTTGGAATAAATCAAACCGGATTAATTTTTTTCATAAAAAAAAAGTATTTGGGTGTGTCACGACACAATGAAATATATTTTTGAGATAAAATATCTGGGATGAACTTTGACAGGTATTACGGGCTCGTTTAGGCATTTTACAACCTTAGAAATGATCCCAGGGATATATATATATATATGAATTGGGTGGTTATCGGGCTAATTAAATTTTGTATTTGAGCTCATTTGTGAGTCCAAAGTTAGGGCCTAAATCCCAACTAGGGATTAACACTAATTAGGTGTCTAAGTGGGGGTAAACCACTTCTCCACTATCATTAGAAGAAACACAGGTTACTAGCCATGGGTGAGAAAAAAGAGAGAAACCAAGAGAAGACAAAAAGGGCAATAACAAAAGGGAAAATAAAGGAAGCTTCAAGAGGATTCCTTCTACACAACCCCGGGCAAGGATTCTCTTGCCATATTTATTCAATTTGTGCTATTTTCATACGAATGTTAACGCCATGTTTAGATTTAAGGTTGAATTATGTTTTGAGATTTCTAGAATTTGATTATATTGGAATAGATGATGAATAACTTATGTAAAGGGATGTATTATATGTAGAATTTATTCCATAAATTATGTATCAAAAAATTTGAATATTGTTGTTAAATTCTAAAGTTTTTATAGTTATTTGAGAATAATTGACTAAGCATTGTATAGAAGGACGTTGTTAATAAGAAGACTTAAACATTGATGTAGATCTCGTAATGAATGCTCCTTCTTGTGAATTAAATCTGATTGGAATTTGTAGAATATTCAAATAGTAGAATTATTTAAATGGGTATTAATTATTAGTATTGGATCTATAGATTTTGGGTTTAAACGTTAGGATTTGCGTATTATTTCTGGGTTGAAAAATAGGGTCTGGGAAGCACAGAATTTGAGGAAGGACGAGGTTAAAAAAGACGAAGGGTAATTGGAACGATTGTACAACTCGTTCAAATGAGATTGTATCTCATTCGAACGAGATGGTTATCTCATTCAAACGACAATGGATTTGGAAATGGAGATAGATCTTTTCGTTACGAACGCGTGGTCGCAAATTTTGTATTTTTTTTATTTTGTTTGAATTAGTTATGATTTTATTAGTAAAGGGTGTCCGAAAGTGAAATCCTTTGTGAGAAATCACATCTTGATTACTTAGGGATGTCCGTAGGTGAGTTGAGGACTCTGAAAAAATATTAAGGAACATTATTTCTACCTTGTAATTTGATGGGAGGGAATTCGGGGTATGGATTTTGAGTATTTAGGATGGACAACACTTGAAAAGATATGAACGAATTCAAATGGAAATTTCATATAAAATTGGAATACGGGTCCATGTAGTGAGTTCAAGCATTTTGGTTAAGTGTCAGCCTTTTAATAAATTACTTAAGTTATGATTAATTAAATTTTGAGTTGGGAAAATTGACTCGGGTATTAACGGATAGTGCTACAGGAGTTAGGCACGGGGTAGTCGGTTTAATTTATTATATATAATAAATTATCAAGTATCGAATTTTATAAAAGGGTGTTTGACATAATAGTGGTATTTTGTGCAATAAATTCTGAAGGATTTAGATATGTACCGAATGAGTGATTCCAGGTGTGGTAGTTGGGTAATAATACTAAATCATATTAGAGGATTCCTTATATATATACATATAATCTCTTTTCCCATAATTAGTTAACTCCTTATATATGTACATATAAACCTTATTAAGAAGGTACATTGAAGTGTATAATTATTAATAATTTGGAATGATTAAAGTGTTAGTTAAGGGGACAACATGCTAAAATTATTAATAATATATGGGTAAGGTTAGTTTGAGAATAACTATACCGATTATATTTTGAAAAGGGTAGTTTGAGAAATAACTATACCTAAGTATTTAAAGAGTAATAAATTATGAAGCAAGTGTGATTTAAGTCCAAATAGGATTTTATGAGACTTAATATCTAGTTGGGAAATATCCGTAGGATAACGACTTAAAATGAATTATGGAATAATGGAATAAATGCTATGGTTAAGCCAAGAAGGCTATAATTTATATGGATTGGGATATCCTTGGATTAAAGTTGTTATAGAGTAACTACATATATATATATATATATATATATATATATATATATATATATATATATATATATATATATATATATATATATATATATATATATATATATATATTATATGGGAATAACAATATGTATTATATTATATTGTGTGTGGACATACCAGTGGACCGTCAAATCGGCTTGGGGGTTCATGCCTCGGGTCGCGTGCCACACGTCAGCACATGTGGGCTTGACAATGTGTAGTCCATATAGGTATTACGTGGAGGCTTCACCCACTAGAGGTAGGGTTGACACTGACTGTTCCTGTATCACCACTAGTTATGGTCTGTAGAAGCAGAAGTATCTTTAGAACTCAATACAACGCAACTCTTTTCTTTGCTAATTAATTGTCCAGACTCCACTTCATAATCGTCCAGACTCCACTTCTACTTAAAACTACTTCCATAATGATAAAAAAACTAGGCGATATGGGATCCTCTTATCCGAGGCCTCTAGATGGTTGGAAGAATCCCATCGATTAACCGTTAATTAAAAAAAAACCATGGGGAAGAAATGCATTTCCATATTAAATCAATAAAAGTTTTAGAAAATCCAAAATCTCTTAAAGATCTAATTATGAATTGCCAAGAAGATTTAATTACTTTATTCTTGTTATACTTACCAAGATTTTTTATTTTTGAATAGTATGTTGAATCATGAGCACGAGATCTTTTATATTGTCATAGGAAGTGTGTTATACATAAAGATATCAAACCCGAGAACCTTTTAGTTGGTGCACAGGTAATAACACTAGCATTTCATATTTTTCATGTTTTCCCCTTTTTAATTGATTAGAGAGACACTTCATGCTTATAGTATCAATTCAATCTCTCTCTCTCTCTCTCTCTCTAGATTTTGGTTGGTCAGTTCACATATTCCACCGCAGGTGGACCATGTGTGGCACTCTGGATTTCCTTTGACGCATGTAATGGAGGTACTTTTCAGTAATTCTAATTTATTATTTATTTTTTATTTTAAAGTAAATGTGTTAGTTAGTTGCGACGAGGCACAGACACCTCATACGGGACCAATGAAACTTTTAAGAGTCGACCACGTAGTCACGGGTCTCCGGCTGTAAGCATACGCCAACTTGAAAACATCTACATTAAGATGAAAAACAAGTCGTTAAAAGGGTGAAAACCCAAACCAGTCACGAACGGCTCCGTAAGAGGCATGAACACCTTGCACGGGACCAACATAACTTGTAGGAATGGACCATATAGTCATGGGTCTCTCGATTTTTGAATATGATGATAATTTGAAAATATCTAGATTAGGCTTAAAAACATGTCGTTGAGGGTGATAACCTAAACCAGCCCTCAAAAGGCCCCGTAAGAGGCACTAACACCTCGTATGGGACTAATGTTACTCGTAAGAACTTACCGCGTAGTCACGGGTCTCCCAATTTGAGAATATGACGATAGTTTGAAAATATCTAGATAACATACTGTTAGAGGGTGAAAACCCAAACCAACCCCCAAACAACCTCGTAAGAGGCATGAACACCTCGCACGGGACCAATGTAACTTATAGGAACTCACTGCATAGTCACGAATCTCTGGGTATGAGAATATGGCGATAATTTGAAATATTTAGATTATTCTTACAAATATGCCGTTTGAGGGTGAAAACTCAAACCAGTCCTCAAACGGGCCAGTAAGATTCACTAACACCTCGCATGTGACTAATGTAACTCGTACGAGCTGACTACGTAGTCACAAGACTTACGGTTTGAGAATGCAATAATAATTGTAACTCGTATATGCAATTTTTTAGCTTGAATAAGATTTTTTTTTAAATTACTTGGTTACTAATATCATTTCTTTTTTGTATCCTATTTTTTTGTAGGATAACATTTTGTCATTAGCTTTTATCTACGTGGAAGACACGAAGAAGTCAATGGTTTAAAAAAAGGAGATTATTTACTTAATGTCGTTAATATTCAGGATTCTATTTTTTTGTGTTATGGTCGTGCGGGTATTGCTTTATTGTTAACTTTTGTGGTCGTGCGGGCTTTTGTAATTTTATTGATATATTTTATGGCCATGCGGGCTTTACATTACCGGATGACAGATTTTCATCTTATTAGAGGTCCTCTAAAATATCTTGATTGTCCTCTCTTTAAAGGAAGAAAAAAATCAATATATTTTGAACCTCTAGTTCAATCAATAGAAGATAAAATTATGTCTTGGAAGTCTAAATTCCTCTCTTTAGGAGGAAGAATGACTCTAATTCAATCTGTGCTATCCTACATTCCCATGTACTCCTTACATTCTTTAAGCCCCCCCCCCCCCCCCCAAACTTATAATTCAATCAATTAACCATTTGATTAGCTATTTTTTCTGGAGTATTAATCAACCATTTGTAAAGAAGTTTCATTGGTCTAGCTGGGATTCTATTTGTATGCCTTGTAATGAAGGAGGACTTAGAATTAGGAACTTTCTCTCAGTTATGGAAGATTCTAATATCAAACTGGCTTGGAAATTAAAGGAGGGTAGTAGTCTCTGGGCTACTTTTATGAAGAAGAAGAAGAAGAAGAAGAAGTATGTAAATCTGAATTGCAGATCAAGATCAATGACTTTTAAGAGGATTATGTCTGCTAGTGAGACTATGAAAGTAAACTCTACTTATGTTGATAACAAGTTAGTCTGGATTCCTTCAATGAATGGTAAGTTTACTTTCCAGTCCGCATATAATCTGGTGAGATCCCATAAACTCTCTTCATTAGCTGTTAAAAAGATTTGGCATTCAAATATCCGTCCTAAAATGCCAATCCTTGTGTGGAAAGTACTTTCAAAGAGTATCCCAGTAGATGATATAATCCAATCAGTTGGAATAAGAGTTTCTTTGAGATGTCAATGTTGTTCATCTTCCATAGAATCCATAAATCATTTATTTATGACAAGTCCAATTGTAAAAAAATCTGGGAATTCTTCAATCATCTTATGGGAATCAATATTGTGTCTTTATCAGTATATAGTTCTTTGATTTAATGGTGGATTCATTCTAGTTCTTATCCTCTGTCTAAATGGTTGTACTTGTTTATTCCAGTTGGTATTATTTGGGAAATTTGGAATTGTACAAATAAATCTCTTTATAAATCTAGTCCAATGAAATCGCATTTCATAATTCAGAGAGTCATTTCTAATATAACTAATATTTCTAAATTTATCAACTAGAAAGGAATGTTAGATGTGATTACTCAAGGGGCTTAGATAGTTTTCTCTTTGAATCAAAACCCTTCATTTGATAGTCCCAAAGTTCAATGGCATACATCTTTAAGAGGTTGTGAAAAAATCAATGCTGTTGACTGTCGTGAGAACAAGAATATTCAAGTTGAAGGTGGGACTATTAGAGATGATCAAGGTAGAATGTTATGGTCCTACTCCAACTTCATCATTAGCAGAATTCCTTTTTATGCTCAAGTGAAGGCTATCAAAACTGGTATTGGTTATTGCATTGAGAAAAAAATTCACAATGTTGTTCTGGAAATGGACTCTAAAGCTCTAGTTGAATCTTTATCTTTAGACTCCTATAACACTCCTTGGAAGATTAAGTCGAATATTGAAGAAATTCAAGATCTCAAAAGAAGAATCCAATGCCCAATCAACTGTTTCTCTAGAATCTCAAACAAAGTGCCTTATCTTCTTGCAATTCAGCAGTTTCTCATAAACAATTATCTATTTATTTTTTAGTATCACATCTCCCACGAGATATTAAAATATCCTCTTTGCTAGATTCTTCTAACAATCCCTTTTTAATGACTATTTGAAGCTGCTTGTTTGGTTTATCATGTGTATTGTTGCCTAGAGAGGGATTTTCTATCTAATTCAATAAAATATTTTCTTTTAAAAAAAAAAGTAATTAAAATAAAGGTCAATTAAAAATAAAAATGAACTATACAACAAAATTCCCCAGAACTATTTGTAATGATAGAAGAGCTTTTACGTTAGAAAAAGGTTACAAGACTTCTTATAAATTTAAAATTCCATACATACAATACATTGGTATGGTAATGTATGTATAGGTATTGTATTCTTGATTGAACTAGAATACAAGAACTGTATTTGAGGTTCTTATTGAGAAAATAAGAACTTCAAATACAGTTCTTGTATTCTAGTTCAATCAAGAATAGAATACCTTTATCCTATTATTTTGGCCATTCAACATTGGTATGGTAATTCTAAGATGACAAACTTTTGGGATATAATTTGACTCAAATACTAATGTTTGGTATGAGTACACTTATCAATTGTATTGTGTATATACAGAGAATCTCCCATTGACACATTCGTGTCATGATACTATAATAGCAGAATAATAATAAAATAAAACTTTTCAAATACAAACGTTAGTGGTTGTAATAATTGGTTAATTTTGTGATGAGTAGTTTCAAGGAAATGGAGTTAGTGGTGAAGAACGTGCTGAGCCCAACTGACATAACACAGTTCCTTGTTGCATTCCCTAGTACCCAATACTCTATTCATTGAGGAAAAGATGTGGTGACTACGATAAACTACTGCAAAGATCAAACACGCTCAAGCGAATTAAAGAGACTCGTTTGTAGTTCAAGAATAATTAGATAAATAAGATCAATTTTAATAATCCACTAGGTACCATTACATTGCCTATACTATATTGACAAATATGTGCAATAGTATTAAGTTGTAATTGTGTGAAAAATGGAGAAGAAAAAGAAACCTTGTGTCAAGATCATTATTTTGTAGTTCTCATTGTTGAGTGAACAACAAATTCAGAAGTTCGTTTTTTCCTAAGAAATCAACTGAACACGCTCGTACTCTTAAAACAAACAATGCAACTTCTATTCTAACTAATTCTTCCACAATTTAATTTTCCATGGATAGAGAATGACCTAACTTGTCATGTTCTTCCCTCTCATAGTATATTTGGCTTCTTATTATAAGACTTACCCGCGCGACTGCTAAATGGATTAGTATAGAGAGAATACCATACTATTAATTATCTTTATCCATATTTACCTTGGATTCACTTACGTTACTCAATATACATACATCACATTCATCTAGAACTGATTTTCAAGATTAGCTACAATTCAACAAAACTATTTTTACATATCATTTTAACTAAGTGTATTTTACCCCAAACACAAAAACCAAGAGAATTATACTCCAGTAAAAGGTTTTAAAACATGCATTAACCTTTATTATGCACCATATTATTTAAGTGTTCTCTTTTGGCGTGAGCAAAGGGTGGTTTTGAATAACAACAGCTCTTGGTTCTGCAAAATAGCAGCTACCTAATAAACAATTAATTTATTTAATGTAAAATTACTCCAAAGTACCACAAACGTTTTCATAATAGTTCATCTAATAAAAAAATTATTTATTTACATTCGTTTAAATCGAGTTATGCAGTCTTGAGCAACTACCTAACATCAACAACTTCCTAATAGTTCATCTATATAATTAAATGACGTCTCTTGATTAATCACGGGGATTCTCAATGGTGGTTAATGCCGCCTCTTAATGATACCTGAAGCGTGAGTCCACTTCGATACATATTACATTATTTTATTTATTATGCGTTACGTTGGGCTACCTAAGTTTAAACATTATCACATGTTGTGGTTCTTTTATATGTTTAGGATCGTCGTTGCTCTAATATATATGCAGATATTAGCATTGGTGAGAACTCACATGTCCTTAACAACAATGTTTATATCTCTTTAAGTTGGTTATGGATATAATGCACTTAGTGTTGTATCTTAGGTAAATTACGAAATTAAGAGCGCGCTGCGCATTCAACATAACTACAAGCCTTCTCTAATAGTTGGATGTTATAGAGTCGAGACCAATGATACGATATATTCTCTCTTCCTTTGAGTATCATTTTCCAAATATCATGTACTAGGCATTAGTTATCCCCAATTCTTCCATTTTCTGATGTCTTTGACTGAGTAATGCTTTAACTTCTTAAGGGTGTGGAGGTTGTTGTTACTCACACCATGTGCTTATGTCATATCTTCAGGACGGTAATGCTGATGGAAATAACTTCGAATGAGTTCCACTTCATCAAAGTTCACTAATTTACGCGGGTATTTTGGAAACACTTTATATTTGGTTTCTGAAAGACGTATCGAAGTTTCAAATAGGGGGATTTAACAGTTATTTGAAGAGATTTGTATGGAATAATGGAAATTTTAATGTAAATTATGCCAATTATGCAAACATTATTAATACGATGTTCCGATTGTTAGTCGAATAATGGGAATTAATAGTGCTCAAACCCATTAAAAAAGTAAAACCCTTGGAAACCGACCCCTTATTTTTTATTGGTCAAGTTTAACACGTTACGGAGGACCCCACATAGGTGCCTAAGTCCATGGAAACATGATAAACCTCAAAACAAGACCCTAGTGCATGAACCTCATGTTCAAGTGAGCTAGTAACCTTAATAGTATCTAATCCAAACTTCAGACAAGTAACGCTTATCAAAGAAAAGTATATTATAACAAAAAAACCTTGAACTCCATCTTGTCATCATCATCATCATCATCTATATTTTTTCATGTCAAAATTATTTCTCCAATCACATAACTGCATATAAAATCACATGAATTACTAAACTAGAATACTAAGAACAAATACTTCCATTGGAGAATGTAACCAACAAGATATATAAAAAACAAACCAATCAAACATTAACCTAAACATAATTAGTGATTAAGGCAAGACGGGTGAGAGGTCTCTGACTCCCAAGACGGGTGAAAGGTCTCTGACACCAAGTTATAAATTGAACTACTTGCCCAGCAGTAGGATTGTTACGTTGACAAGCTTTTCGATGGCACTCGGCTCTCTCCCCTGGAGAGTCAAAACCACAATAGAATTTGAAGTTTGTAAACAAGATGGAATGAGGTTATGAAAAATGAAATAAGAAAAAAAAACTCGTAAGAGCTTTGATTTGATGTGAATACTCAAAAAATTTCTCAATCTTCCTGCTCTCCTATCGGGTATAACTCTGATTTAAGGTGAAACTCGAACCTGTTGATGAATTGATTTATTTTCAATTTTTATGATTCATTCAACAGATCCTGAATAAGAGGCATTACTACACGATGTGTTTTGTGACAGATAAAAGATGTTACCTGAAATGGCCTACAAGCATAAAAATAGTTCCCGTTTTAAACTGTTTGTTCTTGTTTTGTTTGAGGTTGTTATGTGTGGTCAATTAAGATATAAATGTCATCATTAATGAATTACTGAACTAGAATACTAAGAATAAATACTTCCATTAGTAGAAAATGTAAATGGAGAAACTATATACCTGTAAGTTGAATGAGACTCGATTTTTTCTTCTAGTCAATAATTAGATAAATCAGGGAGGTTTGTACAAAAATTGAGTGATAGTGAAATAACATTGTTGGATCGCACACTAAACCATCCTTATAAACAATAGATTCAGTTTTCTTTTGTCTAGTTTTCATTTTCTAAGTGGATTGTAAACCTTTGAAATTATTTTTACAGTTAATCAAATTTAACATTAAACTTAATATACACAATCATACAAGAATCATTTTTTACCTAGTATTCCTTCCACTTAAGAACAATGTGAACGTGTCATTAATATTGACACCATAAATGTGATGAATCATAGGAATACATAAATTACGTTCCAACGTTTATAAGATATCTTTGTAATAATTTCACATTATGAAACATAATGAGATAAGTAAAAATATTATTAATTGTGAGCTAAGCAAACAAAAGTATAATTAATCAAATTGTATGTTTATGCATAAAAATAATGATCCCCAAATAGTTAGTATGAGTAGATTAGTATAAATTAGGAATATTTCAAAGGGGTAAAGGGTCAATGCATTGCGAAGCTTTTGTGAGCGAGATAAGCAACAAGTAACGAATGTTTTCATATTCGAATGCCGTCAAAAACTTAGAGAACACAACAAAAATTGGGCAATTGTTGTAATATCTCTTTTATAGGAACCAAAATTCAATAAGATTCAACAACAAACAAGACCAAATGGATAGATTTAAAATATTGACTTACAATATTCTTCATGTGACTCTTCCACAGCACATTGATCCGTTATGAGTACAAATATGGATATTGCTAGGCAAAAAATATTTGAAATTAATACAATCCAAATGATATTTTATTTCTATTAATTTTCACTTCATGGAAACAATATTCGAACAAATAGAGGCTATGCGCTTTGAGATAAGACATCTACATGATGATAAATACCAAACCACAATAAAAAATTAAAACACAAAAGGCCATATAAAAAAATTAATCAAATTCTAGAAAACCCTATCATTCCTAAGTTATTCCATACTTATATCAGAACCCACTACAACAATTAATTTCACTGTAACATATTGGATTAGATAATTTCTCATAAGCAATATAGAATTATTATTAGTGTTAATGTTCGAATTTGATTAGATATAGATCGGGTTAGTAGATTTGACACTTTTTAATTTATGAAACTTATTACAATGATATGTTTAGAGATTGTTTGATTTGTAATGTAGTTCTTTGTACATATTTTGTTTGGAGCTGGATGGTTTGTAATATCATTTTACATATTCTGTTTGGAGCTTTTTGGTTTGTAATATTGTTATCGTTGTACATATTTTTCTGTGGTTTACATTGGAAGTTCGATATCATACATTAAAGTCATAAGTATGCTAAAAAAATATACTTACCATATACTTTACCAAATAAAAATGTTAATAGTAAAGTCACCAGAATGCTAAAAAAATACAGACACATCTACATAAATTTTACAATCTAATTTAGTTAACACAAGAGTTAACTCTCAATTCAAATCAGATCTAAAAATACACCGGTAATGAATTTGTTTAAAAAAAATTCCAATGTAGACAATAACAATGTCACGGTTCAAAAATAAATATAAAACAACAATGTTTTGAAAAATAGACTGACTTAGCTCAAAAATACATGTATCAAAACAAGATGTAGTAGGGTTAATCGAGAAATCATACCAGAAAATGAACATCTGAAAATTCAAAACCAAGTTTTGTTTCACCCTTGTATTTCTTAGACAGAAAACGAACACCCTAAAGATCGAAATCGGGTTGTGTTTCACCCTAGACCTCCTTATATCCGTTTAGAAGAAATCTCAAACCATGTAAAATTAAAACGCAAATCGAGTTACCATTAGTAAATTGAGAATGATGTGTAAGACCCTAAATAGATTATTAGAGAGACGACCGAAGAATGAGAGTAAACGAATAGAGCTGACCAAAAAGTGAGAGATAGAGAGAGAGAGAGAGAGCTGAGCGGGAAGTTAGAAAATGGGAGGGATGAGTGAGAGGGAGAGTCCAATATGAGTGAGTGAAATCGTTTTAAGGCATTTTGTATTTTAGTAACTTTACTCAATTCTGGCACACTTAAAAATAGTCCCAAATTTTGGCACTGTTTGAAAGTGTACAAGATTGTAATTAAACCGTGGAAGAATTTGGCACAGTTTAAAACTGTGCCATATTTTTAATATCATAGTGTGGAAAATTGTTGTTTTTTGTGTAGTGATTCACACGCATGTCATAAGCAAATAAATTATATCACAAGCACACAAGAGGCGTTCATAGTTCCCCCCCAAAGTGACTGTCCCATATCATAACGGCTCACCCTAATAACATACACTGTGACGTGGGGATTATACTCTCTCTTCATTAGCTAGACTGGGGACTCACCCACATCATGTAAGCTCCTAAGATAGCATTAATATTGGTATGCTATAGTATAAATATTATTCACACAAATATTTATAACTCATATATATATACTTCACATCATCGTATATATATATATATATATATATATATATATAAAATCCACGCTACCGGTGTACTACATCCATATACAAGCCTAAAATATATAAGTCTACAATCCAAATTAATTTCAAATAACCATGCACTAATTAATTTCACTAGCTTGGTGTCACTATACCATGTACACCCGGACTAAGTCTCTCTTGGCTTGAAATTCAAAATCCCCAATTCATTATTCAATTTCATTCAATTAAGTTTACCAACTTAATTAAAAAGGCTTCAAATCACTGAATCATAAACCTTAATTCCCTAATTTGATTTGTCCTCTACTTAATCCAAGGGTGATTTTCACAATTTCAAACCCTAAATTATAACCATAAAATTCAGATTCATCCAACAAAGGAATTGTTCATCATAAAATAACAATCAGGCCTGAATTAGGGAAGGGAAGGAATTTGACAGATTAAATGTCGTCATTCCAGTGACAAGTCATGTCGTTCGAACGACTCTAGATGGCATCTGAATGAGACACCAGGTCGTTCGAACGACCCTAGTGTTCTCTCTCTTCTCTATTTTACCCAGAAAAACCCCAGTCCACCATTAAAACTGTAAAACCATTAATTATGTATAGATTTAACCCCAAAATCTTTCAAGATTCATCCTATGTCCAATCATGTGATTTACTCAATCTATATACATAATCTACACCAATAGGGGTATCAAATCTATAAAATCTTATCGTCTCTACAGATTTATAAATCGCAAACTTGAAATACCAAATTCTAATGTATAATAAACCCTAACATATTAATTAATTCACACCTTCTTTAATATGAATAGGAAAATGAAATTTAACAAATAGAAGTTAAACCACTCGCATTAGGGTTGTGGAATCAAGCCCTTCGAGGAAGATGATGGGTTTGATTCATGGGTCTCCTCTTTTTCATGAAGTAATCTCCAAAAATTTCCAAATTCTCTTATAATTGTTCTCCTCTAAGGCTCTACCCAATTTTGGTCTTCTAAACTGAATTAAAGTCCCCTCACCCTCTCACAATTAGGGTTATTAACTCTAATCCCCTTTTTGGGCTTATGGGCCTTCTAAAAAGGGCTTAAACACTTAATTGGGAGCTCAATCGTGTCTAGAAAAGTCCCAAAACCCAATATATATCTATGGCGACTCATTTCAGACTATTTTGACTCAATTGTGCACTCAGAATCGCAATCCAGATAATTATTTTTAAAAGTTAACTTTCACTCATTAACTAATTTAAATTAACTCACTTTTAAATAACACAATTAATTAATTCTCACTAATTTTACGACACGAGTAATTTACCAATTACCGAATTAATTAATTATAAGAGAAAGCCCATAAATTACGAGGTGGTACATACTTCCCCCCTTATAAGCGAATTTTGTCCCTGAAATTCGGATGTACCTGAAGTAAATAGCTCTAGATACTAATCCCATATGTCCCTCTCACGCTCCCAAGTGGACTCGTAGGCACTATAATGATCCCACTAAATACGGACAAGAGGTATAACTTTGGATCGTAACTTACACTCACTACGATCTAAGATAGATATTGGTCTCTCCTCATAAGAAATATCGGGGCTCCAAGTCTATCTCCTCAAGTGGGACGTGCCAAAATGGCTTCGGACTTCTTTTATACATCTTCAGCAACACTACATAAAACACGTCGTGGATACGTTGAAGGTGATCTGGCAAACCCAAACGGTACGCTACCGGACCGACTCTCTCAATGATGGGAAATGGTCCCATATACCTTGGCGCTAACTTCCCCTTTTTTCCAAATCTCATCACCCCTTTCATAAGGGATACCAGCACTAATACATTATCCCTGATTCCCAACTCCACATGTCTCCTATTCGCATTCGTGTAGCTCTTTTGTCTATCTTGGACTATATGGATATGCCCCCGAAGTAACTCAATCTTGGCATATGTGTCCAGAATCATCTCTAGCCCCAATAGTTGTTGTTCCCCACCTCTAACCAACAAGATAGTGAGCGACAAGGTCTCCCGTACAACGCCTCAAATGGGGCCATGACAATAGTTAATTGGTACGAGTTGTTATACGCAAACTCTACCAATGCAAGGTATCGCTCCCAACCTACCCCAAAATGAAGGAAACACATCCGTAGGATGTCTTCGAGTATCTAATTCACCCTCTCTGTTTGCCCATCCGTATGGGGGTGATAGGCGGTTCTCAACCTCAACTCGATGCCCATAAACTCCCGGAGGCTCTACCAAAAATGAGACATGAAAATCTTATCCATGTCGGACACTATATTGATCGGGACCCTATACAACCTGACTATCTCCTCTATGAATAGTCTCACATACTGCATAGTGTCAAAGTTCATAAAAAGTTGGGCCATCCTAGTTAACTAATCTATAATGACCCATATAGAATCGTGACCCCTCTGTGAAATAGGAAACCCTGTAATGAAATCCATAGAGATTCTCTCCCACTTTCAAACCGGGATCTCAAGCGACTGCAACATCCCTGACGGTCTCTGGTGATCCACCTTTACAAGCTGACACATTCTACACTTTGAGATGAACTTTGCAAAGTCTCATTTCGTGCTTTACCACGAGTATTGCCTCCTCATATCTTGGTACATATTGTTCCCACCGGGATGTACCACAAACCTAGAGCCATGGGCTTACATCAAAATAGTAAGTCTCAAGTTCTCGTCCTTCAGCACGACCAACCTCCCATTAAAGAGTATCCCACATGCAGGGCTAATGGAGTAGGACTCTGCACCCTCTGGTAGAAACTGCTTCACCATGTCCTAGCAAAAAGGATCCTCCGTCTGAGCCCTCACCACCCGCATAACAATCTCGGGCATGACAGAAAGAACCGACATACATGCCCTGGAAATCACGTCATTGTGCTGAAGTTCGCTCCATTTCACCTTCCAAAACCTCCGCCAAATACTCCTTGGGTCGCCAGCTCAACGAATCTGCCACTATATTGGCCTTACTAAGATGATACTGAATATCAAACTTGTAAATCTTCACGAACTCCAACCACCTCCTTTGCCTCATGTTCAAGTCCTTTTGTGTGAACAAATAAATGAGTTATTTGTGATCCGTGAATAATGTGAACCTCTCCCCCAAAAGTTAATGCCTCCATATCCTCAAGGCAAAAATGACCGCGACCAACTCAAGATCATGAGTGGGGTAATTCCTCTCATGGGAATTTAGCTTCTGGGACGCATAAGCTATATCCCACTCTTCTTGTTGTAAGTAACCTCTTAGTCCCCGCAAGGACAATCTTTATAAACCCAATAATCCAATCTTACCCTTGGAAATGCCAAAATGGTGGACGATATTAGATTGTCCTTTAACTTGTCGAATGCTAAATGACATGAATCGCTCCATACAAAGGGCACCCATTTACGAGTCAAATTTTGTCAACGGTCCGACAATCTTGGAGAATCCCCTGATGAAATGACGATAGTACCCAGCTAACCCCAATAAGCTCCTAATCTTAGTAGATGTCGTGGGCTAGCCCCACTCCCTCACAGCTAATACCTTATTTGGGTCCATGACAATACCCTGCTCCGAAATAATATGGCTAAGGAATTGCAATTCCCAAAGCCAAAACACACATTCCTCAAACTTGGTGTATAGCTGGCGATCCCGCAACATTTGCAAGACCATATAGAGATGTTCGACAGGCTCCTCCTCCGTCCCCGAATAGACTAAAATGTCATCTATGAACACTACGATGAACTGATTGAGAAACTCTCTCAAACCCGATGCATAAGGTCCATGATTATCGTCGGTGCATTTGTGATCCCAAATTACATCACCCAAAACTCATAGGAACCATATCGCGACAGAAAAGCGGTTTTTGGGACGTCTTCCTCTCAAATTTGCAATTGATGGTATCCCGACTGTAAATAAATTTTGGAGAAATAGGACTCCCCTCATAGATGATTGAAAATATTATCAATCCTAGGCAATGGATACTTATTTCTAGTCGTAACCTTATTCAACTCTCTATAATCGACACATAAACGGAGTGAGCCGTCTCTCTTCTTCACAAATAGAAGTAGAGCACCCCATGGCGATGTTCTCCATCGAATGAATCCCTAGACCAAGAGTTATTGAATATGTGCCCTCAACTCACGCATCTCTAAAGGGGCCATGCAGTAAGGTGCTAGGGCTATCAACCTAGTACCCGACACTAGATTAATGATGAACTCAATCTACCGACTGGTATTAACCCATGTATATCCTGGAATACATCCTCAAAGTCCCTCACAATCGGGATCGAGTGTTTTAGGATCACCACCCCCTACGACGTCTCCTTCGCCTGGTAATATAGGTGAGTGCATGATCCTCCTTCGAAAAAGGGCATTGCCACTAAAAACATCTCCTACCACATGATGCCAAAAACTATGGCTCTCTCATAACAATCCACCATCGCCCTATAACTGTCTAACTAATATTTTCCCAATATAACATCGTAACCCTCCAAATATAATACAAAGAGGTTTGCCTCAAAACCCAGTCCTTCAATCACAATGTCTCCCCCCTACAAATCGAGTGAACGGGCGATCCACCCCCTATCGGTGACTCCAGACACATGATTAGACTATCAGTCATATCTAATAACCCAACAACTCTAGCAAAATGGGTCCTAACAAATGAATGTGATGCACCGGTATAAAAAATGATTCTACCATCATGACCATGGATAGGGAAGGTACCCTTTAGTGTCGGTGGAGCTGACGGTGCTGGGGGAATTAGAACATCTCGAACATTGTACACATGTCTGTACTGCAAGTGTCCCAACTTCAGGGGAATCTAGGGAGCTCGTGATACTGTAGGTCCCTGCACCTGATGTCCTTGCAGATCACCCTGCTACTGGCCCCTATCTCTATGTGGGTAGTCCCTCCTAAAGTGTCCCAACTGACTACAAATGAAATAACGCTTCTGACCATCTCCCTGATACCGACCCTACTGGCGCTAACACTGTTGTGCATGAGGTTAACCCTGATGTCCCTGGTGAGGTTGTCCTTATTGTTCGCCCTAATGGCCACTCCCATTATTCCCCTGGCCCTGAGGAACCAGTTATTGATTCGGGTCTAGTTGGCCCTGCCTGAACCCTTGTCCTCCAAATTGGAATCTCTTTGCAAGATTCCCCTGACGAGTATCCTTCCCATGCTGTGCACTACTAGAAGAATCCCCATTAGCCTTGCCCTTCTCGGCTCACCACTCCTCTTACTTCCCTTAAGATTGAAGTGATGATCCTGACAATGAAGCAAGGAAGCATTGACCCCATCAATGTAAGTCACCAAAGATGGATTTCCAATCAGATGTTGCCTAATCCTCTAGGCCAACACGTCCACAAACATAGTTTTCTTTCTCTCTTTGTTGCTCTACTCATCTGGCATGAGATTTGCCAAACGTGTGAACTCCTCCTGGTACTCAACGACATATCGGTCTCCTTGAACCACCTTCCGAAACTCTCGGGATATCCCATCTGGAAGGCCACAATCACATCTACACTACACTCAAACTCTCGGGATAACCCATATGAAAGGCCTCTCGAACCTACTGCCACTCAGATGGCCCTAGGTGGGCCTGCCCTACTGGAGTCTTGTGCTGCTGAGGATCCTCATCCTCTCCTCCTTGGGTGTCTTCCCTCAGGGGTCTACCTCTCGTTCTCTTGGGTGGCATGAGAAACAGAGAACAAGTTTTATTAGTTCACCATTAATACAAATTTTAAAATAGCAAAAGAGAGATAACTAACAAACAAGCCGAAGAACGCAACGCGCAAACTAAAGCAGGTCATACAGATCCTAGGGACACTAGAACCAGATTCTCTGATACCATATGTGACACCCCTCTTAATTAAATTTCGGTGGATCACGCCTTTATCAAATTAAATTAGGATTTACATATGGTTCATTCTTAGCATCACTGTTGTAACATTATTAATTACTAACAACCTAATATTTAATTAAGGTGATGCCAAATTTTATCTTATGACTTACCCAAAGCAACAAGTATAATAAGAATCCAAAATAACCAACACAAAGAGAATCTAATCATGCCATAAATCTACTAAAAGTGTTTGGTCGAATAACATCGACTATACAATCAAACCAACAAGTTGAAAGTATATAAAGAGTAACTGATACATGCCAAACCAAAAAGTATAAAGTATAATACAAGGGCAACAATCCCAAAAGTACAACTAAAATATCCTTATCTAGAGGAGAATGAGATAGGCGTCTAAAGCAAATATCCTGCATCACTCATATATACTGCAGCTGCGTACCCTGTAAGAAGATCACCCTAGTGCCCCTGTGGTAGGACACCTAAAAAGGTTTTGAAAAGATTTTTACAACAAGGGTTAGAACCCAAGCATTTGAAAATATTTATCAAGTGAATTTCAATGCAAGAAATTGAAATGCATGAATGCTCTTCATAGTTAAGTTAGTGCTGCACATTCTCCTGAGGACACCTCACCCCTCCATTGATGTGCACGCCTAACGTAACTATATATGACCGATCTAGCTAACTACCCTGTAACTAGTCTTGTCACATATGTCCTACTATTTCCCACTACTCTATCCCGAGTGAGTATAGTATGCACTTTATAAGTTTTTAATCACATTAACCTATTCAAGTAATTTATCATTTGATATGATAAAAAATCTCTCAAGTTATATAATTATACATTTCAAATCATGTATTCATCCGTATATAAATCTGCACCATATATACATCTCATTATATCCCAACATTCACATGCATGTCGTAGACATATAAATTATATCACAACACACAGGAGGTGTCCATAGTTCTTCCCGAAAGTGACTGTCCCATACCATAACGGCTCACCCCTAATAACATACGCTATGAGCTGAGGATTATACTCGCCCTCCGTTCGCTAGCCAGAGGACTCACCCACATCGTGCAACCTCCTAAGATAGCATGAATATTGGTATGCTTTACTATAAATATTATTCACATAAATATTTATAAATCATATATATATATATATATATATTAAATTTAGGCTACCGGTGTACTACATTCATAAACAAGCCTAAAACATACAAGTCTACAATCCGAATTAATTTTAATTAATCATGCACTAATTAATTTCACTATCTTGGTGTCACTATACCAAATACACCCGGACTATGTCTCTTTTGGCCCGAAATGCAAAATCCCCAATTCATTATTCAATTTCATTCAATTAAGTCTACCCACTTAATTAAAAAGGTTTCAAATCACACAATAATAAACCTTAATTCTCTAATTGGATTTATCCTTTACTTAATCCAAGGGTGATTTTCACAATGTCAAACCCTAAATTATAGCCATAAAATTCAGATCCATCCAACAAAGGAATTGTTCATCACAAAATAACAACCAGGGAAGGGAAGGAAACTGACAGATTAAACACACTCATTTAAGCGACAAGTCATGTCATTCGAATGACTCTAGCTGTCGTTTGAACGAGACACCAGGTCGCTCCAACGATCCTGGCATTCTCTCTCTTCTCCATTCTATCCAGAAAAACCTCAGTCCGCCCTTAAAACTATAAACCTTTTATTCTCTACATATTTCACCACCAAAACCTTCCAAGATTCATCCTAAGTCCAACCATATGTTTTACTCAATCTATCAACATCATCTACACCAAGTGGTGCATCAAATCTACAAAATCTTATCAACTCTACAGATTTATAAATCCCAAACATGAAATCCACAAATTCTAATGTAGAATAAACCCTAACATATTAATTAATTCACACCTTTTTTAATATGAATAGGAAAATTCATTTTAACAAATGCAAGTTAAACCACTTGCCTTAGGGTTGTAGAATCAAGTCCTTCGATGAAGATGATAGGTTGGATTCAAGGGTCTCCTCTTGTTCTCGAAGTAATCTCCCCAAATCTCCAAATTCTCTTCTAATTGTTCTCCTTTAAGGCCCTCCCCAATTTTCTTCTTCTAAAATGATTTAAAGCCCCCTCATCCTCTCACAATTAGGGTTATTAACTCTAATTCCGTTTGTGGGCGCTTATGGGCCTTCTAAAAGGACCCAAACGCTTAATTGGGAGATCAAATGTGTCTAGAAAATTCCTGAAACCCAATATATATCTATGGGCACTCATTACGGACTATTTTGACCCTACCGGACTCAATCGTGCACTCAAAATTGCCATCCGGGTAATCATTTGTAAAGGGTAACTTTCACTCATTAAGTAATTTAAATTCACTCACTTTTAAATAACACAATTAATTAATTCTCATCAATTTTGCGGCAGAAGGAATTGACCACTTACCGAATTAATTAATTAAAATAGAAAACCCAAAAATTACGAGGTGTTACAAACAACAATTCTACTTACTAGTCCCATACCTAGCAACCAACCTATTCCACAAGGGAAACTACAACTACTCTGAAAAAGGCAAATGTTCCCGCGGTGTGGAGATTTTAACACGAATGATCTCCACGTGAATTAAATTTTAATTTCACATTAAGTTCCTAAAATTAATCCCACGATTTCAACTCCATTCAAACCATGCCCATTGAATCATATAATAGTCATGTTCAACCAAATAATCACACAAGTTGTCGAAATCAATAATTCTCATACTAGTAATATTTTAACAATTCAACACATAATCCAATTTCGACATGCATATTAGTAATGTTACAAAATCATAATTTCCATTCTACAACAAACACAAATAAAAACATCAATTTCGAGTCGAAACATTATTCCAAGTTTATATTTTAAATTTTAACATATGATTCATGTAAAAATTCCCTTTTTCTCACGTAAAGGTTGACAAGATACAATACGCCGAAGATGGGGCTGGACCACAAAAAATATTTATTTGTAAACCACATTTGAATTAAAACAAAATTTGCGTTAAAGACCAAGGCAATGATAAACCCGACATCATAAAATCTCAATAAAAACCAACATAAACATAATTATCTGAAACCAACTAAAATAAAATAGACTTCGGGCCTATGCCCATACAATAATTGAATAATAATAATACTGAAATAGTTGAGAAACTAGTCCAAAATCAATAATATGAAGTCCGATACACAAGGTGATACTGGACAACTGATCTCTCGATAGTCCAGCTATCCCTGTCTAAGAGCACGTGGGGGTGGAATATTTATAATTTTGGTTCAATGCCCTAGAGTGTGAAGAATTAACTTACTAAATTTATTTGTGCAAATATACAACTAATTTAAAGTGAATGTTTCCCAACGTCACTCATAAAGACAACATGTCTCAATCCTCATCTAAAAGCATGCATGTATAACCACCCAAATCCCGATACAGATAATTAATAACTACGAACGACTATGTAATAGTGCATCAAGAAGGATAGATATGTCGAAATAGCGTTAACTATATTCAAGTTACGATTTCTCAAATTTCCCCGAGGTACCATCCGTAAAGTGACAACATCCGTCACCATTAAAATTACCAAGTATTGGGTCTGCATTTTATAGTCTACAACATTAGACTTTGGAATTTCTTTCATTTATTTTTATGAATTATATTTGTCCTTATATATATGACACAAAGGAATCTGCCTATGTTATCTCGTACTTTCTCAATCGGTAAGTTCGTAGCAGTCTTCTATCCAAAACAAACGTCACCTAACACAAGGAAGTGGGGCGATACCTACAGTGTACACCATTGCATGACCTATACCTAGCGGTGACACATGGATCCCGACGTCAACACTTAACTCTTGTATGTGGCGTTGCTATGTAGTACCTGGTATATGACCTACACTAAGCCTAGTCCACCCATGACGACGTGTGCTCATGTCCTGAACGTGTGCTTCCAATTCGATAGGATAGTCCATGAACATAGGTATGTCCACTCAAAACCCAACTACATATTATCATATGTAAAGGTAATTATCCTAATAATTACACCTTTGCTGCCCGTACGGACTATCAATAATTATTCTAATATTAAATATCTTTTCTTTATATAATACAATCAACCATCTAGTAAATTCCTTTTGACAATTACATCATAAATTATCCTTTAGTTGCCCCGTATTGTATTTTTCCGAATCGATTCGTTTTGTCACATATACCTAGTTCTGCTAGTTTCTTATTACAAACATCCTTAATTTCTCTCCAAGGTTTCTTCCAATCGTTAATTCCTTTCCATAAATATGAGAATGAGTTCTTATTACTTGTCTTCACATCAAAGAACAATAATTTCCATATTATTACACCAATTCCTATCTCCAGTTCCCATATTTCATATGAGTTTTAACAAGAACTTTAACCCATATTTATTCCCCAACCACAACTTGTATAAAACATGCTATGGGGAATATAACATGGAATTAAATAACCAATCTACAGATCAATTTTATGTACTAAAACCCCCTACATGCGAATTCAAGATTTCCCTAATTTTACTCAAGAACCCTAAGGCATCCATAATCAAACTTCAAGAATCGATTCCAAGATTATTGGGTTAATACCCTATGTTGTAATAAATCCTCTACATGCATGAGATTAATTCCTAACATTTAATCATCAAATTTTAATATAAAACCCATAAATCATATCAAGAAATTAAGAGGAATTCAACCTAAAATCCTTCTAATTTCTTTATATGGATTCTTCTTTTCTCTCTCCCTATGTGCGGTGTGGCTAAGGTTCAAAGAAATAACCTCCTGAAAGTTAATTAACTTCCTAATTAAAGTGTTTAGTTCCCAAATTTTGAGTTTGGTTAAAATCCTAAATTTTGAAGCCTCAAATGGGCGCAAATCCATACCCAGACTAGCCCAAAAGTTCCTGAACGTATCTACCTATGCCACGGGACAATTTCTAACGGCTTAAAACACCTAAATGATCCCGTATACGTCTCAATTATTTTATCCCAACATTATATATTTTAAAAATGTCACACATCATTTATGCCTTTCTTTCCGACACATGCAATTGACGTAAGCATTAACATACAAAGTCGACCACACGTTATTATGACATTACAACGAATAACATATTCGCAATAAATAATTTAAATTTACTGATTAAGTCCAATTTCCACAAATTTGTATTTTAATCCAAAAATGCCGTTTTATTATTTATTCTAGAAAATCACAAGGTATTACATTTTTGATAAATGATCCCATAAAAAAATAGCATGTAACAAAAAAACATTTAAAAATAGTGTTTAACGAAAAAAATAGATTTGAAAAAAAAGAAAACAATTCTAAACGATTTTTTTAGCAATATTAAAATAGTTTTGACGAAAACAAACATTTTTTAAACAAAAGCTAGTTTTCACAAAAAAAGATTTTTTAGTGAAAAACAATTTTTCTTAGACATTACAGTTTCAACGCAGAAGTGAAACAATTTTAAGTGATAAAACACAGTTTTAATACAATTTTTTAGCATAAGTGAAACAATTTTTAGTGATAAAGTACAATTTTAATACAATTACCAATTCACAAATAGACTGACCAAAAGAAAAACAAGATCAACCGAACTAATCATGAATCACAAAAAATAGTTTTTAGGGAAAAACATAAAAAAATAATGTTTTAAATACAATTTTAGCGCAGGAGTGATACAATTTTTAGTGGAAAAAACAAAGTTTTTATTTTATTTTATTATTTTTAGGAACAATTATTTATTAAAATAGGGAGAAATAGCCTCTCCGATGGCACTTACAAGCGCTAAAGCAGGACTCTAGCAAAGGGAAACAAAATAAAGCCAAAAAACATTTAGGTTATACGATGTCTTGAACGCGTACGCTTGCGAACTACATTCCAATTGTCATTTTCTGCAGAAGAATTTACGTAGATCGTGTTAACATCGTAATCCACCACTAATGCTGAAGCAAGTTTGGGGAGGTCCACGAATAATTTAATGCCACTGTCATCGTGAATTTGATCACTAATAGGATTATCTTGGGATAACTCGTCACTTGTTTTAAAATTCTCTAAAGAGACCATATCTTCATCACTTTCAGTGTCTTCATCAGAAGATGATGTCTCCAAAAGATCATTGCGCAAAATAATTTTATCTCCTATTAATACAATGGAATCTCGATGGATTAAGTTATGAATATAACTCTTTTTTTTCGAATTTGGGTTGTCAATAATTTGATCAGCGCGAGATTGAACAACGGATATTTGTTTAGGAAGCTCCTTCATTCCCTCGTCACTGTTTCTAATCTTATCACCAAAGCTGCCACATGAAGGCAAACCTTCGTTTCCATAACACTTCAAACCAGTAGCCATCGTGACAGTGTGAAGAGTGTGAAGTGACTCAGCAACAATTTCAGTGTCAACTGCTTCATCCGGAGGGACAGTCTCATCTAACTTTGTACGATGAGGATCTACAACTACAACTTGCTCCCTATCTGCAAACTCAACAATCGCTTCATTTAAAACTTCCTCTAAATTTATGTCCACAATTTTCCTTTAAGCATTTTGATTCTCTTGGACTTTATTTATAGCTAGATCACTTTCTCCTGCTTCAGCACACCCTTGTTCCTCTACTACTGATTGCTTTTCCTGATATTCTTGAATCTTCTTTTGGTTTGTAGTAACTTTATTGATTGGTTGGATAGGATATTTTATGGATACTCTTCCATTTTTTGAAAAACTAAATATGCAACTACTATCATCATGACCTTTCTTTAAATAATTTGAACAATATTTAGGCATATTTTCCACCACCACTGCTTGCCAAAATCCACTGTCTCCACTTCCAATCCAAACTCTTTTAGAGATATTCTTAGTCAAGTCTACCTCAACACAGACACGAGCCATACTCGGTCTACTTAATTCTACAGTTGATGCATCCATTGACAGAGGCTGCCCAATTGGCCGAGCAATGGAATAAAGAGTAGATTTTGAGAAGAAATGTATTCGAGGATTAGGGAAACAAATTGAGATTGGGGAGATGCTACTTTCCATGTTAGGACTGAAAAAACATAGTTTTAAAATAAAGGAATATGTAAATAAGTGTAAGGAATATATTCCGGTAGGGCATTTAGAAAATAGGTGGGAAAGTACAGCGAACTGAAATCCATTTAAGGAAGGAAATATTTCGACTGTATGCGTATCAAGAAGAAAGATCTCCATCTTAAGGAGTGGAGGCTTTTCAATTCCTTTGTCAATTTTAGTCTTGGCATATCAATGATGGCTCGCCGCTTGTCCAAAGTTGGGCTTGCTTAAAGAAGATTTTGGTCTTAGCATATCATCCTTGTAATCGTTCTTGATAAAACCTTCAAGCAGGAGGTTGTGAATTCCCATATTCAATACTTCAGCTACTATGACAAGAATCCAGATGAAAGAGGATCCTTTTGCTTCAGACCTGAGTTGGATTTAGAGAACCCTGAACTTTGCCCATTAAGGATTATAGAAATCTAATTATTGGATATGCATCTCCACGCTATATCAACCCATACTTATGAGAAGCCAAACTTTCTTAGAGTTTTAATTAGGAATAACCACTTCACCCCATCATAAGCCTTAAACATATCAAGCTTTATGATCACATTAGATCCATGGACCTTTCTCCCTAAATTTCCCATTATTTCTTAGCAAAATAAGATATTATCAGTAATCATCCTTCCATTAATAAATCATGTTTGGGATTTACTAATGATATCTGAAAGAATATAAGAGAGTTTAGAAGCCAATATTTTGGTAATATTTCGAAGAAAAAGTTGCAAAAACTAATAGGTCTGAACTCAAAACATTTGGAATCGCCTTTTCTTTTAGGGATTAAGATAATATTTGTATTTGTCCAAATTTTGGGCATTTCACCTCTAGAAAAATATAGCTAATAACATTTAATAAGTCTACCTTAATAATATCCTAGAATTTTTAATAAATGTTGCATAAAATACATCAGGGCCTGTATTACTATTTGCCTTAAGGATGGATATAACTTTCTAAACTTAATCATCTGAACCTCATCAAGCATTTGACACTAGCCATCAAAGATTTGATTAGGTATAACTTTAAGGATATCCTATTCACCATCTATACCCACTGACTTGAACAACTGTGGATAATGACTTATGAATTCCTCTTTAATACTAGAAGGAGATTTTATCTAGTCCCCTTCCACATTCTTAATCTTATGAATCATAAGATTGGATCTCTTCAATTTTACTAATTGATGGGAAAATTTGGTATTGGAATATCCTTCTTTAAGACATTTACCAAGCATTTTTTATTTCAAAAACTCTTCTTCATTCTTTAAAGCATTGCTCAGACCTGAGTTAACAAGAGATAGATGCTGCCTGCTCTCAGGAGTAGGACACTCCTCATTTTGAACATTAGTGATGTCACTTCATCGTCCAACCTGGTAACTTCATCAAATATATTTCTATAATTTGATTTTTTCCAAGTAACTAGCTTTCTCTTAAGTATTTGAAGTTTAGAGAAGAAGACTCTAAAAGGATTACTCGAGATAGGTTGGGACCAACATTTGAGGATCAGATTTTTTATTTTACGATTATTTCACCAAATGTTTTGTAATTTCAAAAGGATAGAAAAGGAATCAGAGGGATTTAATGGATAATAATAGGGGGAATGGTCAGAGCAGGATTTGTTTAGGTGATTTGGGTGAAAATTGGGAAAGAAGGTAATCCATTCATAAGAAGCAAATCCCTTATATATTGTAGCCCATATCTTTCCATTATCTCTAAATTTTGAGCATGTATAATCCACTTCCAGTAAGGATGGATTAGAGATGAAACTATTAAAATCCTCTATTGCCCCATAATCAATTTAATTACCACCTAGATTTTCCTCACTACAAGTCAAAACATTAAAATCTCCCATCATCAACCATGGATGACTATTAGAGCAGGCCTTGTGTCCAATCAAAGAACTCCATAGAGAAACTCTTTCTTGTCTTGTGCATTAATCATAGACTGTTTTATTAAAATTCATCTTCCTGGAGAAGTCTTTGTAATACAACTAAAATTCCTCCAATAAAGGAGGATAGATCTTTGGATCAACTTCTAAGTCAGAGGCAGCTAAACAATCATGGAGAGATCTTTTATCTATTAAGGGGATCTCACTAGCTCTTGGATAAAGCATGATGTTTTCCACTACTATCACTTTATCTTGTTCAACTTCCATATATTAAATCTAATGGATAAAAGTTTGGATCTTGGATGATATCTTTGAAATGTTTGGGGCAATTGAGGCTTCTTTAGTGTTTTGAAGGGACCAATTCTTGACAGTAGAAGAGATAATAGGGTTTAGTGTTGGAGTTCTTATGGGATTTATATCAACAGATACTTTGGTTCATTTAAGAGGGAGATTTTTAATGATTTTTGGATCTATATTAGGATGAACATGATTATGGTTAACATGAGGTTGAAATTCTGAATGAGTTTGATTTGTTTTTTCTTTGGTAGTGGTTTTGATTTCTTTCTTATGGACATCATTGTTGATCAAGATTTATCTCAAAATGTCATGAGCCATATGAAAACATTCAGTACAATAAGATGGAACACTTTCATAGAGGATTTTCTGCTAAAATCCATATTCTCCATAATCTATCCATACTCGATCAGGTTTGTGGGATAAGAGGTCCACTATAATGATTATAAGAGGCTATAGAGACATCCAACTCGAGGGCCTTCCTAACCACCTGAACAATATAATATTGAGAGGACTTTGAAAAGAAATGAATAGGGAGAGCTAGAAGAGAAATCCATACTAGAGCAATATGACGCTCCTTCCCAGGTCCAAAATCTGGGCTCCACTTAAAGGTTCTCCTTGTAAGTCTTCCTATAATACATTGATTTGTCATCCATAATTGAAGAGTCCATTATTTTGTATCATTTATACCCAAATATTGGGCTTATTAACCCTGTTCCATCACAAATTAAGAGCTTTTTAGGAGAAAAATAGAAGTTTGAAATAAATTTAAGTTAATGATGCAATTTTAGCAATCTCAAGTGGTAAAACCATAATTTCATAAACTTTATGAGCCAAAAAATAAATTTTAAGTGTTTATCTTGGTAACATGAAGTTTATTACAAAATTTGGTTAAATTTTGAGTTAAGAAGAGTGATATATGATTTTTAAATGGTTAATTTTCTAAAATTTTAGACCATTAATTTATATTAATTATTTTTATTTTGCATTGTTACAGGTGCCCCAGGAGTTCGAACAACAAAGGAGTTGATACACAAAATTTGTCAGGATATGATGTGACATTATGCAATAGACACATCTGTACTAAAAACTACTTATAAATTCCTCCGAGTGACCGTTGATATCATGCCATAGCTTTTTTGAAAGGTATTAGAAACACTCGGACCTTTCTTGTTCGAACGAATTTGAAAATGAAAAGTTTTGAAGGGGAAAAAGCAGTTTGATAAATCTGTTATGAATAGTTAAAATATAAAAATAAATAAATATATACAATAAACATACCAACAAGTCTTCCCTTATTTACTCCCACATGCACCCCAAAGCTACTCCTTACCTTTAATTTCCTCCCACACGTTCTCAAAAGATTCTGCTAATTTAGCCATAATTTAAGAGACTTTTATTTTAATTATTTAAAAATCTCACAAGTTAAAACTCTCATTCGTCACACTTTCACTTATAAAAAGAGCTCATTAGACACAATTTGAAGGAGGAAGAGTTCATACACAATTTTAGAGACAAAAAATGTGTGAATGTATTTTAGGAGCCCAAAAAATAATAAATACTTATTCTTTTATTTTTGAGTGTTTGTGGGACATATTTTCGTATTCAAGATTTGGGAACTCTTGTTGGATTGAGATTCAAGTATTGGAACTTCAATTTTTGAAAGTGATTATGAATAAAAACATTATTTTATCTTGTAATATTTGGGTTTTAATTATTATGCTAGCTTAATTTAATTTCTTGGATTAGGTGAAATTAGCATGATTAGTTAGTGTGTGTTTTAATAAGTTTAATTCACTTAAATCCCCAATTTATTTGAAAAAGGTTTTAAAAATTCGGTATTCATTTAAAATAGTCACAAGAATGATATTTTAAACCTTCAAAACTAGTTATTTTATTCACATCCTTTGATTTTATGTTCTTACGTTTGAAGAATTATGCTTATGTTAAATTGTTGGATCGGCCATGCTTATGTTTGACATTAAATACTTAAGAGTGATATTTTTAAGGGAATAGGGATTTTTGGCATCTAAAAAGAGGTATAAAATATTTGATTTGAACTTTAATGTTTTCATCATTAGAAATTTACGGGACGCCAGGGTAATATTTAGTTAAAAAAGTGAATTATGAATTGACTAATTAATCATAAACTAGTAAAAATAGTAAACGGATCCGAAATCCAAGTAATCTCTCTCATATTTGTTACATACTTTGAGTTCACTCCTCTATTATTATTTTATTTTATTTAATCCCTACATTATGTTTCTACACCAATATTGTCTAGTTGGAAAGTCAATAATTTATAAGAATTGACCAAATCTCTGTGGGTTCGACCCATACTTACACTAGCTATATTACAATAACCCGTGCACATAATAGTTAAGACTTAACAAACAAGTTTTTGGCGCTGTTGTTGGGGATTACGGTCGATGTTAAAAATATTGATATTCGGACTAGTTTAATTTTAAAAAAAACATAGATTTAAAAAAAATAAAAAATTCCAAAATTCCAATAGGAATTTTTTTTGTATTATTTCCAGAACATAAAAATAAAAAAATGTGTTTAAAATAAGATATGAGTCTCTAACGAGTCAATAGTTCTTTTTTACACTAGTTATCTGACAAAAGTACTTAAAAGTTTGAAAATTTGGGAAATATTATTTTTTTCCCTCAAAATTTCAAGAGTTCATATTTTTGTAAATTGAAAAAAAAAATATCTTTTTAATTAACAATATTTAAATCCTAAAATGAATATTCAAAAATAAGTAAATTTTTTTTGTAATTCTTGTAGAATATAATTTTATTCGTTTTCATCATAAAAAAAAAATATAGTTTATCCTTATAATTTATTATTTTAATTTGTTACTTTTCTTTTTCTCGTGGTAAGTACACCGTAAATGAATGTGTAATTATAATTCTATTTAATATTTTTTAGGTATCACTTTATGATTGGTATAGTTTTTTTGTGTTCTTTTAAAGGGGGGAAAAAAAAGAGAAGAAAAAAAAGAGACGAAAAAAATCCTGAAAGTAAGCAATCGTGTAAAAGCGCTAAAGTTACTTGTGCAGTCTTGCCACGCGCACAAGGTACTCTCAGAGACGACTGAAATGTAGGCGACATTTCCCTCCGATCTACGTCAAATAAAACTTCGGCCCGACGTGAACAAGTGACCGTAAACGGTCCACGCCACAGGTAAGTCTTGTGTGCTCCTTACGTGAAACTATTTTTGCACATTTCAATAAGCACGTTGGATAATTTCACTTAAGGGTCAAACCCAATAGCAAGATAATGGCCCAAAAATCACTAAGTTACCCAAGCATTTCCATTACCCAAGCCATAATTTTTAACTTAAAATTGATTAGACATTGTCCATTGGGTATCACATAGCTCATAGGAAAACTCTTAACAAGGTTAGGATTAAAAACTACTCCAATGCAGACTTGTCAAATTGGTTCCATTTTGACATTTAATAGGATTAGTGGGTTTTAATTAATCATACCAAACACCTACCTGGAGGAAAAAAATGGAATTTGAGGCGATAGTTCGTAGTTGGCCATCTTTTAAATTCTTCCTCTTAAAAGAATATGAGCTTTCTATAAACGCGACTAGCAAGGATGGTCACAAATACAATTTTTATTTTTGTATTTTTATTAATTTAATTCCCAAGCACAAAAAACCAATTTGAAACAAAATTTAATCTTTGATTATATTAGTTATGAAGGTAAACATGTGTTAAAAAATATATGAATATGCTATGCATTCAAGAACACAACGGTTGAGGAAAAAATTCATTTCGGGAAAAATCTTTTATTCATCACTTTAGAAATATTACAAGACAATCGACTTACAGATTACTTGATACCAGCCACAAGTATAACACGCTAATCTTCACAAATCTCTAAAGAAAATCACTCAGTCCAGAGTGGTCCACACACGGCCTTCCACACACGGTATCCACCTATCATCCTTTTTCTTCAGCAATGATCCCCTCTTTCACCCCCTAACCCCATTAGGATATAATTAACTAAATAGTTCACAAACCACATATTTTTAAGCCAAAGCCTACTAATTTTTTAATTTGACATACTCTAAAATCACGAGTCCCGTGGCTACACGGACGATAGCTACATGTTACATTGGTCCCTTGTGAGGTGTTTTTGCAACTTGCGAGGCCCGTTTGGATCTATTTTTTAATTTTCGATCTTTAAAGACAAGTTTTTAAGCTTAAGTTTAAATATTTACAAATTTTGATTAAAGAAAATAGCTACTAAAGAAAAAATTATAAAAAATAATTAAAAAAAATATCTTAAATGAAAACAAAAAAAATAGATCAAACTTGATATTATCCATTGTATACCGAGAGATACGAAAGGGTGTCAACAGTTTATTTAAACCGCAGAAATAGTGACTAAGACTTGTGATATTGTCTCTAGTTAAAAGTCCTCACTATATACAAAAGATTAAATTGATATTATCCATTGTATACATTGTGTTTTTTTTGATAAATAGGTAGAGACTAAAAAATTAAGATTTATTCAGACTTTGATCCTGAGTCATTTTGTTACGTTGAGTTCCACCCTCACTATTTCCCTTATAGAGTGTGATTTGCCCTTAAGGGCACAATAGACTAACAAAAAGAAAAACAAGATCAAACTTACTAATCATGTACTCATAACAAATATATTAACAAAATTGAAACAACAATCCAACAATCTAATATATTAAATGAAAGTCATATACACTTTCAAGAGGAATATGTGATACTTCCCCAACGTTACTCAATTACAGTTTTCGTCAGGTAATGCTTATTTCAAATTCAGAATAATGCCTTGTCCATGAGGTTGTTAAATGTAAATTTGAGTTGCAGTCCAATAAACGATATTTAATGCATAATATAACTCAACCTTGTTATCCCTTGAAATACTATTATATCTCACTCAATACCACTTGAATATTGCCACGCCTGAGGTGATTGAATAATGTCGCAATCCATCAAATTGTAAAGAGTGAATTACCAATGTGGCCCTTAATGTATAGAAATTGTTTGTATTAAGAACTTAAAGTATTTTTTGTTTACATTGAACTCCATAAGTATCTTTATGGTGTCTATTAGGCACTTCCATCCACTTTGACCGTTATGTTTAATCAAATTTGAGAGTAAAAGTGATATTTTGGGTTCCTAATCATTAAAAAAAGATTAAATATTTATTAAAAAATCGTTTTGTATGAAATTTAAAAAAAAAAAGTTTTTGAACATTTTTATTTATAGAAACCGTATTTGTAAAAAAAATTTAATATGAAAAAATTTAATGCTTTTAAACAATTATTATTTACACCAAGTGTCCATTTGATTAATAAGTTAACAAATTCAAATGTTTAGATAATTTTTCAATTAGGGTTGTCAGAGAATATTAACTTTTCAAATGACAAAAGTCCGATGTTTGATAGAATAAATCACAAAGGAGAAAAATGAAAAAAAAAATGATATTTAAAAAAAATGATTTTTAACAATACAAATACCTATTAATGAAAAGTTTCTAACAAAATAATTTTTACAAAAAATCTTAAAATGAAAACAAAAATGTTCTTAAAAAATAGTTTAGAAAAAACAATTTATAATGGGGAAAAACATTTTTTTCAATATAAAAAACTGTCTGTAACAAAAAACCAATTGAAAAGAAAAAAAATTTAAATTGTTTTTTAAAAAAAATAGATATGACGAAAATAAAACAGTTTTATAAAAATAGTTTTGATAAAAATAAAATGTTGATTTTTAATGAAACCGGTTTTCACAAAAAAAAAATAGTTTTTAGGGAAAAACATTTAAAAAAATACAATTTTAGCACATAAGTGATACAAGTTTTAGTGGACAAAACACATTTTTAATATAGTTACTAACAACTTGAACAATCTGAGAAATGTTTTAATATAATTGTTGCACAATGAACACAGTCGTGTGACTTATATATACAGGAAACATAGATAGCAGTTGGTAGCAGTTAAATTGAGTTGGTTTCACAAGTAGTGGGAGCCGTGAGTTGTGGAGCAGTTGTTTGGATTGTTACCATTTTTCAAATCGTTGGTAGAAAAATAATTGAACCCTATCCGACCCCAAAGCTTTCAAAGGAATCATATAGAAGACAACCTTTTTAATTTGATCTAATGAATAGGAAAATTAAGGACGTTTTTATCGGCATTAGTAAAACTAATTATTCCTCCATCCATAAATAAAGTAACAAATTAATTTCAATATAATTATGCACCCAATCACCTTCAAGGATTATGCATATTTGATACGCACTATGGTTGCTTTGATATTTTATTTTTTTATTTTAATTTTATTTTGTATGGTTGCCATGATAATTGTCGTACAACTGTACACATTGTCACATGCACTACGGTTGAATTGTATCCACAAAATCCTCCATTTCTTGGACTTTTTCTCTATAAAAAAAAGTTGATTACATGTCAATGTGATACACATTTAATCAACTTTTTCCATGAAGTATTATCACAAGATATTTGATTACATGTGATACACATGACTTCAACTTTAACTTTATTAAAAAAAAACTGAATTGCTTTCATTATTTTCACAACGGTCTTCGAAATGTTTCCAAACTTGGCTAGCAATATCACTTAGGCTAAATAAATGATCCGGATTTTCTTCAAAGCCATGTAAACAACACCCACATCTCGAAACTATAGGGATTTTGATATTCTTCAAATTTTGATCTAGAGGAAGCCCGTCATAAAATAATCGCCACATGAATATTGAGACTTTTGGCACTAGACGATTATCCCAAAACATTTTTTAGGAACGCTGGACACAGTCTCTATGCCTTAATTGATTCCAAGAAATTTTGAAAGTAAATCCCTTATCCACCAAAGAGAGAATAGATTGAAAAAGATCTTCCGGATTCTGAAAAAGCCAAATACCTTCCATTCTTTTCCATGTAATGCTCGTTAAAGAGATTGAACCTTTAAAATTATTAGTTACAAGTTTCTTGTATTTTTTTATTCATAAATTCAGCCCATAGAAAATTATTTGCAAGAAATTTGACCCATAATTTACAGGTGAAAACTTTGCAAACATCCATTGTATCTCTGAGACCAAGACCTCCTTCTTCCTTTGGCAAACACATTTTATTCCACGATACCCAGTGATGTTTATTGATCTCGTCCTACTGACCCCAGAAGAAATTTGCATTGACTTTATCTAAGTCATCTATAGCCGAGATTGTAGGATTAATAGCTTCAAACCAGTGCAACCCTAATGTATTAATCACAGATTTTATAAGAACCAATCTACCGGTATGCGATAACTGTTTACTGCTCCAACTTGAAATTCTGCCATGCGCTTTTCCAAGAAGAGGTTGAAAAATATGTCTACGCTTTCTACCAATAAATAGAAGAACATCCAAGTAGCTGGTGGGGAGATTTTTTCGAACAAATCCAGACTGGTTCCGAATCCGGGTAGCACGCAGATTACAGCAGCCGGTCGACACAATAAAACAACTCTTAGAGCTATTAACAAGCTGACCCGAATGCGCTTCATATAGGTGAAGGAATTTCATTAAATTAGCAATGGAAACTTTTTGACCATTCATGAAAAATAAAATATCATCAGCAAACAACAGAGACGTTATAAGAGGACATCCGTTGGGAATAGAGAATTTCTTAATTTTATTAAGTAAAGCTAGCTCGTGAATATGAGATATTGACATGAGATATGATTGTTCCAAGTTATTTTTACAAAGAACTTTATGTCTTTTTAAAAAAAAATGGTTTGTTAATAACACTATATATATATATATATATATATATATATATATATATATATATATATATATATATATATACACACACACACAGAGAGAGAGAGAGAGAGAGAGAGAGAGACTCCTATGCATACTCAAGTTTACACACCAAATTTGCACATCTATTTTTTAAAATATTATAAAAAAATTGAGTTGTTTTTTTGTGATAGTTAAACATTTCGACGGACTCTTATAAAAAAATCAGCTCCAAATTTTTTTTTTTGTTATTTTATAAAAATCGGTTAAACTATCACAGCTTTTAAAGCACTTTAAAAGTGTAAAAGTTTGACCCATTTTTTTAAAATAGAAAAAAAAGTGACATGGTTTTTTTATATGGTTCATTGAATTGTTTAAATATTACATAAAAAATCAACTTAAAAATATTTTGAGTTTATACAATAGTTTGCATATATATATGCTCTTTTGCGGACTAGTCCGCATTTAAAGAATACGAACCGAACATGTGTCACCTAATGGTGCGCCTAGAAATTATCGCCTAAATTATAGGCACAATCTCTTTTTTTTGGGGGGCTCACCGCCAGGTGACATATGTCCGGTCCGTATTCTTAAAATGCGGACTAATCCACACGAGAGCAGGACTGTATATATATATATATATATATATATATATATATATATATATATATATATATATATATATATATATATATATATATATAGAGAGAGAGAGAGAGAGAGAGAGAGAGAGAGAGAGAGCGAGAGAGAGAGAGATAATAAACAACTCAAATAATATAAATAAAAGTCAAATAAAAATACATTGATTTTTTTTGTTATTTATTTCAAATGAAAACAAACACAAAAATTGGTATGATACTTCTGAACAAAAAGCCAACATTAAGAGAAAACGGACCGGATAATTTATAAGAATGGAAAATTTGATAAAAGGAATAATAGTGAATAGCAAATAAAAAATATATAATTCCGAAAATTCAAAAGATAAAAATGAAAGGTTTAAGTAACAGAAGTTTGGATTTTTTTTAATTTTTTTGGCAAACTGAAAGCTAACTTTAAAAGAAAAAGGTCTGCTATTTTTTACAAAAGGCCTAACACAAATTGAAAACTGACGAGATACTTTTATTTGTTCTATTATCATTACAAACTGCTATTGCTTTTAGAGAGCACGTTTGACGGTTTTAGCCTTGGTTTGATAAGGTTAAGGTTTCACACAATCCTCTATAAATACGTCATGGGGATATAACAAACAATCATATAAAAGAAGGACATGGAAATGAAGAAGGTTTGTTTCATGACAGTGTTGGTGGCTATGGTGCTTATGGCAACCATTGTCTCCTCCACTGACAGTTCTCTTGCCAACAATCGTAAAATATTAGACCCCAACATTCTCCTCAATGTTCATAGTTCCCTTGGTGAATGTTGGGGTAAGTTTTGCGCTCCTTGGAGCCCCTGCCAATCAGGTTGTACTTGCATTGGAACAGGTGACTTTGGTGCTTGTGGGAGTCTGTGATTTGGATTGAGCAATTCTATATACAAACACACATATATGTATTTGTTTATATTTATTTATGTGTATGTGTGTTTGTGTGTACGTTTGTACTAAATAAGCTCACTCTAGTGTGTCAGGGATATCTACATATGTGTATTTATTTGTGTATGTGTGTGTAAGTTTGTATTAAATAAGCTCAGTCATGAGTTCAATGGGCATCTACATCTTTGCTTGTTACGGTATTGATTAGTGGAAATTATGCATGTGTTTATTCTATATAACTATGTTTTATCGTATCTGCTATATTCCGGAGTGATTTGCCTACATGGGTGATGAATCTTAATCCATTTAATTGGATTAATAATATTAATATTTGTTTATACGTATTTCATGTACATGTAAATACTTGATATTTTATGTTGGACAACCGAAATGATTAACTTCTACTATGGACATGACAATGGTGTCCACAATTGATGGATAGGCCACAAAATTATATTAATCTCTAAGTGGATATAATTTCTAAACAACTATCAAGATGAAATGATATTTCCCCTCATTTCTATCCTTTTAAAAGTCAACTTAATCGGATGGTTCAGAGAATATCTTTTGTGTCGCAAGAACAAAAGAACTAATGGTTTTGGGATTTTGCATATTAAGGTTAATCACCAAGATAACATTAGATTTGTATTTGTGGATTATGAGTAACCATTGTTTCCAATCCAACAAAAGTCATGATTTCAAGACGTACGTGAAACCGGTCTTGGATTCAAGCTCGAACAAGGTCGTCACAACAAGCTGGCGTTCGATTCATAATTTTCGCATATTCGGCAAGATCTGAATAATCATATTACATGCTATGTATTATTTTCTCGTAGGTTTATTTCTACATTGGTATCAGAGATATTTTGCTTGTTAATTCCCCATTTGATTACAATTTTTTTTTACGAATAATGAGTGAGATAGAAGATGTCATAAATGGGTCTACAAAATTGCGAAATTTCAAAATTCGAGATTTATTATTAAAGACGATGAACAATATTTTTTCTCTGTAACTTTGCACACTATTTCGAAGGCCTTGTGGTAACTAAGAAATTAATTCCTTTGTACATAAATATTTATGTCACAAAGATTTTAGAACAACGTATACATTGCAGTTTGTAGATAATTGTTGATGGAGATAAGGTCTCCCAAACAATGCCATTTAAAATCATAAATATGGAATTTTTTAGGGAAAACATGATGAACAATATTTTTTCCCACATTTTTTTAGGAAAGTACAAATTTGGGCCATTTTTATAAAAAAATGGCATTTATGAAATATTTATTTATGAAATATTTCTAGAGGCCAAAGATGATTTATTTGTACACGGGTTAATTTATTTAAATTATTGCACTGTTTACGCATGGTTTTATTTGACCACCGAACACTATTGGTGTGATTGGGTCGCTCCCTTAGAAAGCAAATGTGACCAATTCTTCCACTTAAAGGACTAGGTTATGTGTTTGTCAGCTAAAATGGATGATTATATTAACTATTTATTAAGAGCTTGTGTTTGTTTATTTATTCTCGTTTATGCTTGTCCCTATGTAAATGTCCAATCAAGAGATCTCAGTTGGGCTTGTTTGTAGGTGAAATGTATTGCGAGGAGAGAGTTCTAATTATTTGAAACGAATTATGTAAGGAGTTGCATTTGACACTCTGCACACTTTAACATTGAAGGTGGCTAGTCCCTGCTACCAGCCCACGCCGACCATCAGAATATAATACCATTCTTAACGTGTGATAGAAATAGACATTTTTTTTACAGTATATAATCTAAAATTTAATCCAACAAATATTAACATCCACACAATAAAAAGGATCACCCTGCGAACTCTAGAATAAAACTCAACTCCGAAATGTAGGTTAGTACTTAAATGAAATCATCCAATTGTAATTCCAACTGAAAAGAAACGGTAAATAAATGTGTTACCGAATGGCCCAAAAAATTCATAAATAACGGTCTTATAAATAAAACGTCGTATGCACCCCACTAATCTCGAATCCAACCTAAGCAATTACTCCAAAAACTATACCTGAAATTTTAGTCAACTGAATAGGTCAGAGCCCACCGCCTGAATACCAACTACTTCTCCCAATTAGAATTCGTTAATCCATACATAAGCATCATACGAGATTAATATTACAATTTAATTTTTAAATTATGCGATATGAGAACATCCGAGAAATATAAAGCAATACTAAATACACAAATAGCTAAGCCACCTCATTATTCAAATACAATTATGTGATAACAATATTGAATTGGTTCGAAACCTTTATCTTACTCAATTGAATTATTTAACTATTCTTATTAGTTCAATGCCACTATAACTAGTCAGCATTTTTACTGGTCCTGCACATACTACTCGTGCGCTTGAGTTTCAACACATCATATCCATTCCTATCACTATAGTCAGCCAACCCAATTTCGTTACCTTTGCACACACTCGTGAGGTTTCGCGCACGACACATCACTATTGCCAGTCATCCCAATTATCGTTAGCACTACACATACTCGTGTCGTCAACATACACACACGTCACTATAGCCAGTCAACCCAATTATCATTAGTCGTGTACATACTCGTGTGACAACTTCATTTTAATACCCGTTTCTTATCTATGGAATTAATTATTTATTTATTAATAAAGTTCTCTTTATTCACAATTAGCCCCACCCATAATTCGGCCTTCACAATCAAAATCATCCCTTATTCCATTCCTATAGATCACTAAACCATAACTATTACCCAGACTAGCCCAAAAGGTCACCTACTTATATACCTATGCCGCATGACAATTTCTAAAAGTTTAAAACACCTAATTAGCTCGTATACTCCGCGAAATACGTCGCAATTACTTTATCCCAACATTATATGTTTTAAATGTGTCAAACATCATTTGTGCCTTTCTTTATGACAAATGCAATTGATGTAAACATGAACATACTAAGTCAACCACACATTATTCTGACATAACAACGAATTATATATTCGCAATTAATAATTTAAGTTTTTGATTAAGTCCAATTTCCACAATTTTTTTAAACCAAAAATACCTTATTATTACATATTCTTCAAAATTACGGGGTATTACATTTTCGATAAATGATCCAATAAAAAAACAGCATGTAAAAAAAACATTTATAAATTAGTGTTTAACAAAAAAATAGCTTTGACAAAAATTAAACAATTCTAAAAGATATTTTTAACAATATTAAAATAGTTTTGACTGAAATAATTTTTTTTAAAGAAACATGTTTTTTCACAAAAAAAAATATTTTTTAGCGGAAAACATTTTTTTTAAACAATACAGGTTTAGCATATAAGTGAAACGAGTTTAAGTGATAAAACACAATTTGAATACAATTTTAGAGCATGAGTGAAACAATTTTTTAGTGATAAAATACAATTTTAATGCAATTACTATTTCGCAAATCGACTCACAAAAAGAAAAACAAGATCAAACAAAATAATCACGAATTGATACAAAAGCCCATCTATTTAATATATTAAATGAAAGTCGTATACAATTTCAGGAGGAATATGTGACACTTCCCCAACATTGCCCAATTATAGTTTTCGTCAGGTAATGCTTATTTCAAATTTAGAACAATTCCTTGTCCCTGAGGTAGTTAATAAATTTTCATTGTAGTCTAGGGCGTTGTGGTTGAAAGAGGGGGATTCGAATACCAAATTTTTCTATGCTGTTGAGAGTTCTCACAGGCGCGGTAATCACATCAAGAAAATTGAAGTGGGGGGGGGGGGGGGGGGGGAGTGGTGTTTGAAGAGGATAGAGAGGTAAGGGGGGCCATTTCTTAGTTTTATGAGGATATTTTTAGGGAAAAGGAGATGTGGAGGCCCAATCTTGATGAGCCAAATTGGGGAGTATTTCTACTTCTGAGGCTGTTGAGATTGAGGGCATCTTCACCGAAGAGGAGGTTGTGCAGGTTCTCAAATCGATGTGTGGGGATAAGGTGCCCGGGCCTAGCGATTTCTCGATGGCTTTCTTTCAGCATTGTTGGACCATTGTTAGGATTGCTGTGATGGATGTCTTTGATGAGTTCCATGACCAGGTCTACTTTGTGCCTAGATTAAATGCGACCTTCATCTATTTGATCTCCAAGAAGGGGGGCACTTATGATATCATAGATTTTAGACCCATCAGCTTGAATGGTAGTATCTGCAAACTACTCACCAAAGTGTTGTCGGTTAGACTTAGAAAGGTCATTGATCCTCTGATTTCGGAGTCCCAAAATGCTTTCGTTGGAGGGAGGCAGATTCTTAACGCAGTCTTGGTGGCCAATGAGTGTGTGGATTGTAGATTAAGGAGTGGGGATCCTGGTATTATGTGTAAGCTCGACATTGAGAAGGTGTATGATCATGTCAATAGGAATTTTCTTCTGTACTTATTGAGGAGGATTAGATTCGGCGATAGGTGGTGTCAGTGGATCAGGAGGTGTGTTTCGACGGCCAGGTTCTCGGTGCTCATTAATGGGGTTCCAGAGGGTTTCTTTCCGAGTACTCGTGGTCTTCGTCAGGGGGGGGCCTTTATCCCCATTAATGTTCATCTTGGTCATGGAGGAGTTTAGTAGGATGATGGGGAGGGTGGTAGAGGCGGGGTGGACCAGGGGGTTCTGTTTTGGGATTACGGGTCCTAATTTTGTTACGGACTCTCACCTTCTATTTGCGGATGAGCTCGGAAGTCACCAGTCTGGAGGTTCTTGTGTTTGTCGAGGAGCTAAAATCTGTTATGTAGTTGTGTTATTTGAGTTCTGTTATCATACTCGGGGGTCTGTTATTTTGTTTTATGTTCTTTTTTTAGTAGCAGGTTAGCTACTTTATATACTCCCTGTATACGAGTTCGCTCCCTTAGTGAAGGTTTTTTAATGGCATTTACTTATAAAAAAAATGGACGATAATTAATGCATATTGTAACTCAACCTACTTATCCGTTGTAACAGTATTATACCTCACTCAATACCATTTGGATATAGCCACGCCCGCGGTGATTGAATAATGTTGCAATCCATCAAATTGTAAAGGGTGAATTACCTATGTGGCCCTTAATGTATAGAAGTTGTTTGTATTAAGCCCTTAATGTATTTTTTGTTTATATTGAAATCCTAAATAATCTTTATGGTGCCAGTTTGACACTTCCATCCACTTTCACCGTTATGTTTAAGGAAATTTGAGAGTAAAAGTGGTATTTTTGGTCTCTGATGATTTTTTAAATTTTTTTTTTATCATTTTTATTAATAGAAACCATTTTTCAAAAAAGAAATTTCAATATTAAAAAATTTAATGTTTTTAAAACAATTATTATTTACATCAAGTGTCCATTTGATTAGTGAGTCAACAAATTCAAAAGTTTATATAATTTTTCAATTAGGGTTGTGTGAGAACATTATCTTTCAAGTGGTAAAAGTGATGAAAACGCGTGATGTGGATCCCCGGGTTTTAATTTTCTCAATTAAAATTTAATTTATAATTTCCTTTTATAAAACACGAGATGCGGAAGCGTAAAGATGGTTAAAAAAAACAGATGTTAATCAAATTTTAATTTTCTTAAAATTAAACCAAGTGAAATTAAACAAAACACAAAGTATTAATTTTCACTTAAACCAAGTTAATTCATCCAAGCCCTAGAATTTACCTAAGTCTTAATTATCAATATTCGGAAGTTAGGCCAAACCAATTTTAGCAAATGACTTGAATTAACTAACTTTACCCAATATTTAATTTGAGTCCAAATTAAATTAAGTGTGATAATTTAAACCAAATTTTATCTTGAATTATCCTAAGCATGCGTTCTAAATTTTTTATGCAAGATAAAATAAATCAATCACACTACGCCGTGATGTACGAGGAAAAACCCAAGACGGGAAAAAAACCTCGGACGGCCCTAGCCACAAATTCACTAGATACGGAATTACAAGTACGAGACAAAGGACTTACAACACACGACTCGATCCCTCTCAAGTCTCGACGCTTCTTCTTGTAGATACCTCTTCCTAGCGAATAACCTTGGAACACCACCGCGGTCTCGGAATCCACCGATTGGACTTTATATGGTCACCGTCGCCCGTACATGAAGCCTTTCTCCAAGCGGGTAAAACAATGCAAACTTCTCTTCAATTCGGTGTAGAGAAAACCGGTGCCAAACTCCAAGCAATTGATATGTATATAAGAACTTGGAATAAACTCATATGGGTGTAAACAAGAGTGATGTATATTTTTCTCTAAAAAATCTCACTCAAAACATGATCTTTTTCCACCTTTAATTTTTCTCTCAAAACACTCTCTAGGAGTTAAAAGGTTATCAAAAAGATTGATTTTCAAAAGTGATTCCCGCACATGATAAAGTCTGAAAAAGTTTGTTAAAAACTAAGTGGGGAAGTGGGTGAAAAAACTGCTCAAAACTGCCAAAAACTGTTCCCGCTTGACATCTCGTTCGAACGACATTTCGTTCGAACGAGACTTCTAACGAAGCTCCAGTATGGACTCGTTAGAAACTCGTTGGAAATCTCGTTAGAACGAACAATCTCGTTCGAATGACATTTCGAACGAAGGTCCAGTATACCTTAGTGGGAAGTCGTTGGCAAACTCGTTCGAACGACATATCGAACGAACTTCCAGAAATTTTGGAAAATTCGATTTCAGCCCATAAAACTTTATAAACTTATTTTAAAGTTCTAATTAATTATTTCTGAAAATAAAACACAGTTTTTATTAAACCTAACACCCAATAAACTTGTTCCCAGCTCCTATATATATAATATTTCATTCATACCTTGGGATCATGGAACTATGGTTGATGACGTAGAAACGAGGCACGCAAACCGGCATTTTTGATTAAGCATTATACTCTTTGCCGCTACGTCTTCAACAAACACTTCATAGGCTTTGAGAATATTACAATTAAATACTATCCTATGAATAAATGTTTTTGTCCGGAATTGAGCCAAAACTATATATGGACTCAATTGGAAATTTATGTCCTTACAAATCTCCCCCTTTGGCTATTCCGGGACAAAAACTAAAAAAAAATCCTAAAGGGCCGTCAAGCTCTACTAGACTCAAAACATAACCCACCCAAACTTGACTCAACCCAAGGATTAAACGCTTTGCCATTGAAAGATGTCGCTTTAGTAGAATTCCTGCACACTTAAGAAAACTCATCAAATGCATAGGGAATATCAAAATATTAAATGCAATTAATTAATTACTCCCCCTAAATTAATTCTCCCCTTTATCAAACAAATGTCATACTTAGAAAGACGTCTCCCCCTAAGATAAATCTCCCCCAAACTAAGATACGATAATAATAGGATTAGATACCATTTCTCCCCCTATCATTCTCCCCCTTTTTGTTCAGGAATAGACAAAGGCTAAAGAAGCAAAACATAAAAGCATGTTGAAGCTTAAAGTGATAAGACATGAAAGCATATGGCTACAAAAGCAAGGCAAAGGCAAAAACAAAATATCATATATATATGTACTAGAAATATATCAATAATGCACACGCACATATACATATAGATATAAACACGCACATGACACAAAATACAATAAGTTTGCACACTCGAATGGCAAAAATGTGTCATATGGAAACGAAAGTGTAGGGGTGTGAACTAGCAACAATTAAATTTAAACCCAAACACTTAATAAACGTTCACGGAGTTCTCATTTGATTGCAAACTTCACCACATTTAAATATAACCTCATGTGACAATATAGATTGAACTCAATGAACAAACATACACAATGCTTACAAGCCTAACATCTTGATGATTCTACAAACCAATAGAGTCATGACATGAAATACGCAACTAGGATACACGGACATTGTGCAAACCGTTGATATACCATCCAATCTCCCTCAATATGCATTTATATTAAATTTGAATGAATATATCAATCAAACATAGGCCTTGGCAATTTATTTTTCTTTTTAATGCCATAGTATCTGTTTTTAGGCCTTTGGACCACGTATTTCTTTTAGGTCCATTCAAAACGGTGTCTTACAATCGCAAAGGATCACTTAGTCCTTTCGGAGCCCTTCCCCGTGCACATTTTTTATTTATCATGTTTTCATTTTTCACACAAATCTCACATGCAACAGATTTTGACATGCACTAGTCCTCCTAACTCACAAATATGTAGATGACAAGATTGGAAGGAGAACACCTCACATAGCTCAAATATACATATGGAGTTAAAAATTCAAAGGAACTCGTGCATGTGTGAATAGAGGCATATAAAAATAGAATTCATTTAAACAACACAAAATCCAACTACTCCATAAAACTATGGTAAAGAACATAATAAGGATTGATAATCTAAACCAAAAGTTCTACCCACGTGGGAGCGTAAAAGATGGAATTCAAACACAAGTATATGCCACTTAAAGTGTGTCAAACTAAAGACCACACAAAATACAATCTTTTTGTGTATTTGAAATTTTTAGCCAAAAATAAAAAATATATACTCAAAAGGTAAATAAAAATCATTTGAATTTTTCATTAATCTTAAATTACCAAGGGATAAAATCCAAACGATAAACAAAAATCTTTTTGTATTTTTCATTTAATGAAAACAAAATGAAGGAAATATAATACAAAAGACAAACAAAAATCATAATTCTAGCATGTGATACGCATGGATTATAGAATAGAAAATGATTAAACAAGCATACATTTAGCATGTGAATATACCATGAAGTACAAACGCTAGAGTATGCAAACACGAACACATTCATCCTTTAGATTTAGCAAGGGAGGAAGCATGTGAAAGTAAATGAGAATAAAAAACCCTATTATGCAAGGCAACCAAGTCGGATTTCCTAACCCAAATTAATGAAGAACGATTATCTTACGGTGTTGGAACTTTAACTACCGTGGTTACATTACTATGGGATTTTCTAGGAATTCGTTTAAGATCAAAACAAAATTTCCTAAGATGACCTTTTCGACCACAATAAGTACAAGTAAAATCATGTCGAAAAGATTTACCCAAGGAGTGATCTCTAAATGTTTTCCTAGAAGATTCTCCTAAAACGTTGGTTTTGGCTTTAAGGGTAAATCCATTACACGTATTGAAGCCTAAACCACAAGTGTCATTTTTAATTTGGACCGTTCCTAATATTTTATCTAGTTTTTCCGAACGACACTCCAAATCAAATTTGACATTACTAGAGTCTTTTAATTTATTTTTCCATTCTAAAATGTTAGACTCTAATAAAACATTTCGCTCTTCAAAAGCAAGAAGCTCCTTTTTCAAGGATTCCATTAAACCCTTAAGGCTATCTCTTTCGCCTTCTACATATTCAAGCTTCTCTTGAAGAGTCCTCTCACGAGTCCTAAGGTCTTCTATTAAAGCATTTTCATCAACGACCTTGACACTTTCTCTTAAACTAGCTTCTAACTTCAAATTAGCCTTTTCCAATTTAATAGATTCTTTATAAAGTTCTTGAAAGGCATTTTGAAGCTCACTCACATTAACCTCTTCTTCATTTTCACTCTCTCTTTCTTCTCCACTCTCACTATCATCAAAAACAAGAGAATCATAAACAATGACCTTGGAAGTGTCATGTGTTAAAGTTTCATCAATCGATAAGTTCTCACTATCACTCACATGACTAGCCATAAAAGCCATAAAATTTTTCTTAGTGGGGGAATCGGGTCCCTCTTCTTTATCACTATCACTAAGGGTCGCATTATAAGCAGTGGGTCATTTACCTTCTTTCCTTAGTTTAGTGGGGCACTCATAAGCCCTATGGCCATAACCTTCACAACCAAAACACTTATTAGACTCGTCCCTATCTAAATTTTCATTACTAGGTTTAGGGATCTTCTCGGCTTTAGGGATCTTCTCGCCTTTATCATGCTTAGAAGTATCAAATTTCTTAAAATCATTTTTAAGTTTATCTTTGTTAATTTTAAGAATTTTTCTAAATTTACGAGCAAACAAAGCCATGTCTTCCGAGTCACTATCACTCTCGCTCTCTACTACTTGTTTGACCTCTTTTCGGGCTTTTAAAGCAACGTCCTTTTCGATTTTCTTTTCAGTTTTAGAGGGAAACATATCTAGTTCATAGGTTTGTAAATCACCTACAAGCTCTTCTAATTTCGTAGAGGCTAAAGTTGGTAAAGAATTTAAAACGGTCACTTTTGGAATAAATCTATCTGGTAGGGACCTTAAAATTTTCTTTACAACACGGTTGTCAGGTATTTTCTCTCCCAAGTTAAAAGATGAATTAACAATATCAGAAAGTCTAGCATAAAATTCATCAAAAGTTTTTTTTTCATTCATTTTGATAGTTTCAAATTGAGTGGTGAGGTTTTGGAGTTTTGAAGCTTTAACGACACTAGTTCCTTCATGAGTTAATTATAAAATATCCCAAGCTTCTTTAGCAGAGTCACACGTCATAATACGTCGGAATTCATCCGGTGTGACAGCGCAAAACAAGGCATTTAAACCACGAGAATTGAAATTAGCAAGTTTAAACTCATTTTCAGTCCATCTATCGGCGAGTTTGGGAACACGTTCATTTTCAACTAAATAAATTGGTGGGGACCACCCGTTAACAACAGACATCCAAACTCTCACATCGATAGATTTTAGTGCCGATTTCATTCGCGCTTTCCAATACGCGTAGTTTGAACCATCAAAAATAGGAAATTTTAAAAATAGGGAAAATTTCATTTTAGCATAAAATTATTTAAGGATCTTTTACGAAATAATTTATCATTTTGGCTCTGATACCAATTTGAAAACGCGTGATGTGGATCCCCGGGTTTTAATTTTCTCAATTAAAATTAAATTTATAATTTTCTTTTACAAAACACGAGAGGCAGAAGCGTTAGGATGGTTCAACAAAAACCAGATGTTAATCAAATTTTAATTTTCTTAAAATTAAACCAAGTGAAATTAAACAAAACACAAAGTATTAATTTTCACTTAAACCAAGTTAATTCATCCAAGCCCTAGAATTTGCCTAAGTCATAATTCTCAATATTCCGAAGTTAGGCCAAACCAATTTTAGCAAATGACTTGAATTAACTAACTTTACCCAATATTTAATTTGAGTCCAAATTAAATTAAGTGTGATAATTTAAACCAAATTTTATCTTGAATTATCCTAAGCATGCGTTCTAAATTTTTTATGCAAGATAAAATAAATCAATCACACTACGCCGCGATGTACGAGGAAAAACTCAAGACAGGAACAAAAACCTCGGACGACCCTAACCACAAATTCACTAGATACAAAATTACAAGTACAAGACAAAAGACTTACAACACACGACTCGATCCCTCTCAAGTCTCGACACTTCTTCTTGTAGATACCTCTTCCTAGCGAATAACTTGGAACACCACCGCGGTCTCGGAATCCACCGATTGGACTTTATATGGTCACCGTTGCCCGTACATGAAGCCTTTCTCCAAGCGGGTAAAACAATGCAAACTTCTCTTCAATTCGGTGTAGAGAAAACCGGTGCTAAACTCCAAGCAATTGATATGTATATAAGAACTTGGAATAAACTCATTTGGGTGTAAACAAGAGTGATGTATATTTTTCTCTAAAAAATCTCACTCAAAACATGATCTTTTTCCCCCTTTAATTTTTCTCTCAAAACACTCTCTAGGAGTTAGAAGGTTGTCAAAAAGATTGATTATCGAAAGTGATTCCCGCACATGATAAAGTCTGAAAAAGTTGGTTAAAAACTAAGTGGGGAAGTGGGTGAAAAAACTGCTCAAAACTGCCAAAAACTGTTCCCGCCTGGCATCTCGTTCGAACGACATTTCGTTCGAACGACACGAGTCTTCTAACGAAGCTCCAGTATGGACTCGTTAGAAACTCGTTGGAAATCTCGTTAGAACGAACAATCTCGTTCGAACGAAAATTTCGTTCGAACGACATATCGAACGAACTTGTAGAAATTTTGGAAAATTCGATTTTAGCCCAGAAAACTTTATAAACTTATTTTAAAGTTCTAATTAATTCTTTCTGAAAATAAAACACAGTTTTTATTAAACCTAACACCCAATAAACTTGTTCCAAGCTCCTATGTATATAATATTGCATTCATACCTTGCGAGCATGGAACTATGGTTGATAACGTAGAAACGAGGCACGCAAACCGGCATATTTGATGAAGCTTTATACTCTTTGCCGCTACGTCTTCAACAAACACTTCATAGGCTTTGAGAATATTACAATTAAATACTATCCTATGAATAAATATTTTTGTCCGGAATTAAGCCAAAACTATATATGGACTCAGTTAGAAATTTGTGTCCTTACAAGTGAGATGTTTGATTGAATAAATGACAAAAGACAAAAATGAAAAAAAACTGATATTTAAAAAAACAAATTTTAACAAAAGAAATAGCTATTGAAGAAAAGTTTCGAAAAAATATATTTTAACAAAAAAAATAAAAATGAAAACAAAAATATTTTTAAAAATAGTTATTAACAATTAAAACGGTTTATAATGGGAAAGAATATTTTTTCAAAACAAAAAATCGTTTGTAACAAAAAATTATTTAAAAATAATAATTTAAAAAACAATTTTTAACAAAAATAAATTATTTTTGACAAAAATAAAACCATTTTTTACGAATGTTTTTTACAATCTAAAAATAGTTTTGACAAACAAAACACTGTTTTTAAAAGAAAACCCGTTTTTCATAAAAAATTGTTTTTTTAGGGAAAAACATTGAAAAAAAATACAATTTTATTACAATTTTTGCACAGAAGTGATACAATTATTAGTGAAAAAACACATTTTTAATTTAGTCACCAATTTCCAAATCGTTGGTAGAAAAATGGTTGAACCCCATCTAACCCCTAACCTTTAAGAGGATTCATTCAGAGACGGCCTTTTTAATTTCATCTAATGTACTAGGAAAATTGAGGATGTTTTTGATTTCATCAGTAAAGAAAGAAACAATGTAATTGCAATATGATTATGCACCCAATCGCCTTCAAGCATTATCCACATTTTGCATACAACTGTACACATAGTGACACGCACGAAAAAGGTGATTACACGTAATCAGCGTTTTCCAATAACTATTATTACTAGATATTTGATAACATGTGGTACACATGTCTTCAACTTTTTCGTTACAAAACAAAAAAGAAAGAAAAACTGAATTGTTTTCATTTTTTTTGGCAACCTTAACATGAGATATGATAGTTTTAAAGTTATTTTATAAACAACTTTATGTCTATTTTTTTAATCAAAAACAGTTTGTTAAAAACATTACATATATGTATGTATGTTTATTTATAAATTCCTCTGCATACTAAGTTTGCACACAAAATTTGGATATCTATTTTTTATAATATTAAAAAACATACTTTTGAGTTGATTTTTTATGTGATATTTAAATAATTCGACATATCCAAATAAAAAAAAGCTCAAAAAGGTTTTTAAAAGAGCAAAAAAAATAAATTTTTGTGCCAATTTTTTTAATGGGCCTTTGAAAATTTAAATATCACATAAAAATCAACTTAAAAATATTTTTTTAAATACTTTGAAAACATTAGTGTGCATCAATACGCATGCAAAGTTGGTGTGCACAAAAGCATGCATCTCTCTCTCTAGAGAGAGAGAGAGAGAGAGATTAATCCCTTCTTCACAGAAACTTGAAAAATATAACTTTTATACGAAAATTATTTTAAATTTATGTTTTTATAGAAACAAACTTTTGTAAAAAATGATTAACATTTATAAAACTATTTTTTAAAAATAAATATATATAACACCTTTTTCTAAAGAAATGGCAAAATTTTAGTTTTTATCAGAAAATGATCTTATATATATAGTTTTGTAGGAACAGTATAGTTTAAAAAAATATTTATATTTACAAAACAATTTTTTAAAAATCTTTTTGTATAAAAAAAACGTCTATTTGAAGAAAGATTAAAACTATAGTTTCTATAAAAAAAAGATTTTATAGTTGTATTCATATTATCATAAAAACATCCCAGTTATAAAAAAAATGATTTATATTTAAAAAAAACGGCTTATGAAAAGATTTCATATATAAAGCACTTTTTGGAAATGGTGAAAAGTATAGTTTTTATGAAAATAATGTTTTTAAGCATATATTTTTAGAATAACCATCGTTTCTTAAATATTGATATATATTTAGAAAACATTTTTTTAAGAGAGAGAGAGAGAGAGAGAGAGAGAGAGAGAGAGAGAGAGAGAGAGAGAGAGAGAGAGAGGTCAATTTTTTGAAGAATGATCAAAACTATTGTTTTGATAAAAAAATTATTTTATATTTATATTTATATTTTTATAAAAATGTGTTCACTAAAATATAATTTATATTATAAAAGAGTTTTAAAAAGATTGTTTATATATAACAATAGTCTGGCTTTTAAAAATGATTAATTTTTCTAAAATATTTTTCAAAAATTTATATATAAAACATTTAAAATAAGAAAGTTAAAAACCAATTGAAAGAATGTCTTTTCACAGTTTTCTCACAATGTCATTTTAATAAAATACTTAGAATGTTTTTTTTATTTAGCAAATCAAATTATAGTTTCATAAGAAACGACGGTCATTTCAAAACTATATAATATATTTGCAGTAATAGTAAAGTTCACACAAGATTTTGTAGTTTTAAAAACAATCAATTGCCATTATTTGAAAGTGGTATGTCGATACAATATTTTCAATCTCTGTTTGTAATAAATCCCAATCATAATTTAACAAAGATTATAGTTTTGTTCGAGCATATTATTATAATATTACACTATTAAGCTATGGAGCTAACTAAATATTTTGTGGCATTATTATAATTAGACAGTCTTCGTAATTACAATTTCATTTCGGCACAATACTTACAATTTCATTTCGACACAATATTTACGGTCATTACAACACATCAAGAAGGAAATTGGAAACTAAAATGAGCAAGAAAATTCTCCCGTGGATTAAGAGGGTTGAAATCTCCTTTGAATTCCTCCTAATTTCTTGATATAGATTCTTCTTTTCTCTCTCCCTCTATGTAGTGTGTCTAGGGTTCTAAGAAATAACCTCCTGGGAGTTAATTAACTTCCTAATTAAAGTGCTTTGTTCCCGAATCCCGAGTGGGATTAAAATTCCATATTTTGAAGCCTCAAATAGCAAATCAATACCCAGACTAGCCCAAAAGTTCCCCAACTTTTATACCTGTGATGGGGGACGATTTATAAAATTTTAAAACATCTAAATTAGCCCGTATACTTCCCAAAATACATCGCAATTATTTTATCCCAACATTATATATTTTAAATGCATCACACATCATTTATGCATTTCGTTACGACACATGCAATTGATGTAAACATTAACATACAAAGTCAATTACACATTATTATGACATAAGAAAGAATTCATATTCGCAATTAATAAGGTAAATTTACCGATTAGGTCCAAATCCACAAATTGTTATTTTAATCCAAAATACCGTTTTATAATTTATTCTAGAAAATTATTGGATATTACCTTTTTGAGAAATGATCCAATAAAAAACAACACATAACCAAAAAACATCTATAAAAGAATAATTTAAAAAATAGTGTTTAACAAAAAAAAATAGGTTTGATAAAAATCAAACAATTCTAAATGATTTTTTTAACAATATAATAATAGTTTTGACGAAAATAAACATTTTTTTAGAGAAAGCCTGTTTTTCACAAAAAAATAAAAAGAATGTTATTATTTAGCAATTTTTTTAAAAACAATACAGTTTTAGTGTAGAAGTGAAACAATTTTAACTGATAACATAAAGTTTTAAAACAATTTTAGAGCATAAGTGAAACAATTTTTGTTGATAAAATACAGCCTTAATATAGTTACCATTTCGCAAATAGACTGACCAAAAGAAAAACACGATCAAACAATCTAATCATGAATTGATATAAAAACCCATCAATTTAATATATTAAATTAAAGCCGTATAGAATTTCAGGAGGAATATGTGACACTTCCCCAACATTGCACAATTACGGTTTATGTCAGGTAATGCTTATTTCAAATTTAGAATAATGCCTTGTCCCTGTGGTTGTTCAAAAATTTTCGTTGATGTCTAGTAGGCGATATTTAATGCATATACTAACTCAGCCTAGTTATCCCTTGTAACACTAATATACCTCACTCAATACCATTTGAATACAACCACGCGCCCGGGTGATTGAATAATGTTTAAATCCATCAAATTGTAAAGGGTAAATTACCTATGTGGCCCTTAATGTATAGAATTTGTTTGTATTATGCCCTTAAGGTATTTTTTGTTTACCATTAAAATCCTAAAGTATATTCATGGTGTCAGTTTGGCACTTCTATCCACTTTCACCGTTATGTTTAACGAAATTTGAGAATTAAAGTGGTATTTGGGTCCCTGATGATAATTTTTTTAAATATTTATTAAAAATCACTGTGTTTTAATTTAAAAAAAAATTAGTTTTTGAACATTTTCATTCATAGAACCATTTTTGAAAAGAAATTTCAATATGAAAAAAACTAATGTTTTTGAAACAATTATTATTTACACCAAGTCCCCATTTGATTAATGAGTCAACAAATTCAAAAGTTTATATAATTTTTCCATTAGGGTTATGTCAGAACATTATACAAGCAAACCAACAAGTTTAAAGTATATAAAGAGTAACTGATAAATGCCAAACCAAAAAGTATAATGTACAAGACAAGGGCAACAAGCCCAAAAGTACAACTAAATATCCCTATTAGAGGAGAATGAGATAGGCGTCTAAAGCAAATATCCTGCATCACTCATATACACTGCAGCTGCGTAGATATATAAATTATATCCAACATTCACACGCCTGTCGTAGATATATAAATATATCACAACACACAGGAGGTGTCCATAGTTCTTCCCGAAAGTGACTGTCCCATACCATAACGGCTCACCCCTAATAACAGACGCTATGAGCTGAGGATTATACTCGCCCTCCGTTCGCTAGCCAGAGGACTCACCCACATCGTGCAACCTCCTAAGATAGCATTATATTGGTATGATTTACTATAAATATAATTCACACACACCACACACACACACACACACACACACACACACATATATAGTATATATATATATATGTATATATGTGTTAATTTAGGCTACCGGTGTACTACATTCATACACAAGCCTAAAACATACAAGTCTACAATCCGAATTAAGTTTTATTAATCATGCAGTAATTAATTTCCCTATCTTGGTGTCACTATACCAAATACACCCGGACTAAGTCTCTTTTGGCCCGAAATGCAAAATCCCCAATTCATTATTCAATTTCATTCAATTAAGTCTACCCACTTAATTAAAAAGGTTTCAAATCAGACAATAATAAACCTTAATTCTCTAATTGGATTTATCCTTTACTTAATCCAAGGGTGATTTTCACAATGTCAAACCCTAAATTATAGCCATAAAATTTAAATCCATCCAACAAAGGAATTGTCATCACAAAATAACAATCAGGAAGGGAAGGAAGCTGACGATTAAACACACTCGTTTAAGCGACAAGTCATGTCATTCGAATGACTCTAGCTGTCGTTTGAACGAGACACCAAGTCGCTCCAACGATCTAGTATTCTCTCTCTTCTCCATTCTATCCAGACAAACCCCAGTCCGCCCTTAAAACTATAAACCTTTTATTCTGTACATATTTCACCGCCAAAACCTTCCAAGATTCATCCTAAGTCCAACCATGTGTTTTACTCAATCTATCAACATCATCTACACCAAGTGGTGCATCAAATCTACAAAATCTTATCAACTCTACAGATTTATAAATCCCAAACATGAAATCCACAAATTCTAATGTAGAATAAACCCTAACATATTAATTAATTCACACCTTTTTTAATATGAATAGGAAAATTCAATTTAACAAATGCAAGTTAAACCACTTGCCTTAGGGTTGTAGAATCAAGTCCTTTGATGAAGATGATAGCTTGGATTCAAGGGTGTCCTCTTGTTCTTGAAGTAATCTCCCCAAATCTCCAAATTCTCTTCTAATTGTTCTCCTCTAAGGCTCTCCCCAATTTTCTTCTTCTAAAATAATTTAAAGCCCCTCACCCTCTCACAATTAGGGTTATTAACTCTAATTCCGTTTGTGGGTGCTTATGGGCCTTCTAAAAAGGACCCAAACGCTTAATTGGGAGATCAAATGTGTCTTGAAAATTCTGAAACCCAATATATATCTATGGTCACTCATTACGGACTATTTTGACCCTACCGGACTCAATCGTGCGCTCAAAATTGCCATCCGGGTAATTATTTGTAAAGGGTAACTTTCACTCATTAAGTAATTTAAATTCACTCACTTTTAAAATACACAATTAATTAATTCTCATCAATTTTGCGGCAGAAGGAATTGACGACTTACCGAATTAATTATTAAAATAGAAAACCAAAAATTACGAGGTGTTACAAACAACAATTCTACTTACTAGTCCCATTCCTAGCAATCAACCTATTCCACAAGGGAAATTACAACTACTGTGAAAAAGCCAAACATTCCCGCGGTGTTGAGATGTTAACACAAATGATCTCCACGTGAATTAAATTTTAATTTCACATTAAGTTCCTGAAATTAATCCCACGATTTCAACTCCATTCAAACCATGCCCATTTAATCATATAATAGTCATGTTCAACCAAATAATCACACAAGTTGTCCAAATCAATAATTCTCATACTAGTAATATTTTAACAATTCAACACATAATCCAATTTCGACATGCATATTATTAATGTTACAAAATCATAATTTCCATTCTACAACAAACCACAAATAAAAACATCAATTTCGAGTCGAACATTATTCCAAGTTTATATTTTAAAATTTAACATATCATTCATGTAACAATTCCTTTTTCTAACGTAAAGGTTGATAAGATACAATACGACGAAGATGGGGCTGGACCACAAAAAATATTTATTTGTAAACCACATTTGAATTAAAACAAAATTTGAGTTAAAGACCAAGGCAATGATAACCCAACATCATACAATCTAAATAAAAACCAACATAAACATAATTATCTGAAACCAACTAAAATAAAATAGACTTCGGGCCTATGCCCATACAATAATTGAATAATAATAATACTGAAATAGATGAGCAACTAGTCCAAAACCAATAATATGAAGTCCGATACACAAGGTGATACTGGACGACTGATCTCTCGATAGTCCAACTATCCCTGTCTAAGAGCACGTGGGGGTGGAATATTTATAATTTTGGTTCAATGCCCTAGAGTGTGCAAGAATTAACCTACTAAATTTATTCGTGCAAACGTACAACTAATTTAAAGTGAATGTTTCCCAACGTCACTCATAAAGACAACATGTCTCACCCCTCATCTAAAAGCATGCATGTATAACCATCCAAATTCCGATACAGATAATGAATAACTACTAACGACTATGTAATAGTGCATCAATAAGGATAGATATGTCGAAATAGCATTAACTATATTCAAGCTACGATTTCTCAAATTTCCCCGAGATACCATCCGTAAACTGACAACATTCGGCACCATTAAAATTACCAAGTCTTGGGTCTGCATTTTATAGTCTACAACATTAGACTCTGGAATTTCTTTCATTGATTTTTATGAATTACATTAGTCCTTATATATATGACACAAAGGAATCTGCCTATGTTATCTCGTTCGTTCTCAATCGGTAAGTTCGTAGGAGTCTTCTATCCAAAACAAACGTCACCTAACATAAGGAAGTGGGGCGATACCTACAGTGTACACCATTGCATTATCTATAACTAGCGGTGATGCATGGATCCCGACATCAACACTTATCTCTTATACGTGGCGCTGCTATGTAGTACCTGGTATATGACCTACACTAAGCCTAGTCCACCCATGACGACGTGTGCTCATGTCCCGAACGTGCACTTTCATTTCCATAGGATAGTACTTGAGTATAGGTATGTCCACTCAAAACCCAACTAAATATTATCATATGTAAAGGTAATTATCCTAATAATTACACCTTTGCTGCCCGTACGGACTATCCATAATTATTCTAATATTAAATATCCTTTCTTTATATAATACAATCAACCATCTAGTAAATTCCTTTTGATAATTACATCATAAATTTTTTTGTAGGATAACATTTTGTCATTAGCTTTTATCTACGTGGAAGACAAGAAGAAGTCAATGGTTTAAAAAAAGGAGATTATTTACTTAATGTCGTTAATATTCAGGATTCTATTTTTTTGTGTTATGGTCGTGCGGGTATTGCTTTATTGTTAACTTTTGTGGTCGTGCGGGCTTTTGTAATTTTATTGATATATTTTATGGCCATGCGGGCTTTACATTACCGGATGACAGGTTTTCATCTTATTAGAGGTCCTCTAAAATATCTTGATTTTCCTCTCTTTAAAGGAAGAAAAAAATCAATATATTTTGAACCTCTAGTTCAATCAATAGCAGATAAAATTATGTCTTAAAAGTCTAAATTCCTCTCTTTAGGAGGAAGAATGACTCTAATTCAATCTGTGTTATCCTACATTCCCATGTACTCCTTACATTCTTTAAGCCCCCCCCCCCCCCCCCCCCCCAAACTTATAATTCAATCAATTAACCATTTGATTAGCTATTTTTTCTGGGGTATTAATCAACCATTTGTAAAGAAGTTTCATTGGTCTAGCTGGGATTCTATTTGTATGCCTTGTAATGAAGGAGGACTTAGAATTAGGAACTTTCTCTCAGTTATGGAAGCTTCTAATATCAAACTGGCTTGGAAATTAAAGGAGGGTAGTAGTCTCTGGGCTACTTTTATGAAGAAGAAGAAGAAGAAGTATGTAAATCTGAATTGCAGATCAGGATCAATGACTTTTAAGAGGATTATGTCTGCTAGTGAGACTATGAAAGTAAACTCTACTTATGTTGATAACAAGTTAGTCTGGATTCCTTCAATGAATGGTAAGTTTACTTTCCAGTCCGCATATAATCTGGTGAGATCCCATAAACTCTCTTCATTAGCTGTTAAAAAGATTTGGCATTCAAATATCCGTCCTAAAATGCCAATCCTTGTGTGGAAAGTACTTTTAAAGAGTATCCCAGTAGATGATATAATCCAATCAGTTGGAATAAGAGTTTCTTTGAGATGTCAATGTTGTTCATCTTCCATAGAATCCATAAATCATTTATTTATGACAAGTCCAATTGTAAAAAAATCTGGGAATTCTTCAATCATCTTATGGGAATCAATATTGTGTCTTTATCAGTATATAGTTCTTTGATTTAATGGTGGATTCATTCTAGTTCTTATCCTCTGTCTAAATGGTTGTACTTGTTTATTCCAGTTGGTATTATTTGGGAAATTTGGAATTGTACAAATAAATCTCTTTATAAATCTAGTCCAATGAAATCGCATTTCATAATTCAGAGAGTCATTTCTAATATAACTAATATTTCTAAATTTATCAACTAGAAAGGAATGTTAGATGTGATTACTCAAGGGTCTTAGATAGTTTTCTCTTTGAATCAAAACCCTTCATTTGATAGTCCCAAAGTTCAATGGCATACATCTTTAAGAGGTTGTGAAAAATCAATGCTGTTGACTGTCGTGAGAACAAGAATATTCAAGTTGAAGGTGGGACTATTAGAGATGATCAAGGTAGAATGTTATGGTCCTACTCCAACTTCATCATTAGCAGAATTCCTTTTTATGCTCAAGTGAAGGCTATCAAAACTGGTATTGGTTATTGCATTGAGAAAAAAATTCACAATGTTGTTCTGGAAATGGACTCTAAAGCTCTAGTTGAATCTTTATCTTTAGACTCCTATAACACTCCTTGGAAGATTAAGTCGAATATTGAAGAAATTCAAGATCTCAAAAGAAGAATCCAATGCCCAATCAACTGTTTCTCTAGAATCTCAAACAAAGTGCCTTATCTTCTTGCAATTCAGCAGTTTCTCATAAACAATTATCTATTTATTTTTTAGTATCACATCTCCCACGAGATATTAAAATATCCTCTTTGCTAGATTCTTCTAACAATCCCTTTTTAATGACTATTTGAAGCTGCTTGTTTGGTTTATCATGTGTATTGTTGCCTAGAGAGGGATTTTCTATCTAATTCAATAAAATATTTTCTTTTTTAAAAAAAAAGTAATTAAAATAAAGGTCAATTAAAAATAAAAATGAACTATACAACAAAATTCCCCAGAACTATTTGTAATGATAGAAGAGCTTTTACGTTAGAAAAAGGTTACAAGACTTCTTATAAATTTAAAATTCCATACATACAATACATTGGTATGGTAATGTATGTATAGGTATTGTATTCTTGATTGAACTAGAATACAAGAACTTTATTTGAGGTTCTTATTGAGAAAATAAGAACTTCAAATATAGTTCTTGTATTCTAGTTCAATCAAGAATAGAATACCTTTATCCTATTATTTTGGCCATTCAACATTGGTATGGTAATTCTAAGATGACAAACTTTTGGGATATAATTTGACTCAAATACTAATGTTTGGTATGAGTACACTTATCAATTGTATTGTGTATATACAGAGAATCTCCCATTGACACATTCGTGTCATGATACTATAATAGCAGAATAATAATAAAATAAAACTTTTCAAATACAAACTTTAGTGGTTGTAATAATTGGTTAATTTTGTGATGAGTAGTTTCAAGGAAATGGAGTTAGTGGTGAAGAACGTGCTGAGCCCAACTGACATAACACAGTTCCTTGTTGCATTCCCTAGTACCCAATACTCTATTCATTGAGGAAAAGATGTGGTGACTACGATAAACTACTGCAAAGATCAAACACGCTCAAGCGAATTAAAGAGACTCGTTTGTAGTTCAAGAATAATTAGATAAATAAGATCAATTTTAATAATCCACTAGGTACCATTACATTGCCTATACTATATTGACAAATATGTGCAATAGTATTAAGTTGTAATTGTGTGAAAAATGGAGAAGAAAAAGAAACATTGTGTCAAGATCATTATTTTGTAGTTCTCATTGTTGAGTGAACAACAAATTCAGAAGTTCGTTTTTTCCTAAGAAATCAACTGAACACGCTCGTACTCTTAAAACAAACAATGCAACTTCTATTCTAACTAATTCTTCCACAATTTAATTTTCCATGGATAGAGAATGACCTAACTTGTCATGTTCTTCCCTCTCATAGTATATTTGGCTTCTTATTATAAGACTTACCCGCGCGACTGCTAAATGGATTAGTATAGAGAGAATACCATACTATTAATTATCTTTATCCATATTTACCTTGGATTCACTTACGTTACTCAATATACATACATCACATTCATCTAGAACTGATTTTCAAGATTAGCTACAATTCAACAAAACTATTTTTACATATCATTTTAACTAAGTGTATTTTACCCCAAACACAAAAACCAAGAGAATTATACTCCAGTAAAAGGTTTTAAAACATGCATTAACCTTTATTATGCACCATATTATTTAAGTGTTCTCTTTTGGCGTGAGCAAAGGGTGGTTTTGAATAACAACAACTCTTGGTTCTGCAAAATAGCAGCTGCCTAATAAACAATTAATTTATTTAATGTAAAATTACTCCAAAGTACCACAAACGTTTTCATAATAGTTCATCTAATAAAAAAATTATTTATTTACATTCGTTTAAATCGAGTTATGCAGTCTTGAGCAACTACCTAACATCAACAACTTCCTAATAGTTCATCTATATAATTAAATGACGTCTCTTGATTAATCACGGGGATTCTCAATGGTGGTTAATGCCGCCTCTTAATGATACATGAAGCGTGAGTCCACTTCGATACATATTACATTATTTTATTTATTATGCGTTACGTTGGGCTACCTAAGTTTAAACATTATCACATGTTGTGGTTCTTTTATATGTTTAGGATCGTCGTTGCTCTAATATATATGCAGATATTAGCATTGGTGAGAACTCACATGTCCTTAACAACAATGTTTATATCTCTTTAAGTTGGTTATGGATATAATGCACTTAGTGTTGTATCTTAGGTAAATTACGAAATTAAGAGCGCGCTGCGCATTCAACATAACTACAAGCCTTCTCTAATAGTTGGATGTTATAGAGTCGAGACCAATGATACGATATATTCTCTCTTCCTTTGAGTATCATTTTCCAAATATCATGTACTAGGCATTAGTTATCCCCAATTCTTCCATTTTCTGATGTCTTTGACTGAGTAATGCTTTAACTTCTTAAGGGTGTGGAGGTTGTTGTTACTCACACCATGTGCTTATGTCATATCTTCAGGACGGTAATGCTGATGGAAATAACTTCGGACGAGTTCCACTTCATCAAAGTTCACTAATTTACGCAGGTATTTTGGCAACACTTTATATTTGGTTTCTGAAAGACGTATCGAAGTTTCAAATAGGGGGATTTAACAGTTATTTGAAGAGATTTGTATGGAATAATGGAAATTTTAATGTAAATTATGCCAATTATGCAAACATTATTAATACGATGTTCCGATTGTTAGTCGAATAATGGGAATTAATAGTGCTCAAACCCATTAAAAAAGTAAAACCCTTGGAAACCGACCCCTTATTTTTTATTGGTCAAGTTTAACACGTTACGGAGGACCCCACATAGGTGCCTAAGTCCATGGAAACATGATAAACCTCAAAACAAGACCCTAGTGCATGAACCTCATGTTCAAGTGAGCTAGTAACCTTAATAGTATCTAATCCAAACTTCAGACAAGTAACGCTTATCAAAGAAAAGTATATTATAACAAAAAAACCTTGAACTCCATCTTGTCATCATCATCATCATCATCATCTATATTTTTTCATGTCAAAATTATTTCTCCAATCACATAACTGCATATAAAATCACATGAATTACTAAACTAGAATACTAAGAACAAATACTTCCATTGGAGAATGTAACCAACAAGATATATAAAAAACAAACCAATCAAACATTAACCTATACATAATTAGTGATTAAGGCAAGACGGGTGAGAGGTCTCTAACTCCCAAGACGGGTGAAAGGTCTCTGACACCAAGTTATAAATTGAACTACTTGCCCAGCAGTAGGATTGTTACGTTGACAAGCTTTTCGATGGCACTCGGCTCTCTCCCCTGGAGAGTCAAAACCACAATAGAATTTGAAGTTTGTAAACAAGATGGAATGAGGTTATGAAAAATGAAATAAGAAAAAAAAACTCGTAAGAGCTTTGATTTGATGTGAATACTCAAAAAATTTCTCAATCTTCCTGCTCTCCTATCGGGTATAACTCTGATTTAAGGTGAAACTCGAACCTGTTGATGAATTGATTTATTTTCAATTTTTATGATTCATTCAACAGATCCTGAATAAGAGGCATTACTACACGATGTGTTTTGTGACAGATAAAAGATGTTACCTGAAATGGCCTACAAGCATAAAAATATTTCCCGTTTTAAACTGTTTGTTCTTGTTTTGTTTGAGGTTGTTATGTGTGGTCAATTAAGATATAAATGTCATCATTAATGAATTACTGAACTAGAATACTAAGAATAAATACTTCCATTAGTAGAAAATGTAAATGGAGAAACTATATACCTGTAATTTGAATGAGACTCGATTTTTTCTTCTAGTCAATAATTAGATAAATCAAGGAGGTTTGTACAAAAATTGAGTGATAGTGAAATAACATTGTTGGATCGCACACTAAACCATCCTTATAAACAATAGATTCAGTTTTCTTTTGTCTAGTTTTCATTTTCTAAGTGGATTGTAAACCTTTGAAATTATTTTTACAGTTAATCAAATTTAACATTAAACTTAATATACACAATCATACAAGAATCATTTTTTACCTAGTATTCCTTCCACTTAAGAACAATGTGAACGTGTCATTAATATTGACACCATAAATGTGATGAATCATAGGAATACATAAATTACGTTCCAACGTTTATAAGATATCTTTGTAATAATTTCACATTATGAAACATAATGAGATAAGTAAAAATATTATTAATTGTGAGCTAAGCAAACAAAAGTATAATTAATCAAATTGTATGTTTATGCATAAAAATAATGATCCCCAAATAGTTAGTATGAGTAGATTAGTATAAATTAGGAATATTTCAAAGGGGTAAAGGGTCAATGCATTGCGAAGCTTTTGTGAGCGAGATAAGCAACAAGTAACGAATGTTTTCATATTAGAATGCCGTCAAAAACTTAGAGAACACAACAAAAATTGGGCAATTGTTGTAATATCTCTTTTATAGGAACCAAAATTCAATAAGATTCAACAACAAACAAGACCAAATGGATAGATTTAAAATATTGACTTACAATATTCTTCATGTGACTCTTCCACAACACATTGATCCGTTATGAGTACAAATATGGATATTGCTAGGCAAAAAATATTTGAAATTAATACAATCCAAATGATATTTTATTTCTATAAATTTTCACTTCATGGAAACAATATTCGAACAAATAGAGGCTATGCGCTTTGAGATAAGACATCTACATGATTATAAATACCAAACCACAATAAAAAATTAAAACACAAAAGGCCATATAAAAAAATTAATCAAATTCTAGAAAACCCTATCATTCCTAAGTTATTCCATACTTACATCAGAACCCACTACAACAATTAATTTCACTGTAACATATTGGATTAGATAATTTCTCATAAGCAATATAGAATTATTATTAGTGTTAATGTTTGAATTTGATTAGATATAGATCGGGTTAGTAGATTTGACACTTTTTAATTTATGAAACTTATTACAATGATCTGTTTAGAGATTGTTTGATTTGTAATGTAGTTCTTTGTACATATTTTGTTTGGAGCTGGATGGTTTGTAATATCATTTTACATATTCTGTTTGGAGCTTTTTGGTTTGTAATATTGTTATCGTTGTACATATTTTTCTGTGGTTTACATTGGAAGTTCGATATCATACATTAAAGTCATAAGTATGCTAAAAAAATATACTTACCATATACTTTACCAAATAAAAATGTTAATAGTAAAGTCACCAGAATGCTAAAAAAATACAGACACATCTACATAAATTTTACAATCTAATTTAGTTAACACAAGAGTTAACTCTCAATTCAAATCAGATCTAAAAATACACCGGTAATGAATTTGTTTTAAAAAAATTCCAATGTAGACAATAACAATGTCACGGTTCAAAAATAAATATAAAACAACAATGTTTTGAAAAATAGACTGACTTAGCTCAAAAATACATGTATCAAAACAAGATGTAGTAGGGTTAATCGAGAAATCATACCAGAAAATGAACATCTGAAAATTCAAAACCAAGTTTTGTTTCACCCTTGTATTTCTTAGACAGAAAACGAACACCCTAAAGATCGAAATCGGGTTGTGTTTCACCCTAGACCTCCTTATATCCGTTTAGAATAAATCTCAGACCATGTAAAATTAAAACGCAAATCGAGTTACCATTAGTAAATTGAGAATGATGTGTAAGACCCTAAATAGATTATTAGAGAGACGACCGAAGAATGAGAGTAAACGAATAGAGCTGACCAAAAAGTGAGAGATAAAGAGAGAGAGAGAGAGCTGAGCAGGAAGTTAGAAAATGGGAGGGATGAGTGAGAGGGAGAGTCCAATATGAGTGAGTGAAATCGTTTTAAGGCATTTTGTATTTTAGTAACTTTACTCAATTCTGGCACACTTAAAAATAGTCCCAAATTTTGGCACTGTTTGAAAGTGTACAAGATTGTAATTAAACCGTGGAAGAATTTGGCACAGTTTAAAACTGTGCCATATTTTTAATATCATAGTGTGGAAAATTGTTGTTTTTTGTGTAGTGATTCACACGCATGTCATAGACAAATAAATTATATCACAAGCACACAAGAGGCGTTCAAAGTTCCCCCCCAAAGTGACTGTCCCATATCATAACGGCTCACCCTATAACATACACTGTGACGTGGGGATTATACTCTCTCTTCATTAGCTAGACTGGGGACTCACCCACATCATGTAAGCTCCTAAGATAGCATTAATATTGGTATGCTATAGTATAAATATTATTCACACAAATATTTATAACTCATATATATATACTTCACATCATCGTACATATATATATATATATATATATATATATATATATATATTAAATCCACGCTACCGGTGTACTTCATCCATATACAAGCCTAAAATATATAAGTCTACAATCCAAATTAATTTCAAATAACCATGCACTACTTAATTTCACTAGCTTGGTGTCACTATACCAAGTACACCCGGACTAAGTCTCTCTTGGCCTGAAATTCAAAATCCCCAATTCATTATTCAATTTCATTCAATTAAGTTTACCAACTTAATTAAAAAGGCTTCAAATCACTGAATCATAAACCTTAATTCCCTAATTTGATTTGTCCTCTACTTAATCCAAGGGTGATTTTCACAATTTCAAACCCTAAATTATAACCATAAAATTCAGATTCATCCAACAAAGGAATTGTTCATCATAAAATAACAATCAGGCCTGAATTAGGGAAGGGAAGGAATTTGACAGATTAAATGTCGTCATTCCAGTGACAAGTCATGTCGTTCGAATGACTCTAGATGGCATCTGAATGAGACACCAGGTCGTTCGAACGACCCTAGTGTTCTCTCTCTTCTCTATTTTACCCAGAAAAACCCCAGTCCACCATTAAAACTGTAAAACCATTAATTATGTATAGATTTAACCCCAAAATCTTTCAAGATTCATCCTAAGTCCAATCATGTGATTTACTCAATCTATATACATAATCTACACCAATAGGGGTATCAAATCTATAAAATCTTATCGTCTCTACAGATTTATAAATCGCAAAATTGAAATACCAAATTCTAATGTATAATAAACCCTAACATATTAATTAATTCACACCTTCTTTAATATGAATAGGAAAATGAAATTTAACAAATATAAGTTAAACCACTCACATTAGGGTTGTGGAATCAAGCCCTTCGAGGAAGATGATGGGATTGATTCATGGGTCTCCTCTTTTTCATGAAGTAATCTCCAAAAATTTCCAAATTCTCTTATAATTGTTCTCCTCTAAGGCTCTACCCAATTTTGGTCTTCTAAACTGAATTAAAGTCCCCTCACCCTCTCACAATTAGGGTTATTAACTCTAATCCCCTTTTTGGGCTTATGTGCCTTCTAAAAAGGGCTTAAACACTTAATTGGGAGCTCAATCGTGTCTAGAAAAGTCCCAAAAGCCAATATATATCTATGGCGACTCATTTCAGACTATTTTGACTCAATTGTGCACTCAGAATCGCAATCCAGATAATTATTTTTAAAAGTTAACTTTCACTCATTAACTAATTTAAATTAACTCACTTTTAAATAACACAATTAATTAATTCTCACTAATTTTACGACACGAGTAATTTACCAATTACCGAATTAATTAATTATAAGAGAAAGCCCATAAATTACGAGGTGGTACATACTTCCCCCCTTATAAGCGAATTTTGTCCCTGAAATTCGGATGTACCTGAAGTAAATAGCTCTAGATACTACTCCCATATGTCCCTCTCACGCTCCCAAGTGGACTCGTAGGCACTATAATGATCCCACTAAATACGGACAAGAGGTATAATTTTGGATCGTAACTTACACTCACTACGATCTAAGATAGCTATTGGTCTCTCCTCATAAGAAATATCGGGGCTCCAAGTCTATCTCCTCAAGTGGGACGTGCCAAAATGGCTTCGGACTTCTTTTATACATCTTCAGCAACACTACATAAAACACGTCGTGGATACGTTGAAGGTGATCTGGCAAACCCAAACGGTACGCTACCGGACCGACTCTCTCAATGATGGGAAATGGTCCCATATACCTTGGCGCTAACTTCCCCTTTTTTCCAAATCTCATCACCCCTTTCATAAGGGATACCAGCACTAATACATTATCCCTGATTCCCAACTCCACATGTCTCCTATTCGCATTCGTGTAGCTCTTTTGTCTATCTTGGACTATATGGATATGCCCCCGAAGTAACTCAATCTTGGCATATGTGTCCAGAATCATCTCTAGCCCCAATAGTTGTTGTTCCCCACCTCTAACCAATAAGATAGTGAGCGACAAGGTCTCCCGTACAACGCCTCAAATGGGGCCATGACAATAGTTAATTGGTACGAGTTGTTATACGCAAACTCTACCAATGCAAGGTACCGCTCCCAACCTACCCCAAAATGAAGGAAACACATCCGTAGGATGTCTTCGAGTATCTAATTCACCCTCTCTTTTTGCCCATCCGTATGGGGGTGATAGGCGGTTCTCAACCTCAACTCGATGCCCATAAACTCCTGGAGGCTCTACCAAAAATGAGACATGAAAATATTATCCCTGTCGGACACTATATTGATCGGGACCCTATACAACCTGACTATCTCCTCTATGAATAGTCTCACATACTGCATAGTGTCAAAGTTCATAAAAAGTTGGGCCATCCTAGTCAACTAATCTATAATGACCCATATAGAATCGTGACCCCTCTGTGAAACAGGAAACCCTGTAATGAAATCCATAGAGATTCTCTCCCACTTTCAAACCGGGATCTCAAGCGACTGCAACATCCCTGACGGTCTCTGGTGATCCACCTTTACAAGCTGACACATGCTACACTTTGAGATGAACTTTGCCAAGTCTCATTTCGTGCTTTACCACGAGTATTGCCTCCTCATATCTTGGTACATATTGTTCCCACCGGGATGTACCACAAACCTAGAGCCATGGGCTTACATCAAAATAGTAAGTCTCAAGTTCTCGTCCTTCAGCATGACCAACCTCCCATTAAAGAGTATCCCACATGCAGGGCTAATGGAGTAGGACTCTGCACCCTCTGGTAGAAACTGCTTCACCATGTCCTAGCAAAAAGGATCCTCCGTTTGAGCCCTCACCACCCGCATAACAATCTCGGGCATGACAGAAAGAACCAACATACATGCCCTGGAAATCACATCATTGTGCTGAAGTTCGCTCCATTTCACCTTCCAAAACCTCCGCCAAATACTCCTTGGGTCGCCAGCTCAACGAATCTGCCACTATATTGGCCTTACTAAGATGATACTGAATATCAAACCTGTAAATCTTCACGAACTCCAACCACCTCCTTTGCCTCATGTTCAAGTCCTTTTGTGTGAACAAATAAATGAGTTATTTGTGATTCGTGAATAATGTGAACCTCTCCCCCAAAAGTTAATCCCTCCATATCCTCAAGGCAAAAATGACCGCGACCAACTCAAGATCATGAGTGGGGTAATTCCTCTCATGGGAATTTAGCTTCTGGGACGCATAAGCTATATCCCACTCTTCATGTTGTAAGTAACCTCTTAGTCCCCGCAAGGACAATCATTATAAACCCAATAATCCAATCTTACCCTTGGAAATGCCAAAATGGTGGACGATATTAGATTGTCCTTTAACTTGTCGAATGCTAAATGACATGAATCGCTCCATACAAAGGGCACCCATTTACGAGTCAAATTTTGTCAACGGTCCGACAATCTTGGAGAATCCCCTGATGAAATGATGATAGTACCCAGCTAACCCCAATAAGCTCCTAATCTTAGTAGATGTCGTGGGCTAGCCCCACTCCCTCACAGCTAATACCTTATTTGGGTCCATGACAATACCCTGCTCCGAAATAATATGGCTAAGGAATTGCAATTCCCAAAGCCAAAACACACATTCCTCAAACTTGGTGTATAGCTGGAGATCCCGCAACATTTGCAAGACCATATAGAGATGTTCGACATGCTCCTCCTCCGTGCGCGAATAGACTAAAATGTCATCTATGAACACTACGATGAACTGATTGAGAAACTCTCTCAAACCCGATGCATAAGGTCCATGATTATCGTCGGTGCATTTGTGATCCCAAATTGCATCACCCAAAACTCATAGGAACCATATCGTGACAGAAAAGCGGTTTTTGGGACGTCTTCCTCTCAAATTTGCAATTGATGGTATCCCGACTGTAAATAAATTTTGGAGAAATAGGACTCCCCTCATAGATGATTGAAAATATTATCAATCCTAGGCAATGGATACTTATTTCTAGTCGTAACCTTATTCAACTCTCTATAATCGACACATAAACGGAGTGAGCAGTCTCTCTTCTTCACAAATAGAAGTAGAGCACCCCATGGCGATGTTCTCCATCGAATGAATCCTTAGACCAAGAGTTATTGAATATGTGCCCTCAACTCACGCATCTCTAAAGGGGCCATGCAGTAAGGTGCTAGGGCTATCAACCTAGTACCCAACACTAGATTAATGATGAACTCAATCTACCGACTGGTATTAACCCATGTATATCCTGGAATACATCCTCAAAGTCCCTCACAATCGGGATCGAGTGTTTTAGGATCACCACCCCCTACGACGTCTCCTTCGCCTGGTAATATAGGTGAGTGCATGATCCTCCTTCGAAAAAGGGCATTGCCACTAAAAACATCTCCTACCACATGATGCCAAAAACTATGGCTCTCTCATAACAATCCACCATCGCCCTATAATTGTCTAACTAATATTTGCCCAATATAACATCGTAACCCTCCAAATATAATACAAAGAGGTTTGCCTCAAAACCCAGTCCTTCAATCACAATGTCTCCCCCCTACAAATCGAGTGAACGGGCGATCCACCCCCTATCGGTGACTCCAGACACATGATTAGACTATCAGTCATATCTAATAACCCAACAACTCTAGCAAAATGGGTCCTAACAAATGAATGTGATGCACCGGTATAAAAAATGATTCTACCATCATGACCATGGATAGGGAAGGTACCCTTTAGTGTCGGTGGAGCTGACGGTGCTGGGGGAATTAGAACATCTCGAACATTGTACACATGTCTGTACTGCAAGTGTCCTAACTTCAGGGGAATCTAGGGAGCTCGTGATACTGTAGGTCCCTGCACCTGATGTCCTTGCAGATCACCCTGCTACTGGACCCTATCTCTATGTGGGTAGTCCCTCCTAAAGTGGCCCAACTGACTACAAATGAAATAACGCTTCTGACCATCTCCCTGATACCGACCCTACTGGCGCTAACACTGTTGTGCATGAGGTTAACCCTGATGTCCCTGGTGAGGTTGTCCTTATTGTTGGCCCTAATGGCCACTCCCATTATTCCCCTGGCCCTGAGGAACCAGTTATTGATTCGGGTCTAGTTGGCCCTGCCTGAACCCTTGTCCTCCAAATTGGAATCTCTTTGCAAGATTCCCCTGACGAGTATCCTTCCCATGCTGTGCACTACTAGAAGAATCCCCATTAGCCTTGCCCTTCTCGGCTCACCACTCCTCTTACTTCCCTTAAGATTGAAGTGATGATCCTGACAATGAAGCAAGGAAGCATTGACCCCATCAATGTAAGTCACCAAAGATGGATTTCCAATCAGATGTTGCCTAATCCTCTAGGCCAACACGTCCACAAACATAGTTTTCTTTCTCTCTTTGTTGCTCTACTCATCTGGCATGAGATTTGCCAAACGTGTGAACTCCTCCTGGTACTCAACGACATATCGGTCTCCTTGAACCACCTTCCGAAACTCTCGGGATATCCCATCTGGAAGGCCACAATCACATCTACACTACACTCAAACTCTCGGGATAGCCCATATGAAAGGCCTCTCGAACCTACTGCCACTCAGATGGCCCTAGGTGGGCCTGCCCTACTGGAGTCTTGTGCTGCTGAGGATCCTCATCCTCTCCTCCTTGGGTGTCTTCCCTCAGGGGGTCTACCTCTCGTTCTCTTGGGTGGCATGAGAAACAGAGAACGAGTTTTATTAGTTCACCATTAATACAAATTTTAAAATAGCAAAAGAGAGATAACTGACAAACAAGCCGAAGAACGCAACGCGTAAACTAAAGCAGGTCATACAGATCCTAGGGACACTAGAACCAGATTCTCTGATACCATATGTGACACCCCTCTTAATTAAATTTCGGTGGATCACGCCTTTATCATATTAAATTAGGATTTACATATGGTTCATTCTTAGCATCACTGTTGTAACATTATTAATTACTAACAACCTAATATTTAATTAAGGTGATGCCAAATTTTATCTTATGACTTACCCAAAGCAACAAGTATAATAAGAATCCAAAATAACCAACACAAAGAGAATCTAATCATGCCATAAATCTACTAAAAGTGTTTGGTCGAATAACATCGACTATACAAGCAAACCAACAAGTTGAAAGTATATAAAGAGTAACTGATACATGCCAAACCAAAAAGTATAAAGTACAATACAAGGGCAACAATCCCAAAAGTACAACTAAAATATCCTTATCTAGAGGAGAATGAGATAGGCGTCTAAAGCAAATATCCTGTATCACTCATATATACTGCAGCTGCGTACCCTGTAAGAAGATCACCCTAGTGCCCCTGTGGTAGGACACCTAAAAAGGTTTTGAAAAGATTTTTACAACAAGGGTTAGAACCCAAGCATTTGAAAATATTTATCAAGTGAATTTCAATGCAAGAAATTGAAATGCATGAATGCTCTTCATAGTTAAGTTAGTGCTGCACATTCTCCTGAGGACACCTCACCCCTCCATTGATGTGCACGCCTAACGTAACTATATATGACCGATCTAGCTAACTACCCTGTAACTAGTCTTGTCACATATGTCCTACTATTTCCCACTACTCTATCCCGAGTGAGTATAGTATGCACTTTATAAGTTTTTAATCACATTAACCTATTCAAGTAATTTATCATTTGATATGATAAAAAATCTCTCAAGTTATATAATTATACATTTCAAATCATGTATTCATCCGTATATAAATCTGCACCATATATACATCTCATTATATCCCAACATTCACATGCATGTCGTAGATATATAAATTATATCACAACACACAGGAGGTGTCCATAGTTCTTCCCGAAAGTGACTGTCCCATACCATAACGGCTCACCCCTAATAACAGACGCTATGAGCTGAGGATTATACTCGCCCTCCGTTCGCTAGCCAGAGGAATCACCCACATCGTGCAACCTCCTAAGATAGCATGAATATTGGTATGCTTTACTATAAATATTATTCACATAAATATTTATAAATCATATATATATATATATATATATATATATATATATATATATATATATATATATATATATATATATATATATATATATATATATATTAAATTTAGGCTACCGGTGTACTACATTCATACACAAGCCTAAAACATACAAGTCTACAATCCGAATTAATTTTAATTAATCATGCACTAATTAATTTCACTATCTTGGTGTCACTATACCAAATACACCCGGACTATGTCTCTTTTGGCCCGAAATGCAAAATCCCCAATTCATTATTCAATTTCATTCAATTAAGTCTACCCACTTAATTAAAAAGGTTTCAAATCACACAATAATAAACCTTAATTCTCTAATTGGATTTATCCTTTACTTAATCCAAGGGTGATTTTCACAATGTCAAACCCTAAATTATAGCCATAAAATTCAGATCCATCCAACAAAGGAATTGTTCATCACAAAATAACAATCAGGGAAGGGAAGGAAACTGATAGATTAAACACACTCATTTAAGCGACAAGTCATGTCATTCGAATGACTCTAGCTGTCGTTTGAAGGAGACACCAGGTCGCTCGAACGATCCTGGCATTCTCTCTCTTCTCCATTCTATCCAGAAAAACCTCAGTCCGCCCTTAAAACTATAAACCTTTTATTCTCTACATATTTCACCGCCAAAACCTTCCAAGATTCATCCTAAGTCCAACCATATGTTTTACTCAATCTATCAATATCATCTACACCAAGTGGTGCATCAAATCTACAAAATCTTATCAACTCTACAGATTTATAAATCCCAAACATGAAATCCACAAATTCTAATGTAGAATAAACCCTAACATATTAATTAATTCACACTTTTTTTAATATGAATAGGAAAATTCATTTTAACAAATGCAAGTTAAACCACTTGCCTTAGGGTTGTAGAATCAAGTCCTTCGATGAAGATGATAGGTTGGATTCAAGGGTCTCCTCTTGTTCTCGAAGTAATCTCCCCAAATCTCCAAATTCTCTTCTAATTGTTCTCCTCTAAGGCTCTCCCCAATTTTCTTCTTCTAAAATGATTTAAAGCCCCCTCATCCTCTCACAATTAGGGTTATTAACTCCAATTCCGTTTGTGGGCGCTTATGGGCCTTCTAAAAGGACCCAAACGCTTAATTGGGAGATCAAATGTGTCTAGAAAATTCCTGAAACCCAATATATATCTATGGGCACTCATTACGGACTATTTTGACCATACCGGACTCAATCGTGCACTCAAAATTGCCATCCGGGTAATCATTTGTAAAGGGTAACTTTCACTCATTAAGTAATTTAAATTCACTCACTTTTAAATAACACAATTAATTAATTCTCATCAATTTTGCGGCAGAAGGAATTGACCACTTACCGAATTAATTAATTAAAATAGAAAACCCAAAAATTACGAGGTGTTACAAACAACAATTCTACTTACTAGTCCCATACCTAGCAATCAACCTATTCCACAAGGGAAATTACAACTACTCTGAAAAAGACAAATGTTCCCGCGGTGTGGAGATTTTAACACGAATGATCTCCACGTGGATTAAATTTTAATTTCACATTAAGTTCCTAAAATTAATCCCACGATTTCAACTCCATTCAAACCATGCCCATTGAATCATATAATAGTCATGTTCAACCAAATAATCACACAAGTTGTCCAAATCAATAATTCTCATACTAGTAATATTTTAACAATTCAACACATAATCCAATTTCGACATGCATATTAGTAATGTTACAAAATCATAATTTCCATTCTACAACAAACACAAATAAAAACATCAATTTCGAGTCGAAACATTATTCCAAGTTTATATTTTAAATTTTAACATATGATTCATGTAAAAATTCCCTTTTTCTCACGTAAAGGTTGACAAGATACAATACGCCGAAGATGGGGCTGGACCACAAAAAATATTTATTTGTAAACCACATTTGAATTAAAACAAAATTTGCGTTAAAGACCAAGGCAATGATAAACCCGACATCATAAAATCTCAATAAAAACCAACATAAACATAATTATCTGAAACCAACTAAAATAAAATAGACTTCGGGCCTATGCCCATACAATAATTGAATAATAATAATACTGAAATAGTTGAGAAACTAGTCCAAAATCAATAATATGAAGTCCGATACACAAGGTGATACTGGACAACTGATCTCTCGATAGTCCATCTATCCCTGTCTAAGAGCACGTGGGGGTGGAATATTTATAATTTTGGTTCAATGCCCTAGAGTGTGAAGAATTAACTTACTAAATTTATTTGTGCAAATGTACAACTAATTTAAAGTGAATGTTTCCCAACGTCACTCATAAAGACAACATGTCTCAATCCTCATCTAAAAGCATGCATGTATAACCACCCAAATCCCGATACAGATAATTAATAACTACGAACGACTATGTAATAGTGCATCAAGAAGGATAGATATGTCGAAATAGCGTTAACTATATTCAAGTTACGATTTCTCAAATTTCCCCGAGGTACCATCCGTAAAGTGACAACATCCGTCACCATTAAAATTACCAAGTATTGGGTCTGCATTTTATAGTCTACAACATTAGACTTTGGAATTTCTTTCATTTATTTTTATGAATTATATTTGTCCTTATATATATGACACAAAGGAATCTGCCTATGTTATCTCGTACTTTCTCAATCGGTAAGTTCGTAGGAGTCTTCTATCCAAAACAAACGTCACCTAACACAAGGAAGTGGGGCGATACCTACAGTGTACACCATTGCATGACCTATACCTAGCGGTGACACATGGATCCCGACGTCAACACTTAACTCTTGTATGTGGCGTTGCTATGTAGTACCTGGTATATGACCTACACTAAGCCTAGTCCACCCATGACGACGTGTGCTCATGTCCTGAACGTGCGCTTCCAATTTGATAGGATAGTCCATGAACATAGGTATGTCCACTCAAAACCCAACTACATATTATCATATGTAAAGGTAATTATCCTAATAATTACACCTTTGCTGCCCGTACGGACTATCAATAATTATTCTAATATTAAATATCCTTTCTTTATATAATACAATCAACCATCTAGTAAATTCCTTTTGACAATTACATCATAAATTATCCTTTAGTTGCCCCGTATTGTATTTTTCCGAATCGATTCGTTTTGTCACATATACCTAGTTCTGCTAGTTTCTTATTACAAACATCCTTAATTTCTCTCCAAGGTTTCTTCCAATCGTTAATTCCTTTCCATAAATATGAGAATGAGTTCTTATTACTTGTCTTCACATCAAAGAACAATAATTTCCATATTATTACACCAATTCCTATCTCCAGTTCCCATATTTCATATGAGTTTTAACAAGAACTTTAACCCATATTTATTCCCCAACCACAACTTGTATAAAACATGCTATGGGGAATGTAACATGGAATTAAATAACCAATCTACAGATCAATTTTATGTACTAAAACCCCCTACATGCGAATTCAAGATTTCCCTAATTTTACTCAAGAACCCTAAGGCATCCATAATCAAACTTCAAGAATCGATTCCAAGATTATTGGGTTAATACCCTATGTTGTAATAAATCCTCTACATGCATGAGATTAATTCCTAACATTTAATCATCAAATTTTAATATAAAACCCATAAATCATATCAAGAAATTAAGAGGAATTCAACCTAAAATCCTTCTAATTTCTTTATATGGATTCTTCTTTTCTCTCTCCCTATGTGTGGTGTGGCTAAGGTTCAAAGAAATAACCTCGTGAAAGTTAATTAACTTCCTAATTAAAGTGTTTAGTTCCCAAATTTTGAGTTTGGTTAAAATCCTAAATTTTGAAGCCTCAAATGGGCGCAAATCCATACCCAGACTAGCCCAAAAGTTCCTGAACGTATCTACCTATGCCACGGGACAATTTCTAACGGCTTAAAACACCTAAATGATCCCGTATACGTCTCAATTATTTTATCCCAACATTATATATTTTAAAAATGTCACACATCATTTATGCCTTTCTTTCCGACACATGCAATTGACGTAAGCATTAACATACAAAGTCGACCACACGTTATTATGACATTACAACGAATAACATATTCGCAATAAATAATTTAAATTTACTGATTAAGTCCAATTTCCACAAATTTGTATTTTAATCCAAAAATACCGTTTTATTATTTATTCTAGAAAATCACAGGGTATTACATTTTTGATAAATGATCCCATAAAAAAATAGCATGTAACAAAAAAACATTTAAAAATAGTGTTTAACGAAAAAAATAGATTTGAAAAAAAAGAAAACAATTCTAAACGATTTTTTAGCAATATTAAAATAGTTTTGACGAAAACAAACATTTTTTAAACAAAAGCTAGTTTTCACAAAAAAATATTTTTTAGTGAAAAACAATTTTTCTTAGACATTACAGTTTCAACGCAGAAGTGAAACAATTTTAAGTGATAAAACACAGTTTTAATACAATTTTTTAGCATAAGTGAAACAATTTTTAGTGATAAAGTACAATTTTAATACAATTACCAATTCACAAATAGACTGACCAAAAGAAAAACAAGATCAACCAAACTAATCATGAATCACAAAAAATAGTTTTTAGGGAAAAACATAAAAAAATAATGTTTTAAATACAATTTTAGCGCAGGAGTGATACAATTTTTAGTGGAAAAAACAAAGTTTTTATTTTATTTTATTATTTTTAGGAACAATTATTTATTAAAATAGGGAGAAATAGCCTCTCCGATGGCACTTACAAGCGCTAAAGCAGGACTCTAGCAAAGGGAAACAAAATAAAGACAAAAAACATTTAGGTTATACGATGTCTTGAACGCGTACGCTTGCGAACTACATTCCAATTGTCATTTTCTGCAGAAGAATTTACGTAGATCGTGTTAACATCGTAATCCACCACTAATGCTGAAGCAAGTTTGGGGAGGTCCACGAATAATTTAATGTCGCTGTCATCGTGAATTTGATCACTAATAGGATTATCTTGGGATAACTCGTCACTTGTTTTAAAATTCTCTAAAGAGACCATATCTTCATCACTTTCAGTGTCTTCATCAGAAGATGATGTCTCCAAAAGATCATTGCGCAAAATAATTTTATCTCCTATTAATACAATGGAATCTCGATGGGTTAAGTTATGAATATAACTCTTTTTTTTCGAATTTGGGTTGTCAATAATTTGATCAGCGCGAGATTGAACAACGAATATTTGTTTAGGAAGCTCCTTCATTCCCTCGTCACTGTTTCTAATCTTATCACCAAAGCTGCCACATGAAGGCAAACCTTCGTTTCCATAATACTTCAAACCAGTAGCCATCGTGACAGTGTGAAGAGTGTGAAGTGACTGAGCAACAATTTCAGTGTCAACTGCTTCATCCGGAGGGACAATCTCATCTAATTTTGTACGATGAGGATCTACAACTACAACTTGCTCCCTATCTGCAAACTCAACAATCTCTTCATTTAAAACTTCCTCTAAATTTATGTCCACAATTTTCCTTTAAGCATTTTGATTCTCTTGGACTTTATTTATAGCTAGATCACTTTCTCCTGCTTCAGCACACCCTTGTTCCTCTACTATTGATTGCTTTTCCTGATATTCTTGGATCTTCTTTTGGTTTGTAGTAACTTTATTGATTGGTTGGATAGGATATTTTATGGATATTCTTCCATTTTTTGAAAAACTAAATATGCAACTACTATCATCATGACCTTTCTTTAAATAATTTGAACAATATTTAGGCATATTTTCCACCACCACTGCTTACCAAAATCCACTGTCTCCACTTCCAATCCAAACTCTTTTAGAGATATTCTTAGTCACGTCTACCTCAACACAGACACGAGCCATACTCGGTCTACTAAACTCTACAGTTGATGCATCCATTGACAGAGGCTGCCCAATTGGCCGAGCAATGGAATAAAGAGTAGATTTTGAGAAGAAATGTATTCGAGGATTAGGGAAACAAATTGAGATTGGGGAGATGCTACTTTCCATGTTAGGACTGAAAAAACATAGTTTTAAAATAAAGGAATATGTAAATAAGTGTAAGGAATATATTCCGGTAGGGCATTTAGAAAATAGGTGGGAAAGTACAGCGAACTGAAATCCATTTAAGGAAGGAAACATTTCGACTGTATGCGTATCAAGAAGAAAGATCTCCATCTTAAGGAGTGGAGGCTTTTCAATTCCTTTGTCAATTTTAGTCTTGGCATATCAATGATGGCTCGCCGCTTGTCCAAAGTTGGGCTTGGTTAAAGAAGATTTTGGTCTTAGCATATCATCCTTGTAATCGTTCTTGATAAAACCTTCAAGCATGAGGTTGTGAATTCCCATATTCAATACTTCAGCTACTATGACAAGAATCCAGATGAAAGAGGATCCTTTTGCTTCAGACCTGAGTTGGATTTAGAGAACCCTGAACTTTGCCCATTAAGGATTATAGAAATCTAATTATTGGATATGCATCTCCACGCTATATCAACCCATACTTATGAGAAGCCAAACTTTCTTAGAGTTTTAATTAGGAATAACCACTTCACCCCATCATAAGCCTTAAACATATCAAGCTTTATGATCACATTAGATCCATGGACCTTTCTTCCTAAATTTCCCATTATTTCTTAGCAAAATAAGATATTATCAGTAATCATCCTTCCATTAATAAATCATGTTTGGGATTTACTAATGATATCTGAAAGAATATAAGAGAGTTTAGAAGCCAATATTTTGGTAATATTTCGAAGAAAAAGTTGCAGAAACTAATAGGTCTGAACTCAAAACATTTGGAATCGCCTTTTCTTTTAGGGATTAAGATAATATTTGTATTTGTCCAAATTTTGGGCATTTCACCTCTAGAAAAATATAGCTAATAACATTTAATAAGTCTACCTTAATAATATCCTAGAATTTTTAATAAATGTTTCATAAAATACATCAGGGCCTGTATTACTATTTGCCTTAAGGATGGATATAACTTTCTAAACTTAATCATCTGAACCTCACCAAGCATTTGACACTAGCCATCAAATATTTGATTAGGTATAACTTTAAGGATATCCTATTCACCATCTATACCCACTGACTTGAACAACTGTGGATAATGACTTATGAATTCCTCTTTAATACTAGAAGGAGATTTTATCTAGTCCCCTTCCACATTCTTAATCTTATGAATCATAAGATTGGATCTCTTCAATTTTACTAATTGATGGGAAAATTTGGTATTGGAGTATCCTTCTTTAAGACATTTACCAAGCATTTTTTATTTCAAAAACTCTTCTTCATTCTTTAAAGCATTGCTCAGACCTGAGTTAACAAGAGATAGATGCTGCCTGCTCTCAGGAGTAGGACACTCCTCATTTTGAACATTAGTGATGTCACTTCATCGTACAACCTGGTAACTTCATCAAATATATTTCTATAATTTGATTTTTTCCAAGTAACTAGCTTTCTCTTAAGTATTTGAAGTTTAGAGAAGAAGACTCTAAAAGGATTACTCGAGATAGGTTGGGACCAACATTTGAGGATCAGATTTTTTATTTTACGATTATTTCACCAAATGTTTTGTAATTTCAAAAGGATAGAAAAGGAATCAGAGGGATTTAATGGATAATAATAGGGGGAATGGTCAGAGCAGGATTTGTTTAGGTGATTTGGGTGAAAATTGGGGAAGAAGGTAATCCATTCATAAGAAGCAAATCCCTTATCTATTGTAGCCCATATCTTTCCATTATCTCTAAATTTTGAGCATGTATAATCCACTTCCAGTAAGGATGGATTAGAGATGAAACTATTAAAATCCTCTATTGCCCCATAATCAATTTAATTACCACCTAGATTTTCCTCACTACAAGTCAAAACATTAAAATCTCCCATCATCAACCATGGATGACTATTAGAGCAGGCCTTGTGTCCAATCAAAGAACTCCATAGAGAAACACTTTCTTGTCTTGTGCATTAAGCATATACTGTTTTATTAAACTTCATCTTCCTGGAGAAGTCTTTGTAATACAACTAAAATTCCTCCAATAAAGGAGGATAGATCTTTGGATCAACTTCTAAGTCAGAGGCAGCTAAACAATCATGGAGAGATCTTTTATCTATTAAGGGGATCTCACTAGCTCTTGGATAAAGCATGAGGTTTTCCACTACTATCACTTTATCTTGTTCAACTTCCATATATTAAATCTAATGGATAAAAGTTTGGATCTTGGATGATATCTTTGAAATGTTTGGGGCAATTGAGGCTTCTTTAGTGTTTTGAAGGGACCAATTCTTGACAGTAGAAGAGATAATAGGGTTTAGTGTTGGAGTTCTTATGGGATTTATATCAAGAGATACTTTGGTTCATTTAAGAGGGAGATTTTTAATGATTTTTGGATCTATATTAGGATGAACATGATTATGGTTAACATGAGGTTGCAATTCTGAATGAGTTTGATTTGTTTTTTCTTTGGTAGTGGTTTTGATTTCTTTCTTATGGACATCATTGTTGATCAAGATTTATCTCAAAATGTCATGAGCCATATGAAAACATTCAGTACAATAAGATGGAACACTTTCATAGAGGATTTTCTGCTAAAATCCATATTTTCCATAATCTATCCATACTCGATCAGGTTTGTGGGATAAGAGGTCCACTATAATGATTATAAGAGGCTATAGAGACATCCAACTCGAGGGCCTTCCTAACCACCTGAACAATATAATATTGAGAGGACTTTGAAAAGAAATGAATAGGGAGAGCTAGAAGAGAAATCCATACTAGAGCAATATGACACTCCTTCCCAGGTCCAAAATCTGGGCTCCACTTAAAGGTTCTCCTTGTAAGTCTTCCTATAATACATTGATTTGTCATCCATAATTGAAGAGTCCATTATTTTGTATCATTTATACCCAAATATTGGGCTTATTAACCCTGTTCCATCACAAATTAAGAGCTTTTTAGGTGAAAAATAGAAGTTTGAAATAAATTTAAGTTAATGATGCAATTTTAGCAATCTCAAGAGGTAGAACCATAATTTCATAAACTTTATGAGCCAAAAAATAAATTTTAAATGTTTATCTTGGTAACATGAAGTTTATTACAAAATTTGGTTAAATTTTGAGTTAAGAAGAGTGATATATGATTTTTAAATGGTTAATTTTCTAAAATTTTAGACCATTAATTTATATTAATTATTTTTATTTTGCATTTTTACAGGTGCCCCAGGAGTTCGAACAACAAAGGAGTTGATACACAAAATTTGTCAGGATATGATGTGACATTATGCAATAGACACATCTGTACTAAAAACTACTTATAAATTCCTCCGAGTGACCGTTGATATCATGCCATAGCTTTTTTGAAAGGTATTAGAAACACTCGGACCTTTCTTGTTCGAACGAATTTGAAAATGAAAAGTTTTGAAGGGGAAAAAGCAGTTTGATAAATCTGTTATGAATAGTTAAAATATAAAAATAAATAAATATATACAATAAACATACCAACAAGTCTTCCCTTATTTACTCCCACATGCACCCCAAAGCTACTCCTTACCTTTAATTTCATCCCACACGTTCTCAAAAGATTCTGCTAATTTAGCCATAATTTAAGAGACTTTTATTTTAATTATTTAAAAATCTCACAAGTTAAAACTCTCATTCGTCACACTTTCACTTACAAAAAGAGCTCATTAGACACAATTTGAAGGAGGAAGAGTTCATACACAATTTTAGAGACAAAAAATGTGTGAATGTATTTTAGGAGCCCAAAAAATAATAAATACTTATTCTTTTATTTTTGAGTGTTTGTGGGACATATTTTCGTATTCAAGATTTGGGAAGTCTTGTTGGATTGAGATTCAAGTATTGGAACTTCAATTTTTGAAAGTGATTATGAATAAAAACATTATTTTATCTTGTAATATTTGGGTTTTAATTATTATGCTAGCTTAATTTAATTTCTTGGATTAGGTGAAATTAGCATGATTAGTTAGTGTGTGTTTTAATAAGTTTAATTCACTTAAATCCCCAATTTATTTGAAAAAGGTTTTAAAAATACGGTATTCATTTAAAATAGTCACAAGAATGATATTTTAAACCTTCAAAACTAGTTATTTTATTCACATCCTTTGATTTTATGTTCTTACGTTTGAAGAATTATGCTTATATTAAATTGTTGGATCGGCCATGCTTATGTTTGACATTAAATACTTAAGAGTGATATTTTTAAGGGAATAGGGATTTTTGGCATCTAAAAAGAGGTATAAAATATTTGATTTGAACTTTAATGTTTTCATCATTAGAAATTTACGGGACGCCAGGGTAATATTTAGTTAAAAAAGTGAATTATGAATTGACTAATTAATCATCAACTAGTAAAAATAGTAAACGGATCCGAAATCCAAGTAATCTCTCTCATATTTGTTACATACTTTGAGTTCACTCCTCTATTATTATTTTATTTTATTTTATCCCTACATTATGTTTCTACACCAATATTGTCTAGTTGGAAAGTCAATAATTTATAAGAATTGACCAAATCTCTGTGGGTTCGACCCATACTTACACTAGCTATATTACAATAACCCGTGCACATAATAGTTAAGACTTAACAAACAAGTTTTTGGCGCTGTTGTTGGGGATTACGGTCGATGTTAAAAATATTGATATTCGGACTAGTTTAATTTTAAAAAAAACATAGATTTAAAAAAAATAAAAAATTCCAAAATTCCAATAGGAATTTTTTTTGTATTATTTCCAGAACATAAAAATAAAAAAATGTGTTTAAAATAAGATATGAGTCTCTAATGAGTCAATAGTTCTTTTTTACACTAGTTATCTGACAAAAGTACTTAAAAGTTTGAAAATTTGGGAAATATTATTTTTTCCCTCAAAATTTCAAGAGTTCATATTTTTGTAAATTGAAAAAAAAAATATCTTTTTAATTAACAATATTTAAATCCTAAAATGAATATTCAAAAATAAGTAAATTTTTTTTGTAATTCTTGTAGAATATAATTTTATTCGTTTTCATCATAAAAAATAAAAAATATAGTTTATCCTTATAATTTATTATTTTAATTTGTTACTTTTCTTTTTCTCGTGGTAAGTACACCGTAAATGAATGTGTAATTATAATTCTATTTAATATTTTTTAGGTATCACTTTATGATTGGTATAGTTTTTTTGTGTTCTTTTAAAGGGGGGAAAAAAAGAGAAGAAAAAAAAGAGACGAAAAAATTCCTGAAAGTAAGCAATCGTGTAAAAGCGCTAAAGTTACTTGTGCAGTCTTGCCACGCGCACAAGGTACTCTCAGAGACGACTGAAATGTAGGCGACATTTCCCTCCGATCTACGTCAAATAAAACTTCGGCCCGACGTGAACAAGTGACCGTAAACGGTCCACGCCACAGGTAAGTCTTGTGTGCTCCTTACGTGAAACTATTTTTGCACATTTCAATAAGCACGTTGGATAATTTCACTTAAGGGTCAAACCCAATAGCAAGATAATGGCCCAAAAATCACTAAGTTACCCGAGCATTTGCATTACCCAAGCCATAATTTTTAACTTAAAATTGATTAGACATTGTCCATTGGGTATCACATAGCTCATAGGAAAACTCTTAACAAGGTTAGGATTAAAAACTACTCCAATGCAGACTTGTCAAATTGGTTCCATTTTGACATTTAATAGGATTAGTGGGTTTTAATTAATCATACCAAACACCTACCTGGAGGAAAAAAATGGAATTTGAGGCGATAGTTCGTAGTTGGCCATCTTTTAAATTCTTCCTCTTAAAAGAATATGAGCTTTCTATAAACGCGACTAGCAAGGATGGTCACAAATACAATTTTTATTTTTGTATTTTTATTAATTTAATTCCCAAGCACAAAAAACCAATTTGAAACAAAATTTAATCTTTGATTATATTAGTTATGAAGGTAAACATGTGTTAAAAAATATATGAATATGCTATGCATTCAAGAACACAACGGTTGAGGAAAAAAATCATTTCGGGAAAAATCTTTTATTCATCACTTTAGAAATATTACAAGACAATCGACTTACAGATTACTTGATACCAGCCACAAGTATAACACGCTAATCTTCACAAATCTCTAAAGAAAATCACTCAGTCCAGAGTGGTCCACACACGGCCTTCCACACACGGTATCCACCTATCATCCTTTTTCTTCAGCAATGATCCCCTCTTTCACCCCCTAACCCCATTAGGATATAATTAACTAAATAGTTCACAAACCACATATTTTTAAGCCAAAGCCTACTAATTTTTTAATTTGACATACTCTAAAATCACGAGTCCCGTGGCTACACGGACGATAGCTACATGTTACATTGGTCCCTTGTGAGGTGTTTTTGCAACTTGCGAGGCCCGTTTGGATCTATTTTTTAATTTTCGATCTTTAAAGACAAGTTTTTAAGCTTAAGTTTAAATATTTACAAATTTTGATTAAAGAAAATAGCTACTAAAGAAAAAAATTATAAAAAATAATTAAAAAAAATATCTTAAATGAAAACAAAAAAAATAGATCAAACTTGATATTATCCATTGTATACCGAGAGATACGAAAGGGTGTCAACAGTTTATTTAAACCGCAGAAATAGTGACTAAGACTTGTGATATTGTCTCTAGTTAAAAGTCCTCACTATATACAAAAGATTAAATTGATATTATCCATTGTATACCTTGTGTTTTTTTGATAAATAGGTAGAGACTAAAAAATTAAGATTTATTCAGACTTTGATCCTGAGTCATTTTGTTACGTTGAGTTCCACCCTCACTATTTCCCTTATAGAGTGTGATTTGCCCTTAAGGGCACAATAGACTAACAAAAAGAAAAACAAGATCAAACTTACTAATCATGTACTCATAACAAATATATTAACAAAATTGAAACAACAATCCAACAATCTAATATATTAAATGAAAGTCATATACACTTTCAAGACGAATATGTGACACTTCCCCAACGTTACTCAATTACAGTTTTCGTCAGGTAATGCTTATTTCAAATTCAGAATAATGCCTTGTCCATGAGGTTGTTAAATGTAAATTTGAGTTGCAGTCTAATAAACGATATTTAATGCATAATATAACTCAACCTTGTTATCCCTTGAAATACTATTATATCTCACTCAATACCACTTGAATATTGCCACGCCTGAGGTGATTGAATAATGTCGCAATCCATCAAATTGTAAAGAGTGAATTACCAATGTGGCCCTTAATGTATAGAAATTGTTTGTATTAAGAACTTAAAGTATTTTTTGTTTACATTGAACTCCATAAGTATCTTCATGGTGTCTGTTAGGCACTTCCATCCACTTTGACCGTTATGTTTAACCAAATTTGAGAGTAAAAGTGATATTTTGGGTTCCTAATCATTAAAAAAAGATTAAATATTTATTAAAAAATCGTTTTGTATGAAATTTAAAAAAAAAAGTTTTTGAACATTTTTATTTATAGAAACCGTATTTGTAAAAAAAATTCAATATGAAAAAATTTAATGCTTTTAAACAATTATTATTTACACCAAGTGTCCATTTGATTAATAAGTTAACAAATTCAAATGTTTAGATAATTTTTCAATTAGGGTTGTCAGAGAATATTAACTTTTCAAGTGACAAAAGTCCGATGTTTGATAGAATAAATCACAAAGGAGAAAAATGAAAAAAAAAGGATATTTAAAAAAAAACGATTTTTAACAATACAAATACCTATTAAAGAAAAGTTTCTAACAAAATAATTTTTACAACTGTCGTACAACTGTACACATTGTCGTACAACTGTACACATTGTCACATGCACTACGGTTGAATTGTATCGACAAAATCCTCCATTTCTTGGACTTTTTCTCTATAAAAAAAAGTTGATTACATGTCAATGTGATACACATTTAATCAACTTTTTCCATGAAGTATTATCACAAGATATTTGATTACATGTGATACACATGACTTCAACTTTAACTTTATTAAAAAAAAACTGAATTGCTTTCATTATTTTCACAACAGTCTTCGAAATGTTTCCAAACTTGGCTAGCAATATCACTTAGGCTAAATAAATGATCCGGATTTTCTTCAAAGCCATGTAAACAACACCCACATCTCGAAACTATAGGGATTTTGATATTCTTCAAATTTTGATCTAGAGGAAGCCCGTCATAAAATAATCGCCACATGAATATTGAGACTTTTGGCGCTAGACGATTATCCCAAAAAATTTTTTAGGAACGCTGGACACAGTCTCTATGCCTTAATTGATTCCAAGAAATTTTGAAAGTAAATCCCTTATCCACCAAAGAGAGAATAGATTGAAAAAGATCTTCCGGATTCTGAAAAAGCCAAATACCTTCCATTCTTTTCCACGTAATGCTCGTTAAAGAGATTGAACCTTTAAAATTATTAGTTACAAGTTTCTTGTATTTTTTTATTCATAAATTCAGCCCATAGAAAATTATTTGCAAGAAATTTGACCCATAATTTACAGGTGAAAACTTTGCAAACATCCATTGTATCTCTGAGACCAAGACCTCCTTCTTCCTTTGGCAAACACATTTTATTCCACGATACCCAGTGATGTTTATTGATCTCGTCCTACTGACCCCAGAAGAAATTTGCATTGACTTTATCTAAGTCATCTATAGCCGAGATTGTAGGATTAATAGCTTCAAACCAGTGCAACCCTAATGTATTAATCACAGATTTTATAAGAACCAATCTACCGGCATGCGATAACTGTTTACTGCTCCAACTTGAAATTCTGCCATGCGCTTTTCCAAGAAGAGGTTGAAAAATATGTCTACGCTTTCTACCAATAAATAGAAGAACATCCAAGTAGCTGGTGGGGAGATTTTTTCGAACAAATCCAGACTGGTTCCGAATCCGGGTAGCACGCAGATTACAGCAGCCGGTCGACACAATAAAACAACTCTTAGAGCTATTAACAAGCTGACCCGAATGCGCTTCATATAGGTGAAGGAATTTCATTAAATTAGCAATGGAAACTTTTTGACCATTCATGAAAAATAAAATATCATCAGCAAACAACAGAGACGTTATAAGAGGACATCCGTTGGGAATAGAGAATTTCTTAATTTTATTAAGTAAAGCCAACTCGTGAATATGAGATATTGACATGAGATATGATTGTTCCAAGTTATTTTTACAAAGAACTTTATGTCTTTTTAAAAAAAAATGGTTTGTTAATAACACTATATATATATATATATATATATATATATATATACACACACACACACACACACACACACAGAGAGAGAGAGACTCCTATGCATACTCAAGTTTACACACCAAATTTGCACATCTATTTTTTAAAATATTATAAAAAAATTGAGTTGTTTTTTTGTTATAATTAAACATTTCGACGGACTCTTATAAAAAAATCAGCTCCAAATTTTTTTTTTGTTATTTTATAAAAATCGGTTAAACTATCACAGCTTTTAAAGCACTTTAAAAGTGTAAAAGTTTGACCCATTTTTTTAAAATAGAAAAAAAAGTGACATGGTTTTTTTATATGGTTCATTGAATTGTTTAAATATTACATAAAAAATCAACTCAAAAATATTTTGAGTTTATACAATAGTTTGCATATATATATGATCTTTTGCGGACTAGTCCGCATTTAAAGAATACGAACCGAACATGAGTCACCTAATGGTGCGCCTAGAAATTATCGCCTAAATTATAGGCACAATCTCTTTTTTTTGGGGGGCTCACCGCCAGGTGACATATGTCCGGTCCGTATTCTTAAAATGCGGACTAATCCACACGAGAGCAGGACTGTATATATATATATATATATATATATATATATATATATATATATATATATATATATAGAGAGAGAGAGAGAGAGAGAGAGAGAGAGAGAGATAATAAACAACTCAAATAATATAAATAAAAGTTAAATAAAAATACATTGATTTTTTTTGTTATTTATTTCAAATGAAAACAAACACAAAAATTGGTATGATACTTCTGAACAAAAAGCAAACATTAAGAGAAAACGGACCGGATAATTTATAAGAATGGAAAATTTGATAAAAGGAATAATTGTGAATAGCAAATAAAAAATATATAATTCCAAAAATTCAAAAGATAAAAATGAAAGGTTTAAGTAACAGAAGTTTGGATTTTTTTTAATTTTTTTGGCAAACTGAAAGCTAACTTTAAAAGAAAAAGGTCTGCTATTTTTTACAAAAGGCCTAACACAAATTGAAAACTGACGAGATACTTTTATTTGTTCTATTATCATTACAAACTGCTATTGCTTTTAGAGAGTACGTTTGACGGTTTTAGCCTTGGTTTGATAAGGTTAAGGTTTCACACAATCCTCTATAAATACGTCATGGGGATATAACAAACAATCATATAAAAGAAGGACATGGAAATGAAGAAGGTTTGTTTCATGACAGTGTTGGTGGCTATGGTGCTTATGGCAACCATTGTCTCCTCCACTGACAGTTCTCTTGCCAACAATCGTAAAATATTAGACCCCAACATTCTCCTCAATGTTCATAGTTCCCTTGGTGAATGTTGGGGTAAGTTTTGCGCTCCTTGGAGCCCCTGCCAATCAGGTTGTACTTGCATTGGAACAGGTGACTTTGGTGCTTGTGGGAGTCTGTGATTTGGATTGAGCAATTCTATATACAAACACACATATATGTATTTGTTTATATTTATTTATGTGTATGTGTGTTTGTGTGTACGTTTTTACTAAATAAGCTCACTCTAGTGTGCCAGGGATATCTACATATGTGTATTTATTTGTGTATGTGTGTGTAAGTTTGTATTAAATAAGCTCAGTCATGAGTTCAATGGGCATCTACATCTTTGCTTGTTACGGTATTGATCAGTGGAAATTATGCATGTGTTTATTCTATATAACTATGTTTTATCGTATCTGCTATATTCCGGAGTGATTTGCCTACATGGGTGATGAATCTTAATCCATTTAATTGGATTAATAATATTAATATTTGTTTATACGTATTTCATGTACATGTAAATACTTGATATTATATGTTGGACAACCGAAATGATTAACTTCTACTATGGACATGACAATGGTGTCCACAATTGATGGATAGGCCATAAAATTATATTAATCTCTAAGTGGATATAATTTCTAAACAACTATCAAGATGAAATGATATTTCCCCTCATTTCTATCCATTTAAAAGTCAACTTAATCGGATGGTTCAGAGAATATCTTTTGTGTCGCAAGAACAAAAGAACTAATGGTTTTGGGATTTTGCATATTAAGGTTAATCACCAAGATAACATTAGATTTGTATTTGTGGATTATGAGTAACCATTGTTTCCAATCCAACAAAAGTCATGATTTCAAGACATACGTGAAACCGGTCTTGGATTCAAGCTCGAACAAGGTCGTCACAACAAGCTGGCGTTCGATTCATAATTTTCGCATATTCGGCAAGATCTGAATAATTATATTACATGCTATGTATTATTTTCTCGTAGGTTTATTTCTACATTGGTATCAGAGATATTTTGCTTGTTAATTCCCCATTTGATTACAATTTTTTTTTACGAATAATGAGTGAGATAGAAGATGTCATAAATGGGTCTACAAAATTGCGAAATTTCAAAATTCGAGATTTATTATTAAAGACGATGAACAATATTTTTTCTCCGTAACTTTGCACACTATTTCGAAGGCCTTGTGGTAACTAAGAAATTAATTCCTTTGTACATAAATATTTATGTCACAAAGATTTTAGAACAACGTATACATTGCAGTTTGTAGATAATTGTTGATGGAGATAAGGTCTCCCAAACAATGCCATTTAAAATCATAAATATGGAATTTTTTAGCGAAAACATGATGAACAATATTTTTTCCCACATTTTTTTAGGAAAGTACAAATTTGGGCCATTTTTATAAAAAAATGGCATTTATGAAATATTTATTTATGAAATATTTCTAGAGGCCAAAGATGATTTATTTGTACACGGGTTAATTTATTTAAATTATTGCACTGTTTACGCATGGTTTTATTTGACCACCGAACACTATTGGTGTGATTGGGTCGCTCCCTTAGAAAGCAAATGTGACCAATTCTTCCACTTAAAGGACTAGGTTATGTGTTTGTCAGCTAAAATGGATGATTATATTAACTATTTATTAAGAGCTTGTGTTTGTTTATTTATTCTCGTTTATGCTTGTCCCTATGTAAATGTCCAATCAAGAGATCTCAGTTGGGCTTGTTTGTAGGTGAAATGTATTGCGAGGAGAGAGTTCTAATTATTTGAAACGAATTATGTAAGGAGATGCATTTGACACTCTGCACACTTTAACATTGAAGGTGGCTAGTCCCTGCTACCAGCCCACGCCGACCATCAGAATATAATACCATTCTTAACATGTGATAGAAATAGACATTTTTTTTACATTATACAATCTAAAATTTAATCCAACAAATATTAACATCCACACAATAAAAAGGATCACCCTGCGAACTCTAGAATAAAACTCAACTCCGAAATGTAGGTTAGTACTTAAATGAAATCATCCAATTGTAATTCCAACTGAAAAGAAACGGTAAATAAATGTGTTACCGAATGGCCCAAAAAATTCATAAATAACGGTCTTATAAATAAAACGTCGTATGCACCCCACTAATCTCGAATCCAACCTAAGCAATTGCTCCAATAACTATACCTGAAATTTTAGTCAACTGAATAGGTCAGAGCCCACCGCCTGAATACCAACTACTTCTCCCAATTAGAATTCGTTAATCCATACATAAGCATCATACGAGATTAATATTACAATTTAATTTTTAAATTATGCGATATGAGAACATCCGAGAAATATAAAGCAATACTAAATACACAAATAGCTAAGCCACCTCATTATTCAAATACAATTATGTGATAACAATATTGAATTGGTTCGAAACCTTTATCTTACTCAATTGAATTATTTAACTATTCTTATTAGTTCAATGCCACTATAACTAGTCAGCATTTTTACTGGTCCTGCACATACTACTCGTGCGCTTGAGTTTCAACACATCATATCCATTCCTATCACTATAGTCAGCCAACCCAATTTCGTTAGCTTTGCACACACTCGTGAGGTTTCGCGCACGACACATCACTATTGCCAGTCATCCCAATTATCGTTAGCACTACACATACTCGTGTCGTCAACATACACACACGTCACTATAGCCAGTCAACCCAATTATCATTAGTCGTGTACATACTCGTGTGACAACTTCATTTTAATACCCGTTTCTTATCTATGGAATTAATTATTTATTTATTAATAAAGAGCTCTTTATTCACAATTAGCCCCACCCATAATTCGGCCTTCACAATCAAAATCATCCCTTGTTCCATTCCTATAGATCACTAAACCATGACAATTACCCAGACTAGCCCAAAAGGTCACCTACTTATATACCTATGCCGCATGACAATTTCTAAAAGTTTAAAACACCTAATTAGCTCGTATACTCCGCGAAATACGTCGCAATTACTTTATCCCAACATTATATGTTTTAAATGTGTCAAACATCATTTGTGCCTTTCTTTATGACAAATGCAATTGATGTAAACATGAACATACTAAGTCAACCACACATTATTCTGACATAACAACGAATTATATATTCGCAATTAATAATTTAAGTTTTTGATTAAGTCCAATTTCCACAATTTTTTTAAACCAAAAATACCTTATTATTACATATTCTTCAAAATTACGGGGTATTACATTTTCGATAAATGATCCAATAAAAAAACAGCATGTAAAAAAAACATTTATAAATTAGTGTTTAACAAAAAAATAGCTTTGACAAAAATTAAACAATTCTAAAAGATATTTTTAACAATATTAAAATAGTTTTGACTGAAATAATTTTTTTTAAAGAAACATGTTTTTTCACAAAAAAAATTATTTTTTAGCGGAAAACATTTTTTTTAAACAATACAGTTTTAGCATATAAGTGAAACGAGTTTAAGTGATAAAACACAATTTGAATACAATTTTAGAGCATGAGTGAAACAATTTTTTAGTGATAAAATACAATTTTAATGCAATTACTATTTCGCAAATCGACTCACAAAAAGAAAAACAAGATCAAACAAAATAATCACGAATTGATACAAAAGCCCATCTATTTAATATATTAAATGAAAGTCGTATACAATTTCAGGAAGAATATGTGACACTTCCCCAACATTGCCCAATTATAGTTTTCGTCAGGTAATGCTTATTTCAAATTTAGAACAATTCCTTGTCCCTGAGGCAGTTAATAAATTTTCATTGTAGTCTAGGGCGTTGTGGTTGAAAGAGGGGGATTAGAATACCAAATTTTTCCATGCTGTTGAGAGTTCTCACAGGCGCGGTAATCACATCAAGAAAATTGAAGTGGGGGGGGGGGGGGGGGGGGAGTGGTGCTTGAAGAGGATAGAGAGGTAAGGGGGGCCATTTCTTAGTTTTATGAGGATATTTTTAGGGAAAAGGAGATGTGGAGGCCCAATCTTGATGAGCCAAATTGGGGAGTATTTCTACTTCTGAGGCTGTTGAGATTGAGGGCATCTTCACCGAAGAGGAGGTTGTGCAGGTTCTCAAATCGATGTGTGGGGATAAGGTGCCCGGGCCTAGCGATTTCTCGATGGCTTTCTTTCAGCATTGTTGGACCATTGTTAGGATTGATGTGATGGATGTCTTTGATGAGTTCCATGACCATGTCTACTTTGTGCCTAGATTAAATGCGACCTTCATCTATTTGATCTCCAAGAAGGGGGGCACTTATGATATCATAGATTTTAGACCCATCAGCTTGAATGGTAGTATCTGCAAACTACTCACCAAAGTGTTGTCGGTTAGACTTAGAAAGGTCATTGATCCTCTGATTTCGGAGTCCCAAAATGCTTTCGTTGGAGGGAGGCAGATTCTTAACGCAGTCTTGGTGGCCAATGAGTGTGTGGATTGTAGATTAAGGAGTGGGGATCCTGGTATTATGTGTAAGCTCGACATTGAGAAGGTGTATGATCATGTCAATAGGAATTTTCTTCTGTACTTATTGAGGAGGATTAGATTCGGCGATAGGTGGTGTCAGTGGATCAGGAGGTGTGTTTCGACGGCCAGGTTCTCGGTGCTCATTAATGGGGTTCCAGAGGGTTTCTTTCCGAGTACTCGTGGTCTTCGTCAGGGGGGCCTTTATCCCCATTAATGTTCATCTTGGTCATGGAGGAGTTTAGTAGGATGATGGGGAGGGTGGTAGAGGCGGGGTGGACCAGGGGGTTCTATTTTGGGATTACGGGTCCTAATTTTATTACGGACTCTCACCTTCTATTTGCGGATGAGCTCGGAAGTCACCAGTCTGGAGGTTCTTGTGTTTGTCGAGGAGCTAAAATCTGTTATGTAGTTGTGTTATCTGAGTTCTGTTATCATACTCGGGGGTCTGTTATTTGCTTTATGTTCTTTTTTTAGTAGCAGGTTAGCTACTTTATATACTCCCTGTATACGAGTTCGCTCCCTTAGTGAAGGTTTTTTAATGGCATTTACTTATAAAAAAAATGGACGATAATTAATGCATATTGTAACTCAACCTACTTATCCGTTGTAACAGTATTATACCTCACTCAATACCATTTGGATATAGCCACGCCCGCGGTGATTGAATAATGTTGCAATCCATCAAATTGTAAAGGGTGAATTACCTATGTGGCCCTTAATGTATAGAAGTTGTTTGTATTAAGCCCTTAATGTATTTTTTGTTTATATTGAAATCCTAAATAATCTTTATGGTGCCAGTTTGACACTTCCATCCACTTTCACCGTTATGTTTAAGCAAATTTGAGAGTAAAAGTGGTATTTTTGGTCTCTGATGATTTTTTAAATCTTTTTTTATCATTTTTATTAATAGAAACCATTTTTCAAAAAAGAAATTTCAATATTAAAAAATTTAATGTTTTTAAAACAATTATTATTAACATCAAGTGTCCATTTGATTAGTGAGTCAACAAATTCAAAAGTTTATATAATTTTTCAATTAGGGTTGTGTGAGAACATTAACTTTTCAAGTGGTAAAAGTGATGAAAACGCGTGATGTGGATCCCCGGATTTTAATTTTCTCAATTAAAATTTAATTTATAATTTCCTTTTATAAAACATGAGATGCGGAAGCGTAAAGATGGTTAAAAAAAACAGATGTTAATCAAATTTTAATTTTCTTAAAATTAAACCAAGTGAAATTAAACAAAACACAAAGTATTAATTTTCACTTAAACCAAGTTAATTCATCCAAGCCCTAGAATTTACCTAAGTCTTAATTATCAATATTCGGAAGTTAGGCCAAACCAATTTTAGCAAATGACTTGAATTAACTAACTTTACCCGATATTTAATTTGAGTCCAAATTAAATTAAGTGTGATAATTTAAACCAAATTTTATCTTGAATTATCCTAAGCATGCGTTCTAAATTTTTTATGCAAGATAAAATAAATCAATCACACTACGCCGTGATGTACGAGGAAAAACCCAAGACGGGAAAAAAACCTCGGACGGCCCTAGCCAAAAATTCACTAGATACGGAATTACCAGTACGAGACAAAGGACTTACAACACACGACTCGATCCCTCTCAAGTCTCGACGCTTCTTCTTGTAGATACCTCTTCCTAGCGAATAACCTTGGAACACCACCGCGGTCTCGGAATCCACCGATTGGACTTTATATGGTCACCGTCGCCCGTACATGAAGCCTTTCTCCAAGCGGGTAAAACAATGCAAACTGCTCTTCAATTCGGTGTAGAGAAAACCGGTGCCAAACTCCAAGAAATTGATATGTATATAAGAACTTGGAATAAACTCATTTGGGTGTAAACAAGAGTGATGTATATTTTTCTCTAAAAAATCTCACTCAAAACATGATCTTTTTCCACCTTTAATTTTTCTCTCAAAACACTCTCTAGGAGTTAAAAGGTTATCAAAAAGATTGATTTTCAAAAGTGATTCCCACACATGATAAAGTCTGAAAAAAGTTTGTTAAAAACTAAGTGGGGAAGTGGGTGAAAAAACTGCTCAAAACTGCCAAAAACTGTTCCCGCTTGACATCTCGTTCGAACGACATTTCGTTCGAACGAGTCTTCTAACGAAGCTCCAGTATGGACTCGTTAGAAACTCGTTGGAAATCTCGTTAGAACGAACAATCTCGTTCGAACGACATTTCGAACGAAGGTCCAGTATACCTTAGTGGGAAGTCGTTGGCAAACTCGTTCGAACGACATATCGAACGAACTTCCAGAAATTTTGGAAAATTCGATTTTAGCCCATAAAACTTTATAAACTTATTTTAAAGTTCTAATTAATTATTTCTGAAAATAAAACACAGTTTTTATTAAACCTAACACCCAATAAACTTGTTCCCAACTCCTATATATATAATATTTCATTCATACCTTGGGATCATGGAACTATGGTTGATGACGTAGAAACGAGGCACGCAAACCGGCATTTTTGATGAAGCATTATACTCTTTGCCGCTACGTCTTCAACAAACACTTCATAGGCTTTGAGAATATTACAATTAAATACTATCCTATGAATAAATGTTTTTGTCCGGAATTGAGCCAAAACTATATATGGACTCAATTGGAAATTTATGTCCTTACAAATCTCCCCCTTTGGCTATTCCGGGACGAAAACTAAAAAAAAATCCTAAAGGGCCGTCAAGCTCTACTAGACTCAAAACATAACCCACCCAAACTTGACTCAACCCAAGGATTAAACGCTTTGCCATTGAAAGATGTCGCTTTAGTAGAATTCCTGCACACTTAAGAAAACTCATCAAATGCATAGGGAATATCAAAATATTAAATGCAATTAATTAATTACTCCCCCTAAATTAATTTTCCCCTTTATCAAACAAATGTCATACTTAGAAAGACGTCTCCCCCTAAGATAAATCTCCCCCAAACTAAGATACGATAATAATAGGATTAGATACCATTTCTCCCCCTATCATTCTCCCCCTTTTTGTTCAGGAATAGACAAAGGCTAAAGAAGCAAAACATAAAAGCATGTTGAAGCTTAAAGTGATAAGACATGAAAGCATATGGCTACAAAAGCAAGGCAAAGGCAAAAACAAAATATCATATATATATGTACTAGAAATATATCAATAATGCACACGCACATATACATACAGATATAAACACGCACATGACACAAAATACAATAAGTTTGCACACTCGAATGGCAAAAATGTGTCATATGGAAACGGAAGTGTAGGGGTGTGAACTAGCAACAATTAAATTTAGACCCAAACACTTAATAAACGTTCACGGAGTTCTCATTTGATTGCAAACTTCACAACATTTAAATATAACCTCATGTGACAATATAGATTGAACTCAATGAACAAACATACACAATGCTTACAAGCCTAACATCTTGATGATTCTACAAACCAATAGAGTCATGACATGAAATACGCAACTAGGATGCACGGACATTGTGCAAACCGTTGATATACCATCCAATCTCCCTCAATATGCATTTATATTAAATTTGAATGAATATATCAATCAAACATAGGCCTTGGCAATTTATTTTTCTTTTTAATGCCATCGTATATGTTTTTAGGCCTTTGGACCACGTATTTCTTTTAGGTCCATTCAAAACGGTGTCTTACAATCGCAAAGGATCACTTAGTCCTTTCGGAGCCCTTCCCCGTGCACATTTTATATTTATCATGTTTTCATTTTTCACACAAATCTCACATGCAACAGATTTTGACATGCACTAGTCCTCCTAAGTCACAAATATGTAGATGACAAGATTGGAAGGAGAACACCTCACATAGCTCAAATATACATATGGAGTTAAAAATTCAAAGGAGCTCGTGCATGTGTGAATAGAGGCATATAAAAATAGAATTCATTTAAACAACACAAAATCCAACTACTCCATAAAACTATGGTAAAGAACATAATAAAGATTGATAATCTAAACCAAAAGTTCTACCCACGTGGGAGCGTAAAAGATGGAATTCAAACACAAGTATATGCCACTTAAAGTGTGTCAAACTAAAGACCACACAAAATACAATCTTTTTGTGTATTTGAAATTTTTAGCCAAAAATAAAAAATATATACTCAAAAGGTAAACAAAAATCATTTGAATTTTTCATTAATCTTAAATTACCAAGGGATAAAATCCAAACGATAAACAAAAATCTTTTTGTATTTTTCATTTAATGCAAACAAAATGAAGGAAATATAATACAAAAGACAAACAAAAATCATAATTCTAGCATGTGATATGCATGGATTATAGACTAGAAAATGATTAAACAAGCATACATTTAGCATGTGAATATACCATGAAGTACAAACGCTAGAGTATGCAAACACGAACACATTCATCCTTTAGATTTAGCAAGGGAGGAAGCATGTGAAAGTAAATGAGAATAAAAAACCCTATTATGCAAGGCAACCAAGTCGGATTTCCTAACCCAAATTAATGAAGAACGATTATCTTACGGTGTTGGAACTTTAACTACCGTGGTTACATTACTATGGGATTTTCTAGGAATTCGTTTAAGATCGAAACAAAATTTCCTAAGATGACCTTTTCGACCACAATAAGTACAAGTAAAATCATGTCGAAAAGATTTACCCAAGGAGTGATCTCTAAATGTTTTCCTAGAAGATTCTCCTAAAACGTTGGTTTTGGCTTTAAGGGTAAATCCATTACACGTATTGAAGCCTAAACCACAAGTGTCATTTTTAATTTGGACCGTTCCTAATATTTTATCTAGTTTTTCCGAACGACACTCCAAATCAAATTTGACATTACTAGAGTCTTTTAATTTATTTTTCCATTCTAAAATGTTAGACTCTAATAAAACATTTCGCTCTTCAAAAGCAAGAAGCTCCTTTTTCAAGGATTCCATTAAACCCTTAAGGCTATCTCTTTCGCCTTCTACATATTCAATCTTCTCTTGAAGAGTCCTCTCACGAGTCCTAAGGTCTTCTATTAAAGCATTTTCATCAACGACCTTGACACTTTCTCTTAAACTAGCTTTCAACTTCAAATTAGCCTTTTCCAATTTAATAGATTCTTTATAAAGTTCTTGAAAGGCATTTTGAAGCTCACTCACATTAACCTCTTCTTCATTTTCACTCTCTCTTTCTTCTCCACTCTCACTATCATCAAAAACAAGAGAATCATAAACAATGACCTTGGAAGTGTCATGTGTTAAAGTTTCATCAATCGATAAGTTCTCACTATCACTCACATGACTAGCCATAAAAGCCATAAAATTTTTCTTAGTGGGGGAATCGGGTCCCTCTTCTTTATCACTATCACTAAGGGTCGCATTATAAGCAGTGGGTCATTTACCTTCTTTCCTTAGTTTAGTGGGGCACTCATAAGCCCTATGGCCATAACCTTCACAACCAAAACACTTATTAGACTCGTCCCTATCTAAATTTTCATTACTAGGTTTAGGGATCTTCTCGGCTTTAGGGATCTTCTCGCCTTTATCATGCTTAGAAGTATCAAATTTCTTAAAATCATTTTTAAGTTTATCTTTGTTAATTTTAAGAAATTTTCTAAATTTACGAGCAAACAAAGCCATGTCTTCCGAGTCACTATCACTCTCGCTCTCTACTACTTGTTTGACCTCTTTTCGGGCTTTTAAAGCAACGTCCTTTTCGATTTTCTTTTCAGTTTTAGAGGGAAACATATCTAGTTCATAGGTTTGTAAATCACCTACAAGCTCTTCTAATTTCGTAGAGGCTAAAGTTGGTAAAGAATTTAAAACGGTCACTTTTGGAATAAATCTATCTGGTAGGGACCTTAAAATTTTCTTTACAACACGGTTGTAAGGTATTTTCTCTCCCAAGTTAAAAGATGAATTAACAATATCAGAAAGTCTAGCATAAAATTCATCAAAAGTTTTTTTTTCATTCATTTTGATAGTTTCAAATTGAGTGGTGAGGTTTTGGAGTTTTGAAGCTTTAACGACACTAGTTCCTTCATGAGTTAATTATAAAATATCCCAAGCTTCTTTAGCAGAGTCACACGTCATAATACGTCAAAATTCATCCGGTGTGACAGCGCAAAACAAGGCATTTAAACCACGAGAATTGAAATTAGCAAGTTTAAACTCATTTTCAGTCCATCTATCGGCGAGTTTGGGAACACGTTCATTTTCAACTAAATAAATTGGTGGGGACCACCCGTTAACAACAGACATCCAAACTCTCACGTCGATAGATTTTAGTGCCGATTTCATTCGCGCTTTCCAATACGCGTAGTTTGAACCATCAAAAATAGGAAATTTTAAAAATAGGGAAAATTTCATTTTAGCATAAAATTATTTAAGGATCTTTTACGAAATAATTTATCGTTTTGGCTCTAATACCAATTTGAAAACGCGTGATGTGGATCCCCGGGTTTTAATTTTCTCAATTAAAATTAAATTTATAATTTTCTTTTACAAAACACGAGAGGCAGAAGCGTTAGGATGGTTCAACAAAAACCAGATGTTAATCAAATTTTAATTTTCTTAAAATTAAACCAAGTGAAATTAAACAAAACACAAAGTATTAATTTTCACTTAAACCAAGTTAATTCATCCAAGCCCTAGAATTTGCCTAAGTCATAATTATCAATATTCCGAAGTTAGGCCAAACCAATTTTAGCAAATGACTTGAATTAACTAACTTTACCCAATATTTAATTTGAGTCCAAATTAAATTATGTGTGATAATTTAAACCAAATTTTATCTTGAATTATCCTAAGCATGTGTTCTAAATTTTTTATGCAAGATGAAATAAATCAATCACACTACGCCGCGATGTACGAGGAAAAACTCAAGACGGGAAAAAAACCTCGGACGACCCTAGCCACAAATTCACTAGATACAAAATTACAAGTACAAGACAAAAGACTTAGAACACACGACTCGATCCCTCTCAAGTCACGACGATTCTTCTTGTAGATACCTCTTCCTAGCGAATAACTTGGAACACCACCGCGGTCTCGGAATCCACCGATTGGACTTTATATGGTCACCGTCGCCCGTACATGAAGCCTTTCTCCAAGCGGGTAAAACAATGCAAACTTCTCTTCAATTCGGTGTAGAGAAAACCGGCGCCAAACTCCAAGCAATTGATATGTATATAAGAACTTGGAATAAACTCATTTGGGTGTAAACAAGAGTGATGTATATTTTTCTCTAAAAAATCTCACTCAAAACATGATCTTTTTCCCCCTTTAATTTTTCTCTCAAAACACTCTCTAGGAGTTAGAAGGTTGTCAAAAAGATTGATTATCGAAAGTGATTCCCGCACATGATAAAGTCTGAAAAAGTTGGTTAAAAACTAAGTGGGGAAGTGGGTGAAAAAACTGCTCAAAACTGCCAAAAACTGTTCCCGCCTGGCATCTCGTTCGAACGACATTTCGTTCGAACGACACGAGTCTTCTAACGAAGCTCCAGTATGGACTCGTTAGAAACTCATTGGAAATCTCGTTAGAACGAAAAATCTCGTTCGAACGAAAATTTCGTTCGAACGACATATCGAACGAACTTGTAGAAATTTTGAAAAATTCGATTTTAGCCCAGAAAACTTTATAAACTTATTTTAAAGTTCTAATTAATTCTTTCTGAAAATAAAACACAGTTTTTATTAAACCTAACACCCAATAAACTTGTTCCAAGCTCCTATGTATATAATATTGCATTCATACCTTGCGATCATGGAACTATGGTTGATAACGTAGAAACGAGGCACGCAAACCGGCATATTTGATGAAGCTTTATACTCTTTGCCGCTACGTCTTCGACAAACACTTCATAGGCTTTGAGAATATTACAATTAAATACTATCCTATGAATAAATATTTTTGTCCGGAATTAAGCCAAAACTTTATATGGACTCAGTTAGAAATTTGTGTCCTTACAAGTGAGATGTTTGATTGAATAAATGACAAAAGACAAAAATGAAATAAAACTGATATTTAAAAAAACAAATTTTAACAAAAGAAATAGCTATTGAAGAAAAGTTTCGAAAAAATATATTTTAACAAAAAAAATAAAAATGAAAACAAAAATATTTTTAAAAATAGTTATTAACAATTAAAACGGTTTATAATGGGAAAGAATATTTTTTCAAAACAAAAAACCATTTGTAACAAAAAATTATTTAAAAATAATAATTTAAAAAACAATTTTTAACAAAAATAAATTATTTTTGACAAAAATAAAACCATTTTTTACGAATGTTTTTTACAATCTAAAAATAGTTTTGACAAACAAAACACTGTTTTTAAAAGAAAACCCGTTTTTCATAAAAAAATTGTTTTTTTAGGGAAAAACATTGAAAAAAAATACAATTTTATTACAATTTTTGCACAGAAGTGATACAATTATTAGTGAAAAAACACATTTTTAATTTAGTCACCAATTTCCAAATCGTTGGTAGAAAAATGGTTGAACCCCATCTAACCCCTAACCTTTAAGAGGATTCATTCAGAGACGGCCTTTTTAATTTCATCTAATGTACTAGGAAAATTGAGGATGTTTTTTATTTCATCAGTAAAGAAAGAAACAATGTAATTGCAATATGATTATGCACCCAATCGCCTTCAAGCATTATCCACATTTTGCATACAACTGTACACATAGTGACACGCACGAAAAAGGTGATTACACGTAATCAGCGTTTTCCAATAACTATTATTACTAGATATTTGATAACATGTGGTACACATGTCTTCAACTTTTTCGTTACAAAACTAAAAAGAAAGAAAAACTGAATTGTTTTCATTTTTTTTGGCAACCTTAACATGAGATATGATAGTTTTAAAGTTATTTTATAAACAACTTTATGTCTATTTTTTTAATCAAAAACAGTTTGTTAAAAACATTACATATATGTATGTATGTTTATTTATAAATTCCTCTGCATACTAAGTTTGCACACGAAATTTGGATATCTATTTTTTATAATATTAAAAAACATACTTTTGAGTTGATTTTTTATGTGATATTTAAATAATTCGACATATCCAAATAAAAAAAAGCTCAAAAAGGTTTTTAAAAGAGCAAAAAAAATAAATTTTTGTGCCAATTTTTTTAATGGGCCTTTGAAAATTTAAATATCACATAAAAATCAACTTAAAATTATTTTTTTAAATACTTTGAAAACATTAGTGTGCATCAATACGCATGCAAAGTTGGTGTGCACAAAAGCATGCATCTCTCTCTCTAGAGAGAGAGAGAGAGAGAGAGATTAATCCCTTCTTCACAGAAACTTGAAAAATATAACTTTTATACGAAAATTATTTTAAATTTATGTTTTTATAGAAACAAACTTTTGTAAAAAATGATTAACATTTATAAAACTATTTTTTTAAAATAAATATATATAACACCTTTTTCTAAAGAAATGGCAAAATTTTAGTTTTTATCAGAAAATGATCTTATATATATAGTTTTGTGGGAACAGTATAGTTTAAAAAAATATTTATATTTACAAAACAATTTTTTAAAAATCTTTTATGTATAAAAAAAACGTCTATTTGAAGAAAGATTAAAACTATAGTTTCTATAAAAAAAAGATTTTATAGTTGTATTTATATTATCATAAAAACATCCCAGTTATAAAAAAAATGATTTATATTTTAAAAAAAAACAGCTTATGAAAAGATTTCATATATAAAGCACTTTTTGGAAATGGTGAAAAGTATAGTTTTTATGAAAATAATGTTTTTAAGCATATATTTTTAGAATAACCATCGTTTCTTAAATATTGATATATATTTAGAAAACATTTTTTTAAGAGAGAGAGAGAGAGAGAGAGGTCAATTTTTTGAAGAATGATCAAAACTATTGTTTTGATAAAAAAATTATTTTATATTTATATTTATATTTTTTATAAAAATGTGTTCACTAAAATATAATTTATATTTATAAAAGAGTTTTTAAAAAGATTGTTTATATATAACAATAGTCTGGCTTTTAAAAAATGATTAATTTTTCTAAAATATTTTTCAAAAATTTATATATAAAACATTTAAAATAAGAAAGTTAAAAACCAATTGAAAGAATGTCTTTTCACAGTTTTCTCACAATGTCATTTTAATAAAATACTTAGAATGTTTTTTTTATTTAGCAAATCAAATTATAGTTTCATAAGAAACGACGGTCATTTCAAAACTATATAATATATTTGCAGTAATAGTAAAGTTCACACAAGATTTTGTAGTTTTAAAACAATCCAATTGCCATTATTTGAAAGTGGTATGTCGATACAATATTTTCAATCTCTGTTTGTAATAAATCCCAATCATAATTTAACAAAGATTATAGTTTTGTTCGAGCATATTATTATAATATTACACTATTTAAGCTATGGAGCTAACTAAATATTTTGTGGCATTATTATAATTAGACAGTCTTCGTAATTACAATTTCATTTCGGCACAATACTTACAATTTCATTTCGACACAATACTTACGGTCATTACAACACATCAAGAAGGAAATTGGAAACTAAAATGAGCAAGAAAATTCTCCCCTAGATATGAGAGGGTTGAAATCTCCTTTGAATTCCTCCTAATTTCTTGATATAGATTCTTCTTTTCTCTCTCCCTCTATGTAGTGTGTCTAGGGTTCTAAGAAATAACCTCCTGGGAGTTAATTAACTTCCTAATTAAAGTGCTTTGTTCCCGAATCCCGAGTGGGATTAAAATTCCATATTTTGAAGCCTCAAATAGCAAATCAATACCCAGACTAGCCCAAAAGTTCCCCAACTTTTATACCTGTGATGGGGGACGATTTATAAAATTTTAAAACATCTAAATTAGCCCGTATACTTCCCAAAATACATCGCAATTATTTTATCCCAACATTATATATTTTAAATGCATCACACATCATTTATGCATTTCGTTACGACACATGCAATTGATGTAAACATTAACATACAAAGTCAACCACACATTATTATGACATAAGAAAGAATTCATATTCGCAATTAATAAGTTAAATTTTCCGATTAGGTCCAAATCCACAAATTGTTATTTTAATCCAAAATACCGTTTTATAATTTATTCTAGAAAATTATTGGATATTACCTTTTTGAGAAATGATCCAATAAAAAACAACACATAACCAAAAAACATCTATAAAAGAATAATTTAAAAAATAGTGTTTAACAAAAAAAAATAGGTTTGATAAAAATCAAACAATTCTAAATGATTTTTTTAACAATATAATAATAGTTTTGACGAAAATAAACATTTTTTTTAGAGAAAGCCTGTTTTTCACAAAAAAATAAAAAGAATGTTATTATTTAGCAATTTTTTTTAAAAACAATACAGTTTTAGTGTAGAAGTGAAACAATTTTAACTGATAACATAAAGTTTTAAAACAATTTTAGAGCATAAGTGAAACAATTTTTGTTGATAAAATACAGCCTTAATATAGTTACCATTTCGCAAATAGACTGACCAAAAGAAAAACACGATCAAACAATCTAATCATGAATTGATATAAAAATCCATCAATTTAATATATTAAATTAAAGCCGTATAGAATTTCAGGAGGAATATGTGACACTTCCCCAACATTGCACAATTACGGTTTATGTCAGGTAATGCTTATTTCAAATTTAGAATAATGCCTTGTCCCTGTGGTTGTTCAAAAATTTTCGTTGATGTCTAGTAGGCGATATTTAATGCATATACTAACTCAGCCTAGTTATCCCTTGTAACACTAATATACCTCACTCAATAGCATTTGAATACAACCACGCCCGGGGTGATTGAATAATGTTGAAATCCATCAAATTGTAAAGGGTAAATTACCTATGTGGCCCTTAATGTATAGAAATTGTTTGTATTATGCCCTTAAGGTATTTTTTGTTTACATTAAAATCCTAAAGTATATTCATGGTGTCAGTTTGGCACTTCTATCCACTTTGACCGTTATGTTTAACGAAATTTGAGAATAAAAGTGGTATTTTGGGTCCCTGATGATTAATTTTTTTAAATATTTATTAAAAAATCATTGTGTTTTAATTTAAAAAAAAAATTAGTTTTTGAACATTTTCATTCATAGAAACCATTTTTGAAAAGAAATTTCAATATGAAAAAAACAAATGTTTTTGAAACAATTATTATTTACACCAAGTCCCCATTTGATTAATGAGTCAACAAATTCAAAAGTTTATATAATTTTTCCATTAGGGTTATGTCAGAACATTATACAAGCAAACCAACAAGTTTAAAGTATATAAAGAGTAACTGATACATGCCAAACCAAAAAGTATAATGTACAAGACAAGGGCAACAAGCCCAAAAGTACAACTAAAATATCCCTATTAGAGGAGAATGAGATAGGCGTCTAAAGCAAATATCCTGCATCACTCATATACACTGCAGCTGCGTAGATATATAAATTATATCCCAACATTCACACGCCTGTCGTAGATATATAAATTATATCACAACACACAGGAGGTGTCCATAGTTCTTCCCGAAAGTGACTGTCCCATACCATAACGGCTCACCCCTAATAACAGACGCTATGAGCTACTCGCCCTCCGTTCGCTAGCCAGAGGACTCACCCACATCGTGCAACCTCCTAAGATAGCATTAATATTGGTATGCTTTACTATAAATATAATTCACACACACACACACACACACACACACACACACACACACATATATATATATATATATATATATATATATGTTAAATTTAGGCTACCGGTGTACTACATTCATACACAAGCCTAAAACATACAAGTCTACAATCCGAATTAATTTTTATTAATCATGCAGTAATTAATTTCCCTATCTTGGTGTCACTATACCAAATACACCCGGACTAAGTCTCTTTTGGCCCGAAATGCAAAATCCCCAATTCATTATTCAATTTCATTCAATTAAGTCTACCCACTTAATTAAAAAGGTTTCAAATCAGACAATAATAAACCTTAATTCTCTAATTGGATTTATCCTTTACTTAATCCAAGGGTGATTTTCACAATGTCAAACCCTAAATTATAGCCATAAAATTTAAATCCATCCAACAAAGGAATTGTTCATCACAAAATAACAATCAGGGAAGGGAAGGAAACTGACAGATTAAACACACTCGTTTAAGCGACAAGTCATGTCATTCGAATGACTCTAGCTGTCGTTTGAACGAGACACCAAGTCGCTCCAACGATCCTAGTATTCTCTCTCTTCTCCATTCTATCCAGACAAACCCCAGTCCGCCCTTAAAACTATAAACCTTTTATTATGTACATATTTCACCGCCAAAACCTTCCAAGATTCATCCTAAGTCCAACCATGTGTTTTACTCAATCTATCAACATCATCTACACCAAGTGGTGCATCAAATCTACAAAATCTTATCAACTCTACAGATTTATAAATCCCAAACATGAAATCCACAAATTCTAATGTAGAATAAACCCTAACATATTAATTAATTCACACCTTTTTTAATATGAATAGGAAAATTCAATTTAACAAATGCAAGTTAAACCACTTGCCTTAGGGTTGTAGAATCAAGTCCTTTGATGAAGATGATAGCTTGGATTCAAGGGTCTCCTCTTGTTCTTGAAGTAATCTCCCCAAATCTCCAAATTCTCTTCTAATTGTTCTCCTCTAAGGCTCTCCCCAATTTTCTTCTTCTAAAATAATTTAAAGCCCCCTCACCCTCTCACAATTAGGGTTATTAACTCTAATTCCGTTTGTGGGTGCTTATCGGCCTTCTAAAAAGGACCCAAACGCTTAATTGGGAGATCAAATGTGTCTTGAAAATTCCTGAAACCCAATATATATCTATGGTCACTCATTACGAACTATTTTGACCCTACCGGACTCAATCGTGCGCTCAAAATTGCCATCCAGGTAATTATTTGTAAAGGGTAACTTTCACTCATTAAGTAATTTAAATTCACTCACTTTTAAATAACACAATTAATTAATTCTCATCAATTTTGCGGCAGAAGGAATTGACGACTTACCGAATTAATTAATTAAAATAGAAAACCCAAAAATTACGAGGTGTTACAAACAACAATTCTACTTACTAGTCCCATACCTAGCAATCAACCTATTCCACAAGGGAAATTACAACTACTGTGAAAAAGCCAAACGTTCCCGCGGTGTTGAGATGTTAACACAAATGATCTCCACGTGAATTAAATTTTAATTTCACATTAAGTTCCTGAAATTAATCCCACGATTTCAACTCCATTCAAACCATGCCCATTTAATCATATAATAGTCATGTTCAACCAAATAATCACACAAGTTGTCCAAATCAATAATTCTCATACTAGTAATATTTTAACAATTCAACACATAATCCAATTTCGACATGCATATTATTAATGTTACAAAATCATAATTTCCATTCTACAACAAACACAAATAAAAACATCAATTTCGAGTCGAAACATTATTCCAAGTTTATATTTTAAATTTTAACATATCATTCATGTAACAATTCCCTTTTTCTAACGTAAAGGTTGATAAGATACAATACGACGATGATGGGGCTGGACCACAAAAAATATTTATTTGTAAACCACATTTGAATTAAAACAAAATTTGAGTTAAAGACCAAGGCAATGATAAACCCAACATCATACAATCTAAATAAAAACCAACATAAACATAATTATCTGAAACCAACTAAAATAAAATAGACTTCGGGCCTATGACCATACAATAATTGAATAATAATAATACTGAAATAGATGAGCAACTGGTCCAAAACCAATAATATGAAGTCCGATACACAAGGTGATACTGGACGACTGATCTCTTGATAGTCCAACTATCCCTGTCTAAGAGCACGTGGGGGTGGAATATTTATAATTTTGGTTCAATGCCCTAGAGTGTGCAAGAATTAACTTACTAAATTTATTTGTGCAAACGTACAACTAATTTAAAGTGAATGTTTCCCAATGTCACTCATAAAGACAACATGTCTCACCCCTCATCTAAAAGCATGCATGTATAACCATCCAAATTTCGATACAGATAATGAATAACTACTAACGACTATGTAATAGTGCATCAATAAGGATAGATATGTCGAAATAGCATTAACTATATTCAAGCTACGATTTCTCAAATTTCCCCGAGATACCATCCGTAAACTGACAACATTCGGCACCATTAAAATTACCAAGTCTTGGGTCTGCATTTTATAGTCTACAACATTAGACTCTGGAATTTCTTTCATTGATTTTTATGAATTACATTAGTCCTTATATATATGACACAAAGGAATCTGCCTATGTTATCTCGTTCGTTCTCAATCGGTAAGTTCGTAGGAGTCTTCTATCCAAAACAAACGTCACCTAACATAAGGAAGTGGGGCGATACCTACAGTGTACACCATTGCATTATCTATAACTAGCGGTGATGCATGGATCCCGACATCAACACTTATCTCTTATACGTGGCGCTGCTATGTAGTACCTGGTATATGACCTACACTAAGCCTAGTCCACCCATGACGACGTGTGCTCATGTCTCGAACGTGCACTTTCATTTCCATAGGATAGTACTTGAGTATAGGTATGTCCACTCAAAACCCAACTAAATATTATCATATGTAAAGGTAATTATCCTAATAATTACACCTTTGCTGCCCGTACGGACTATCCATAATTATTCTAATATTAAATATCCTTTCTTTATATAATACAATCAACCATCTAGTAAATTCCTTTTGATAATTACATCATAAATTATCCTTTAGTTGCCCCGTATTGTATTTGTTCGAATCGATTCGTTTTGTCACATATACCTACTTCTGCTAGTTTCTTATTACAAACATCCTTAATTTCTCTCTAAGGTTGCTTCCAATCGTTAATTACTTTCCATAAATATGAGAATGAGTTCTTATTACTTGTCTTCACATCAAAGAACAATAATTTCCATATTATTACACAAATTCCTATCCCCAGTTCCCATATATCATGAGTTTTAACAAGAACTTTAACCCATATTTATTCCCCAACCACAACTTGTATAAAACATGCTACGGGGAATATAACATGGAATTAAATCACCAATCTACAAATCAATTTTATGTACTAAAATCCCCTACATGCGAATTCAAGATTTCCCTAATTTTACTCAAGAACCCTACGGCATCTATAATCAAACTTCAAGAATCGATTCCAAGATTATTGGGTTAATACCCTATGTTGTAATAAATCCTCTACATGCATGAGATTAATTCCTAACATTTAATACTCAAATTTTAATATAAAACCCATAAATCATATCAAGAATTTAGGAGGAATTCAACCTAAAATCCTTCTAATTTCTTTATATGGATTCTTCTTTTCTCTCTCCCTCTGTGCGGTGTGGCTAAGGTTCTAAGAAATAACCTCATGCGAGTTAATTAACTTCCTAATTAAAGTGTTTAGTTCCCAAATTTCGAGTTTGGTTAAAATCCTAAATTTTGGAGCATCAAATGGGCGCAAATCCATACCCAGACTAGCCCAAAAGTTCCCGAACGTATATGTCTATGCCGCGGGACAATTTCTAATGGCTTAAAATACCTAAATGATCCCGTATACGTCTCAATTATTTTATCCCAACATTATATATTTTAAAAATGTCACATGTCATTTATGTCTTTCTTTCCGACACGTGCAATTGAAGTAAGCATTAACATACAAAGTCGAACACACATTATTATGATATTACAACGAATTACATATTCTCAATAAATAATTTAAATTTACCGATTAAGTCCAATTTCCACAAATTTTTATTTTAATCCAAAAATATCGTTTTATTATTTATTCTAGAAAATCACAGGGTATTACATTTTTGATAAATGATCCCATAAAATAATAGCATGTAACAAAAAAAACATTTAAAAATAGTGTTTAACGAAAAAAATAGATTTGAAAAAAAAGAAAACAATTCTAAATGATTTTTTAGCAATATAAAAATAGTTTTGACGAAAATAAACATTTTTAAACAAAAGCTATTTTTCGCAAAAAAATATTTTTTAGCGAAAAGCATTTTTTCTTAAACATTACAGTTTCAACGCAGAAGTGAAACAATTTTAAGTGATAAAACACAGTTTTAATACAATTTTTTTGCATAAGATAAACAATTTTTAGTGATAAAGTACAATTTTAATACAATTACCATTTCACAAATAGACTGACCAAAAGAAAAACAAGATAAACCAAACTAATCATGAATCACAAAAAACAGTTTTTAGGGAAAAATATAAAAAAAATACTGTTTTAAATACAATTTGAAAATGAAAAGTTTTGATGGGGTAAAAGCAGTTTGATAAATCTGTTATGAATAGTTAAAATATAAAAATAAATAAATATATACAATAAACATACCAACAAGTCTTCCCTTATTTACTCCCACATGCACCCCAAAGCTACTCCTTACCTTTAATTTCCTCCCACACATTCTCAAAAGATTCAGCTAATTTAGCCATAATTTAAGAGACATTTATTTTAATTATTTAAAAATCTCACAAGTTAAAACTCTCATTCGTCACATTTTCACTTATAAAAAGAGCTCATTAGACACAATTTGAAGGAGGAAGAGTTCATACACAATTTTAGAGACAGAAAATGTGTGAATGTATTTTAGGAGCCCAAAAAATAATAAATACTTATTCTTTTATTTTTGAGTGTTTGTGGGACATATTTTCGTATTCAAGATTTGGTAAGTCTTGTTGGATTGAGATTCAAGTATTGGAACTTCAATTTTTGAAAGTGATTATTCATAAAAACATTATTTTATCTTGTAATATTTGGGTTTTAATTATTATGCTAGCTTAATTAAATTTCTTGGATCAGGTGAAATTAGCATGATTAGTTAGTGTGTGTTTTAATAAGTTTAATTCACTTAAATCCCCAATTTATTTGAAAAAGGTTTTAAAAATTCGGTATTCATTTAAAATAGTCACAAGAATGATATTTTAAACCTTCAAAACTAGTTATTATATTCACATCCTTTGATTTTATGTTCTTACGTTTGAAGAATTATGCTTATATTAAAATATTGGATCGTCCATGCTTATGTTTGACATTAAATACTTAAGAGTGATATTTTTAAGGGAATAGGGATTTTTGGCATCTAAAAAGAGGTATAAAATATTTGATTTGAACTTTAATGTTTTCATCATTAGAAATTTACGGGACGCCAGGGTAATATTTAGTTAAAAAGTGAATTATGAATTGCCTAATTAATCATAAACTAGTAAAAATAGTAAACGGATCCGAAATCCAAGTAATCTCTCTCATATTTGTTTCATACTTTGTGTTCACTCCTCTATTATTATTTTATTTTATTTCATCCCTACATTATGTTTCTACACCAATATTGTCTAGTTGGAAAGTCGATAATTTATAAGAATTGACCAAATCTCTGTGGGTTCGACCCATACTTACACTAGCTATATTACAATAACCCGTGCACATAATAGTTAAGACTTAACAAACAAGTTTTTGGCGCTGTTGTTGGGGATTACGGTCGATGTTAAAAATATTGATATTCGGACTAGTTTAATTTAAAAAAAAACATAGATTTAAAAAAAAAAAAAAAAAAATTCCAATGGGAATTTTTTTTGTATTATTTCCAGAATATAAAAATAAAAAAATGTGTTTAAAATAAGATATGAGTCTCTAATGAGTAAATAGTTCTTTTTTACACTAGTTATCTGACACAAGTACTTAAAAGTTTGAAAATTTGGGAAATATTATTTTTTTCCCTTAAAATTTCAAGAGTTCATATTTTTGTAAATTGAAAAAAAAAAAATTGTTTAATTAACAATATTTAAATCCTAAAATGAATATTCAAAAATAAGTAAATTTTTTTGTAATTCTTGTAGAATATAATTTTATTCGTTTTCATCATAAAAAATAAAAAATATAGTTTATCCTTATAATTTATTATTTTAATTTGTTACTTTTCTTTTTCTCGTGGTAAGTACACCGTATGTGAATGTGTAATTATAATTCTATTTAATATTTTTTAGGTATCACTTTATGATTGGTATAGTTTTTTTTGTGTTCTTTTACAGGGGAAAAAAAATAAAAAAAAGAGAAGAAAAAAAAGAGACGAAAAAAATTCTGAAAGTAAGCAATCGTGTAAAAGCGCTAAAGTTACTTGTGAAATCTTGCCACGCGCACAAGGTACTCTCAGAAACGACTGAAATGTAGGCGACATTTCCCTCCTATCTACGTCAAATAAAACTTCGGCCCGACGTGAACAAGTGACCGTAAACGGTCCACGCCACAGGTAAGTCTTGTGTGCTCCTTACGTGAAACTATTTTTGCTCATTTCAATAAGCACGTTGGATAATTTCACTTAAGGGTCAAACCCAATAGCAAGATAATGGCCCAAAAATCACTAAGTTACCCGAGCATTTGCATTACCCAAGCCATAATTTTTAACTTAAAATTGATTAGACATTGTCCATAGGGTATCACATAGCTCATTGGAAAACTCTTAACAAGGTTAGGATTAAAAACTACTCCAATGCAGACTTGTCAAATTGGTTCCATTTTGACATTTAATACGATTAGAGGTTTTTAATTAATCATACCAAACACCTACCTGGAGGAAAAAAATGGAATTTGAGGCGATAGTTCGTAGTTGGCCATCTTTTAAATTCTTCCTCTTAAAAGAATATGAGCTTTCTATAAACGCGACTAGCAAGGATGGTCACAAATACAATTTTTATTTTTATTTTTGTATTTTTATTAATTTAATTCCCAAGCACAAAAAACCAATTTGAAACAAATTTTAATCTTTGATTATATTAGTTATGAAGGTAAACATGTGTTAAAAAATATATGAATATGCTATGCATTCAAGAACACAACGGTTGAGGAAAAAATTCATTTCGGGCAAAATCTTTTATTCATCACTTTAGAAATATTACAAGACAATCGACTTACAGATTACTTGATACCAGCCACAAGTATAACACGCTAATCTTCACAAATCTCTAAAGAAAGTCACTCATTCTAGAGTGGTCCACACACGGCCTTCCACACACGGTATCCACCTATCATCCTTTTTCTTCAGCAATGATCCCCTCTTTCACCCCCTAACCCCATTAGGATATAATTAACTAAATAGTTCACAAACCACATATTTTTAAGCCAAAGCCTACTAATTTTTTAATTTGTCATACTCTGAAATCATGAGTCCCGTGGCTACACGGACGGTAGCTACATGTTACATTGGTCCCTTGTGAGGTGTTTTTGCAACTTGCGGGGCCCGTTTGGATCTATTTTTTAATTTTCGATCTTTAAAGACAAGTTTTTAAGCTTAAGATTAAATATTTACAAATTTTGATTAAAGAAAATAGCTACTAAAGAAAAATATATAACAAATAATTAAAAAAAATATCTTAAATGAAAACAAAAATATTCTTTATATTTAAAGACAGAGAGATACGAAAGGGTGTCAACAGTTTATTTAAACCACAGAAATAGTGACTAAGACTTGTGATATTGTCTCTAGTTAAAAGTCCTCACTATATACAAAAGATTAAATTGATATTATCCATTGTATACATTGTGTTTTTTTGATAAATAGGTAGAGACTAAAAAATTAAGACTTATTCAGACTTTGATCCTGAGTCATTTTGTTACAATGAGTTCCACCCTCACTGTTTCCCTTATAGAGTGTGATTTGCCCTTAAGGGCACAATAGACTAACAAAAAGAAAAACAAGATCAAACTTACTAATCATGTACTCATAAAAAATATATTAACAAAATTGAAACAACAATCCAAAAATCTAATATATTAAATGAAAGTCATATACACTTTCAAGAGGAATATGTGACACTTCCCCAACGTTACTCAATTACAGTTTTCGTCAGGTAATGCTTATTTCAAATTCAGAATAATGTCATGTTCATGAGGTTGTTAAATGTAAATTTGAGTTGCAGTCTAATAAACGATATTTAATGCATAATATAACTCAACCTTGTTATCCCTTTATATACTATTATATCTCACTCAATACCACTTGAATATTGCCACGCCTGAGGTGATTGAATAATGTCGCAATCCATCAAATTGTAAAGAGTGAATTACCAATGTGGCCCTTAATGTATAGAAATTGTTTGTATTAAGAACTTAAAGTATTTTTTGTTTACATTGAACTCCATAAGTATCTTTATGGTGTCTGTTAGGCACTTCCATCCACTTTGACCGTTATGTTTAACCAAATTTGAGAGTAAAAGTGATATTTTGGGTTCCTAATCATTAAAAAAAGATTAAATATTTATTAAAAAATCGTTTTGTATGAAATTTAAAAAAAAAAGTTTTTGAACATTTTTTTTTTTTTTTTGATAAGTAAATGATATATAACTAAACCATCGCTAAGGGAGCGAACCCGTATACAGGACGTATACAAACAAACAAAATAAACACGTACACAGGAAGGATATCAACTACGCCACAGAGTGAAACCCTTCCACGAACTCTAGAATCTCCTGAGTCGAAACGACAAATCTCTCCTTACTCCAGCTAATAAGAGTGCTCAAAAATATATAACGAATCCTCGAGGGAGCCATCTCAATACCGTCAAAGCATCTCGCATTTCGCTCCTTCCAAATCGTCCAGAATATGCAATGTGGAACAATACGCCACACACGCCTATCCCCCGACCAACCCCACGGCGGTCTCCACCCCTCAAGGAGAGCCCTAACAGTCCCTGGCATAACCCAAGTGGTACAAGACATGGCTAAAAACAAATCCCACAAACCTCTCGTCACCTCAAAATGAAGAAGAAGGTGATTGGTCTTTTCCTCCTCCTCCTTGCATAACCAACATCGACTCGCGAGACGGTATCTTCTCTTTTTAAGGCCTTCAAGAGTGAGGATAGCCTGCCTAGCCGCAGTCCATACAAAGAACCTGACCTTCTGAGGCGCTTTCACCTTCCAAATACTCTTCCAAGGGAAGAGATCTCTAGGATTCCCCCTACCGCTCAGAATCTCATAGTACCCTTTGACCGAGAACACCCCAGTCCCACCCCCCTTCCATTTAAGGGAATCCTCCGACACCGTCGGGCGAGGGGCCGAACCCAACCACTGAAAGAATAAATCCGCCTCCTGCAGTTCCCAGTCCCAAAGTCTTCTTCTGAACCGAGGGTTCCACATCACTCCCTCCCCGCTAAACGATATGTGCTCCGCTACCAAACCATCTTGATTTACTCCCAGGTTAAACATCCCAGGGAAGAGCTCCTGAATGGACCCCTGAACACCCCACTTGTCCTTCCAGAATCTAATCCTGTCGCCTCTCCCTAAAGAAAACTCGATATGACTGGAAAAAGACCTCCACTCCTTTGCTATGTGTTTCCATAAACCCATTCCATGAGGAAAGGTCGCCTCCACCGGCCCCCACCCAAAACGAGTGCCACCCCCTCTAGCATTAACAACTCTTCTCCACAACCTATGTTCCTCCCGAGGAAATCTCCACAGCCACTTCCCCAATAAAGCTTTATTAAAGTAAACCAAGTTTCTCACACCCGCCCCCCCTTCCTTAATCGGCTTGCAAACCTCCTCCTACTTAACCAGACTATGCTTAAAGCTACCCTCCGTGCCTCTCCACATGAAATTACGCATCAGTTTCTCCATGTACAGACGAACAGCCACGGGAATAGGCAAAATGGACATATAATAAGTAGGCAAGCAGGACAACGAACTCTTAATCAACGTGAGTCTTCCCCCTTTCGACAAGAACCCATTCTTCCAACCTGCCAATTTTCTACGCATTCTCTCCAACACCGGGTCCCAGATAGATTTAGACTTGTACTTAGCTCCAAGAGGAAGTCCAAGATAAGTACAAGGGAGATACCCAATTTCACACCCCATGATGCCACCGAAGTCTTCCACCATTACCTCTCCCCCGATTTGGATAACCTCGCTCTTACCCGCATTTATCCTCAAACCAGAAACTGCCTCAAAACAAATAAGGAGAGTCTTCAGCGCACGCACTTGCCTTTGATCAGCATCACAGAAAACAATCGCATCATCCGCAAATAACAGATGAGAGACAGACACCTGATTAGGCCCCGGAGCCCCAACAGAGAACCCCCTGATCCACCCGGCATGGGCCACCTTTCCCATCATCCGAATAAACGCCTCCATGATCAAAATGAAAAGGAAGGGGGACAACGGGTCTCCCTGCCGAAGCCCACGAGAGCTCGCAAATAATCCCTCAGGAACCCCATTAATCAGAACGGAGAATCTTGCCGTCTTCACACATCTCTCGATCCACCGACACCACCGCTCACCGAACCCCATCCTCCTTAACAAATACATAAGAAAATCCCAATTGACATGATCATACGCCTTTTCGATGTCAAGCTTAAAAGCTAAGCCCGGCTGACCACTTCTAAATCTGGATTCCACGCACTCATTAGCTACCAAAACAGCATCAAGAATATGTCTGCCTCCCACAAACGCGTTTTGAGACTCAGAAATAAGAGGATCAATAACTTTTCTCAGCCTAACAGACAATACCTTAGCAAGAAGCTTGTAGATGCTACCAATCAAGCTGATTGGCCTGAAGTCCCTGATGTCAATTGACCCCCCCTTTTTGGAGATCAAGGTGATAAATGTCGCATTCAACCTCGGCACAAAGTAACCCCTGTCGTGGAATTCATGAAAAAAATCCATCACCTCCCCCTTGACCACGTTCCAACAATGCTGAAAAAACGCCATTGAGTAACCATCGGGGCCAGGCGCCTTGTCCCCACTCATTGAGTTCAGAACCCTCCCCACCTCCTCTTCGGTGAAAAGACCCTCTAAATCATTCGCCTCGGAAGAGGAAATACTCGCAAACTCAGCCCCGTCCAGAGAGGGCCGCCACCCCTGCTCTTCCTTGAACAACCCCTCAAAAAACTGAGAGATGGCCCCGCTGACCTCTCTATCCTCTTCAAACACCCCCCCCCCCACACTTTGATGTTCCGAATATGATTACCTCGCCTATTAGAACTGGCCATCTTATGGAAGAACTTGGTGTTTAAGTCTCCTTCTTTCAACCACAAAGCTCTAGATTTTTGCCTCCAACAAATTTCTTCCTGGATGAGCCTCTTCCCGATCTCCCCTTTTTTCCTCTCCCTAACTCTCTTTTCCTCCTCCGAGAGACCCAATCTCCCCTCTACCTCATCAAGCCTCCTGACCTCCTCCAATAAAATAGTAGTACCCAGACGGATGTTCCCAAACACCTCTTTATTCCACCTTTTCAAATCTTCCTTAAGAAAGCCCAATTTAGAAGCCAATCTAAAGCTAGCATTCCCCTCCACCACATAACTAGACCACCAAACTCCTACTCTATCCACAAAACCGGTCTCCTTAAGCCACATATTCTCAAACCGAAACGGCGAACTTCCCTCCCTCCTTCCCCCACACTCTAGTAAGATGGGACAATGATCCGAGGTCACCCTAGGCAAGCACGACTGCACCACTCCAGGAAAGTGCTCCTCCCACTCCTTGGAAACTAGGAAACGGTCCAGACGAGACATAGAAGGCCTATCCCGGAAGCTAGACCAAGTAAAAAGCCCGCCCACCAACGGAAGATCCATCAACTCCAAGTCATCAATAAACTCTGAAAAGTCACGCATATACCTGCCGATTCTTCCTCCACTACTTTTCTCCCCTGAGAACCTCACCACATTGAAATCCCCACCCATACAAACGGGCGTACCCCAAACCCTACTGACCCCTGCCAATTCTTCCCACAATTCCCATCTGCTAGCATCCTCCACTGGACCATAAATACCCGAGAAGCTCCAAATAAAACCGTCCTCAAGATTTTTAAAAAGGCAAGAAAGGGTCCATCCACCCTTCATTGTTTCAATCAGGTCCACCACTTCCGAATTCCACAGAATCAACACCCCTCCCGAAACGCCTTCAGCATCTAAGCTTACCCATTTAACCCCCCTTCCGCCCCAGATGGAATTGATACAACTATCATCCATATGGCACATCTTAGTCTCCTGTAGACACAAAATGTCGGGCTTCCACCTAGCAATGGCCCCCCCAATCACCCCTCTTTTGTCTCTGTCGTTCATCCCCCTAACATTCCACGTAATAATGCGAAGCTTCATTGTACTCATACTTTAAACTAAGTCCACCTCGTTAACTTTCTCCCTCTCCCCATCCCCACTCCCCCTCTCAATTCTCTCGAACAAAGCCCATGCTTCCCTCTCAAATCCCTCAAACGCGACCCCCGAGTCTTTGCTAATAACTTCCATCATGTCTTCTTTCCATCCCTTTGGGTCCTCGTCCCATACTTCTTGCGCACTTCCCCTATCATCTCCCTCTTGCTCCGGGATCACTATGTCCACCCACAGATGAGAATTATTCAAATCCTCAAAACTCGAACCACCCCCCCTAACTCCCTCTTTAACCGGCGACTGATTAACTTGCAACACCCCGCACCGTTTTCCAGACGAGGAAATAGTTTCACTAGCCATCACCGCCACCTTGTTACTATTGAAAGATCCTGCTACCACGCCTTTATTAGATTGTTCCTCCCCTTTTTGAACCGACTTGGGTAATTTTTTATTGCCACCTTCCTTCCTCGAAACCAATACTTTTTTATTATTTTTCCCCGAACTCCTGAGGGCCTTGATATTTTTAAGTCCTAACATGGCATTCCCAACATACAAATTTTTTTTCCTATTCAAAGTTGTTTTTGACGGCCCCGGATCCATACTGACTAGAGCCTCCTTTTCCTTAATCCCCTTAAAGTTTAAGTCAAGTGTAGCAGCCCCTTTTTCCGCAAGTCCCTCACACACTTCGTCAAAATTAAACTTACTGCAACTGACCCCACTCAAGTGCTTACCCCCCATCAATTCTACCCCCTCCCGAACTGACCCAGTCTGACGCCGATTCTCCTCAATCCCCTGTACAAAATCATCCTTAGTCAAACCTGTCCCAATTAATTCTGCAGCCAGTGGGCTACAAGGTACGACGCCAATACCCATTTGGTTACCCCTTGAATCTGCAGAAAATTCTGCACTGACAGACCCTCTATTCCTGCTCAAAATAACTTTTTCAGCCGTAGCTTTAATTGTGGTGTCCTCTTCTTCTGACCTTTGTAATCCATGCACCTTACCCTGCTTCCTTAAAACCTGGATGTGACCTTTTTTTGACGTGATAGGGACAACTCTTTGTCCAGTGTTACCAACATCCAAACTCAGACATCGATTAGCCGCACCCTTAGCTACCTCAATCCCCTCACCTCTGAACACTGCCTTACCTGCCACCACGCGGCTGCAGCCTCCGTCACCCGCTGCCGACCTACCCACTAGCTTCACCGGACTTCACGGTAGACCAGCGTCTTCCACCTGCCGCTCCTCTCTAACCTCCCCTACACACAGTCCCTTCCCGTCACTAACCACCAAGCTGTTCACCTCATACCCATTAGTGGAGGACGATGATTGATGTCCCTTCAAAACTTGTGGCTTACTGTGACGAGCAACAAACTTGCACCCTCCATTACTACGAGAAACTTCTTTTCCAAAATAACACTCCTGAATTTCCTTACATACAGACAAATCAAATACCCATCCCCCTACGCCAATCTTGATTTTTGACGGAATGTCAATACTATCCCTCACTAGAACTCTCGCCCACTGTGTTTCTTCTCCAATCAACGTTGCATGGTCTACTTTGATGAAACCTCCACACTTCTCACCAATGGCTCTAAAAACTTCTTCCCCCCAAAGATGGAGGGGGAGACACATCACACGGATCCACCAGTGGCCCAAGTCGCATGGGACAGGAGATAAACCAGCTAACATATGCCACCTTTGTAAACAAACTGGTTCTCCCTCAAACATCCATCCGTTACCTCCCAGAATTCTATCACCTTCTTCTGCAGAAGCAAGCATAAAGAGAAATAATGAAGAATTGAGGCATCTCACTTGAATTCCTCCCACCGGTTTCCATCGTGTCTCTGCCCATCTCAAGACCTTGTCCTTCCCCGGTGGAGAGCTCTGAGTACTACCAAACCGCCCAATCAACGCTTTTTGAAAAAATTTAATTCTTGAACTACACGATTCAGCTTCTACTAACAGGTCCATCTCTAGCTTGTTGTTTGATGAGATTTTTATAGGCGCAAACGGCCATGGCTCCACCGAGGCAGCCTGCAGATAAGATCTTCCATCTACCACCTTGCCTTGGGTCTTGACCTCATAACATAGCTTCTTACAATCCACAAAAGGTTCCATTCTCCTGAATAGATGACACGCTGCCGTCCACCCTCTCCCCGGGAAGCATTCCGGTATCTGAACTTGAATCCTCGAATCGATCTTCCTGATGACAATGTTGAAATAACCTACATTTCCTTTCCAAGAAGAAAAGGCCATGATCTTTCGGTCCACATATTGCCTCATCTGAAAAAAATTCCCGGTATACTTGGATGCCTTCCAAAGGCAGGAGCTCAGCCACAACACCTCCCCCTTGACCAACACCAACTCCTTGACACCCATTTTGCTACTGGAACATAGCCTAAACTGATATGCACCGCCAATAGTCTCCTTGTTCAGCCTGAAGCTGGTTTCTCCAACTCGGAAGCAGTGATATGGGGCTGCCATGGATTTCACAAGCTCTAAAAGGTTTTCCAAAGTGATTCACAAGCTCTAAAAGATTTCCATAACGATCCACATTCAAGAATAGGCTTGGATCTCCCTAGTTGTTACAACAAACATTTTGTATAAATGAACATTTTTATTTATAGAAACCGTATTTGTAAAAAAATTTCAATATGAAAAAATTTAATGCTTTTAAACAAAAATTATTTACACCAAGTGTCCATTTGATTAATAAGTTAACAAATTCAAATGTTTAGATAATTTTTCAATTAGGGTTGTCAGAGAATATTAACTTTTCAACTGACAAAAGTCAGATGTTTGATAGAATAAATCACAAAGGAGAAAAATGAAAAAAAAATGATATTTAAAAAAAACGATTTTTAACAATAAAAATACCTATTAAAGAAAAGTTTCTAACAAAATAATTTTTACAAAAAATCTTAAAATGAAAAAAAAATGTTCTTAAAAAAAATAATTTATAATGGGGAAAAACATTTTTTTCAATATAAAAAAACTGTTTGTAACAAAAAACCAATTGAAAAGAAAAAAATTTAAAATTGTTTTTAAAAAAAAAATAGATATGACGAAAATAAAACAGTTTTATAAAAATAGTTTTGATAAAAATAAAATGTTGATTTTTAATGAAACCGGTTTTCACAAAAAAAAAAATAGTTTTTAGGGAAAAACATTTAAAAAAATACAATTTTAGCACATATGTGATACAAGTTTTAGTGGAAAAAACACATTTTTTAATATAGTTACTAACAACTTGAACAATATGAGAAATGTTTTAATATAATTGTTGCACAATGAACACAGTCGTGTGACTTATATATACAGGAAACATAGATAGCAGTTGGTAGCAGTTAAATTGAGTTGGTTTCACAAGTAGTGGGAGCCGTGAGTTGTGGAGCAGTATTTTGGATTGTTACCATTTTTCAAATCTTTGGTAGAAAAATAATTGAACCCTGTCCGACCCAAAAGCTTTCAGAGGAATCATACAGAAGGCAACCTTTTTAATTTGATCTAATGAATAGGAAAATTAAGGACGTTTTTATCGGCATTAGTAAAACTAATTATTCATCCATCCATAAATAAAGTAACAAATTAATTGCAATATAATTATGCACCCAATCACCTTCAAGGATTATGCATATTTGATACGCACTATGGTTGCTTTGATATTTTATTTTTTTATTTTAATTTTATTTTGTATGGTTGCCATGATAATTGTCGTACAACTGTACACATTGTCACATGCACTACGGTTGAATTGTATCCACAAAATCCTCCATTTCTTGGACTTTTTCTCTATAAAAAAAAGTTGATTACATGTCAATGTGATACACATTTAATCAACTTTTTCCAAGATGTATTATCACTAGATATTTGATTACATGTGATACACATGACTTCAACTTTAACTTTATAAAAAAAAACTGAATTGCTTTCATTATTTTCACAACGGTCTTCGAAATGTTTCCAAACTTGGCTAGCAATATCACTTAGGCTAAATAAATGATCCCGATTTTCTTCAAAGCCAAGTAAACAACACCTACATCTCGAAACTATAGGGATTTTGATATTCTTCAAATTTTGATCTAGAGGAAGCCCATCATAAAATAATCGCCACATGAATATTGAGACTTTTGGCGCTAGACGATTATCCCAAAACATTTTTTAGGAACGCTGGACACAGTCTCTACGCCTTAATTGATTCCAAGCAATTTTGAAAGTAAATCCCTTATCCACCAAAGAGAGAATAGATTGAAAAAGATCTTCCGGATTCTGAAAAAGCCAAATACCTTGCATTCTTTTCCACGTAATGCTCGCTAAAGAGATTGAACCTTTAAAATTATTAGTTGCAAGTTTCTTGTATTTTTTATTCATAAATTCAGCCCATAGAAAATTATTTGCAAGAAATTTGACCCATAATTTACAGGTGAAAACTTTGCAAACATCCATTGTATCTCTGAGACCAAGACCTCCTTCTTCCTTTGGCAAACACATTTTATTCCACGATACCCAGTGATGTTTATAGATCTCGTCCTGCTGACCCCAGAAGAAATTTGCATTAACTTTATCTAAGTCATCTATAGCCGAGATTGTAGGATTAATAGCTTCAAACTAGTGCAACCCTAATGTATTAATAACAGATTTTATAAGAACCAATCTACCGGCATGCGATAACTGTTTACTGCTCCAACTTGAAATTTTGCCATGCGCTTTTCCAAGAAGAGGTTGAAAAAATTGTCTACGCTTTCTACCAATAAATAGAGGAACACCCAAGTAGCTGATGGGGAGATTTTTTCGAACAAATCCAGACTGGTTCCGAATCCGGGTAGCACGCAGATTACTGCAGCCGGTCGGCACAATAAAACAACTCTTAGAGCTATTAACAAGCTGACCCTAATGCGCTTCATATAGGTGAAGGAATTTCATTAAATTAGCAATGGAAACTTTTTGACCATTCATGAAAAATAAAATATCATCAGCAAACAACAGAGACGTTATAAGAGGACATCCGCTGGGTATAGAGAATTTCTTAATTTTATTAAGTAAAGCCAGCTCGTGAATATGAGATATTAACATGAGATATGATTGTTTCAAGTTATTTTTACAAAGAACTTTATGTCTTTTTTTAAAAAAAAAATGGTTTGTTAATAACACTATATATATACAGAGAGAGAGAGAGAGAGAGAGAGACTCCTATGCATACTCAAGTTTACACACCAAATTTGCACATCTATTTTTTAAAATATTAAAAAAAAATTGAGTTGTTTTTTTGTGATATTTAAACATTTCGACGGACTCTTATAAAAAAATCAGCTCCAAATTTTTTTTTTGTTATTTTATAAAAATTGGTTAAACTATCATAGCTTTTAAAGCACTTTAAAAGTGTAAAAGTTTGACCCATTTTTTTAAAATAGAAAAAAAAAGTGACATGGTTTTTTTATATGGTTCATTGAATTGTTTAAATATTACATAAAAAGTCAACTCAAAAATATTTTGAGTTTATACAATAGTTTGCATATATATATATGCTCTTTTGCGGACTAGTCCGCATTTTAAGAATACGAACCGAACATGTGTCACCTAATGGTGCGCCTAGAAATTATCGCCTAAATTTTAGGCACAATCTCTTTTTTTGGGGGGGCTCACCGCCAGGTGACACATGTCCGGTCCGCATTCTTAAAATGCGGACTAATCCACACGAGAGCATGACTGTATATATATATATATATATATATATATATATATATATATATATATATATATATATATATATATAGAGAGAGAGAGAGAGAGAGAGAGAATAAACAACTCAAATAATATAAATAAAAGTTAAATAAAAATACATTGATTTTTTTTGTTATTTATTTCAAATGAAAACAAACACAAAAATTGGTACGATACTTCTGAACAAAAAGCCAACATTAAGAGAAAACGGACCGGATAATTTATAAGAATGGAAAATTTGATAAAAGGAATAATAGTGAATAGCAAATAAAAAATATATAATTCAAAAAATTCAAAAGATAAAAGTGAAAGGTTTAAGTAACAGAAGTTTGGATTTTTTTTTAATTATGTTGGCAAACTGAAAGCTAACTTTAAAAGAAAAAGGTCTGCTATTTTTTACAAAAGGCCTAACGCAAATTGAAAACTGACGAGATACTTTTATTTGTTCTATTATCATTACAAACTGCTACTGCTTTTAGAGAGTACGTTTGACGGTTTTAGCCTTGGTTTGATAAGGTTAAGGTTTCACACAATCCTCTATAAATACGTCATGGGGATATAACAAACAATCATATAAAAGAAAGACATGGAAATGAAGAAGGTTTGTTTCATGACAGTGTTGGTGAATGTTGGGGTAAGTTTTGCGCTCCTTGGAGCCCCTGCCAATCAGGTTGTACTTGCCTTGGAACAGGTGACTTTGGTGCTTGTGGGAGTCTGTGATTTGGATTGAGCAATTCTATATACAAACACACATATATGTATTTATTTATGTGTACGTGTGTTTGTGTGTACGTTTGTACGAAATAAGCTCACTCTAGTGTGCCAGGGATATCTACATATGTGTATTTATTTGTGTATGTGTGTGTAAGTTTGTATTAATTAAGCTCAGTCATGAGTTCAATGGGAATCTACATCTTTGTATGTTACGGTATTGATCAGTGGAAATTATGCATGTGTTTATTCTATATAACTATGTTTTATCGTATCTGCTATATTCCGAGTGATTTGCCTACATGGGTGATGAATCTTAATCCATTTAATTGGATTAATAATATTAATATTTGTTTATAAGTATTTCATGTACATGTAAATACTTGATATTTTATGTTGGACAACCGAAATGATTAACTTCTAGTATGGACATGACAATGGTGTCCACAATTGATGGATAGGCCACAAAATTATATTAATCTCTAAGTGGATATAATTTCTAAACAACTATCAAGATTAAATGATATTTCCCCTCATTTCTATCCTTTTAAAAGTCAACGTAATCCGATGGTTCAGAGAATCTCTTTTGTGTCGCAAGAACAAAAGAACTAATGGTTTTGGGATTTTGCATATTAAGGTTAATCACCAAGATAACATTAGATTTGTATTTGTGGATTATGAGTAACCATTGTTTCCAATCCAACAAAAGTCATGATTTCAAGACGTACGTGAAAACGGTCTTGGATTCAAGCTCGAACAAGGTCGTCACAACAAGCTGGCGTTCAATTCATAATTTTCGCATATTCGGCAAGATCCGAATAATTATATTACATGCTATGTATTATTTTCTCGTAGGTTTATTTCTACATTGGTATCAGAGATACTTTGCTTGTTAATTCCCCATTTGATTACAATTTTTTTTACGAATAATGAGTGAGATAGAAGCTGTCATAAATGGGTCTACAAAAATTGCGAAATTTCAAAATTCGAGATTTATTATTAAAGACGATCAACAATATTTTTTCTCTGTAACTTTGCACGCTATTTCGAAGGCCTTGTGGTCACTAAGAAATTAATTCCTTTGTACATAAATATTTATGTCACAAAGATTTTAGAACAACGTATACATTGCAGTTTGTAGATAATTGTTGATGGAGATAAGGTCTTCCGAACAATGCCATTTAAAGTCATAAATCTAGAATTTTTTAGCGAAAACATGATGAACAATATTTTTTCCCACATTTGTTTAGGAAAGTACAAATTTGGGCCATTTTTATAAAAAAAATGGCATTTATGAAATATTTATTTATGAAATATTTCTAGAGGCCAAAGATGATTTATTTGTACACGGGTTAATTTATTTAAATTATTGCACTGTTTACGCATGGTTTTATTTGACCACCGAACACTATTGGCGTGATTGGGTCTCTCCCTTAGAAAGCAAATGTGACCAATTCTTCCACTTAAGGGACTAGGTTATGTGTTTGTCAGCTAAAATGGATGATTATATTAACTATTTATTAAGAGCTTGTGTTTGCTTATTTATTTTCGTTTATGCTTGTCCCTATGTAAATGTCCAATCAAGAGATCTCAGTTGGGCTTGTTTGTAGGTGAAATGTATTGCGAAGAGAGTTCTAATTATTTGAAACGAATTATGTAAGGAGATGCATTTGACACTCTGCACACTTTAACATTGAAGGTGGCTAGTCCCTGCTACCAGCCCACGCCGACCATCAAAATATAATAGCATTCTTAACATGTGATAGAAATAGACATTTTTTTTACAATATATAATCTAAAATTTAATCCAACAAATATTAACATCCACACAATAAAAAGGATCACCCTGCGAACTCTAGAATAAAACTCAACTCCGAAATGTAGGTTAGTACTTAAATGAAATCATTCAATTGTAATTCCAACTGAAAAGAAACGGTAAATAAATGTGGAACCGAATGGCCCAACAAATTCATAAATAACGGTCTTATAAATAAAACGTCGGATGCACCCCACTAATCTCGAATCCAATCTAAGCAATTACTCCAATAACTATACCTGAAATTTTAGTCAACTGAATAGGTCAGAGCGCACCGCCTGAATACCAACTACTTCTCCCAATTAGAATTCGTTAATCCATACATAAGCATCATACGAGATTAATATTACAATTTAATTTTTAAATTATGCGATATGAGAACATCCGAGAAATATAAAACAATACTAAATACACAAATAGCTAAGCCACCTCATTATTCAAATACAATTATGTGATAACAATATTGAATTTGCTCCAAACCTTTATCTTACTCAATTGAATTATTTAACTATTCTTATTAGTTCGATGCCACTATAAGTAGTCAGCATTTTTACTGGTCATGCACATACTACTCGTGCGCTTGAGTTTCAACACATCATATCCATTCCCATCACTATAGTCGGCCAACCCAATTTCGTTAGCTTTGCACACACTCGTGAGGTTTCGCGCACGACACATCACTATTGCCAGTCATCCCAATTATCGTTAGCTCTACACATACTCGTGTCGTCAACATACACACACGTCACTATAGCCAGTCAACCCAATTATCATTAGTCGTGTACATACTCGTGTGACAACTTCATTTTAATACCCGTTTCTTATCTATGGAATTAATTATTTATTTATTAATAAAGTTCTCTTTATTCACAATTAGCCCCACCCATAATTCGGCCTTCACAATCAAAATCATCCCTTGTTCCATTCCTATAGATCACTAAACCATAACTATTACCCAGACTAGCCCAAAAGGTCACCTACTTATATACCTATGCCGCATGACAATTTCTAAAAGTTTAAAACACCTAATTAGCTCGTATACTCCGCGAAATACGTCGCAATTACTTTATCCCACCATTATATATTTTAAATGTGTCAAACATCATTTGTGCCTTTCTTTATGACAAATGCAATTGATGTAAACATGAACATACTAAGTCAACCACACATTATTCTGACATAACAACGAATTATATATTCGCAGTTAATAATTTAAGTTTTTGATTAAGTCCAATTTCCACAATTTTTTTAAACCAAAAATACCTTATTATTACATATTCTTGAAAATTACGGGGTATTACATTTTCGATAAATGATCCAATAAAAAACCAACATGTAAAAAAAACATTTATAAATTAGTGTTTAACAAAAAAATAGCTTTGACAAAAATTAAACAATTCTAAAAGATATTTTTAACAATATTAAAATAGTTTTTACTGGAATAATTTTTTTTAAAGAAACATGTTTTTTCACAAAAAAAAATATTTTTTAGGGGAAAACATTTTTTTTAAACAATACAGTTTTAGCATATAAGTGAAACGAGTTTAAGTGATAAAACACAATTTGAAAACAATTTTAGAGCATGAGTGAAACAATTTTTTAGTGATAAAATACAATTTTAATGCAATTACTATCTCGCAAATTGACTCACAAAAAGAAAAACAAGATCAAACAAAATAATCACGAATTGATACAAAAGCCCATCAATTTAATATATTAAATGAAAGTCGTATACAATTTCAGGAGGAATATGTGACACTTCCCCAACATTGCCCAATTATAGTTTTCGTCAGGTAATGCTTATTTCAAATTTAGAACAATTCCTTGTCCCTGAGGCAGTTAATAAATTTTCATTGTAGTCTAGGGCGTTGTGGTTGAAAGAGGGGGATTCGAATACCAAATTTTTCCATGCTGTTGAGAGTTCTCATAGGCGCGGTAATCACATCAAGAAAATTGAAGTTGGGGGGGGGGGGGGGTGTTTGAAGAGGATAGATAGGTAAGGGGGGCCATTTCTTAGCTTTATGATGATATTTTTAGGGAAAAGGAGATGTGGCGGCCCTCTCTTGATGAGCCAAATTGGGGAGTATTTCTACTTCTGAGGCTGTTGAGATTGAGGGCATCTTCACCGAAGAGGAGGTTGTGCATGGTCTCAAATCGATGTGTGGGGATAAGGTGCCCGGGCCTGGCGATTTCTCGATGGCTTTCTTTCAGCATTGTTGGACCATTGTTAGGATTGATGTGATGGATGTCTTCGATGAGTTCCAAGACCAGGTCTACTTTGTGCCTAGATTAAATGTGACCTTCATCTATTTGATCTCCAAGAAGGGGGTCACTTATGATATCATAGATTTTAGACCCATCAGCTTTAATGGTAGTATCTGCAAACTTCTCACCAAAGTGTTGTCGGTTAGACTTAGAAAGGTCATTGATCCTCTGATTTCGGAGTCCCAAAATGCTTTCGTTGGAGGGAGGCAGATTCTTAACGCAGTCTTGGTGGCCAATGAGTGTGTGGATTGTAGATTAAGGAGTGGGGATCCTGGTATTATATGTAAGCTCGACATTGAGAAGGTGTATGGTCATGTCAATTTGAATTTTCTTCTGTACTTGTTGAGGAGGATTGGATTCGGCGATAGGTGGTGTCGGTGGATCAGGAGGTGTGTTTCGACGTCCAGGTTCTCGGTGCTCATTAATGGGGTTCAGGAGGGTTTATTTCCGAGTACTCGTGGTCTTCGTCAGGGGGGCCCTTTATCCCCATTAATGTTCATCTTGGTCATGGAGGAGTTTAGTAGGATGATGGGGAGGGTGGTAGAGGCGGGGTGGACCAGGGGGTTCTGTTTTGGGACTACGGGTCCTAATTTTGTTACGGACTCTCACCTTCTATTTGCGGATGAGCTCGGAAGTCACCAGTCTCTAGGTTCTTGTGTTTGTCGAGGAGCTACAATCTGTTATGTAGTTGTGTTATCTGAGTTTTGTTATCATACTCGGGGGTCTGTTATTTGTTTTATGTTCTTTTTTTAGTAGCAGGTTAGCTACTTTATATACTCCCTATATACGAGTTCGCTCCCTTAGTGAAGGTTTTTTTAATGGCATTTACTTATGAAAAAAAAAATGGATGATAATTAATGCATATTGTAACTCAACCTACTTATCCGTTGTAACAGTATTATACCTCACTCAATACCATTTGGATATAGCCACGCCCGCGGTGATTGAATAATGTTGCAATCCATCAAATTGTAAAGGGTGAATTACCTATGTGGCCCTTAATGTATAGAAGCTGTTTGTATTAAGCCCTTAATGTATTTTTTGTTTATATTGAAATCCTAAATAATCTTTATTGTGCCAGTTTGACACTTCCATCCACTTTGACCGTTATGTTTAAGGAAATTTGAGAGTAAAAGTGGTATTTTTGGTCTCTGATGATTTTTTTTTAATTTTTTTTTTCATTTTTATTAATAGAAACCATTTTTCAAAAAACAAATTTCAATATTAAAAAATTTAATGTTTTTAAAACAATTATTATTTACACCAAGTGTCCATTTGATTAATGAGTCAACAAATTCAAAAGTTTATATAATTTTTCAATTAGGGTTGTGTGAGAACATTAACTTTTCAAGTGGTAAAAGTGATGAAAACGCGTGATGTAGATCCCCGGTTTTTAATTTTCTCAATTAAAATTAAATTTATAATTTCCTTTTATAAAACACGAGATGCGGAAGCGTTAAGATGGTTCAAAAAAAAATAGATGTTAATAAAATTTTAATTTTCTTAAAATTAAACCAAGTGAAATTAAACAAAACACAAAGTATTAATTTTCACTTAAACCAAGTTAATTCATCCAAGCCCTAGAATTTACCTAAGTCATAATTATCAATATTCCGAAGTTAGGCCAAACCATTTTTAGCAAATGACTTGAATTAACTAACTTTACCCAATATTTAATTTGAGTCCAAATTAAATTAAGTGTGATAATTTAAACCAAATTTTTGCGTCCTAAATTTTTTTTGCAAGATAAAATAAATCAATCACACTATGCCACGATGTACGAGCAAAAACCCAAGACGGGAAAAAAACCTCGGACGGCCCTAGCCACAAATTCACTAGATACGGAATTACAAGTACGAGACAAAAGACTTACAACACACGACTCGATCCCTCTCAAGTCTCAACGCTTCTTCTTGTAGATACCTCTTCCTAGCGAATAACCTTGGAACACCACCGCGGTCTCGGAATCCAGCGATTGGACTTTATATGGTCACCATCACCCGTACATGAAGCCTTTCTCCAACCGGGTAAAACAATGCAAACTTCTCTTCAATTCGGTGTAGAGAAAACCGGTGCCAAACTCCAAGCAATTGATATGTATATAAGAACTTGGAATAAACTCATTTAGGTGTAAACAAGAGTGATGTATATTTTTCTCTAAAAAATCTCACTCAAAACATGATCTTTTTCCCCCTTAATTTTTTCTCTCAAAACACTCCCTAGGAGTTAGAAGGTTGTCAAAAAGATTGATTATCAAAAGTGATTCCCGCACATGATAAAGTCTAAAAAAGTTGGTTAAAAACTAAGTGGGGAAGTGGGTGAAAAAACTGCTCAAAACTGCCAAAAACTGTTCCCGCCTGGCATCTCGTTCGAACGACATCTCGTTCGTTCGAACAAGTCTTCTAATGAAGCTCCAGTATGGACTCGTTAGAAACTCGTTGGAAATCTCGTTAGAACGAACAATCTCGTTCGAACGACATTTCGAACGACATTTCGAACGAAGGTCCAGTATACCTTAGTGGGAAGTCGTTGGCAAACTCATTCGAACGACACGTGGTTCGAAAGAAAATTTCGTTCGAACGACATATCGAACGAACTTCCAGAAATTTTGAAAAATTCGATTTTAGCCCAGAAAACTTTATAAACTTATTTTAAAGTTCTAATTAATTATTTCTGAAAATAAAACACAGTTTTTATTAAACCTAACACCCATTAAACTTGTTCCAAGCTCCTATATATATAATATTGCATTCATACCTTGGGAGCATGGAACTATGGTTGATGATGTAGAAACGAGGCACGCAAACCGGCATATTTGATGTAGCATTATACTCTTTGCTGCTACGTCTTCAACAAACACTTCATAGGCTTTGAGAATATTACAATTAAATACTATTCTATTAATAAATGTTTTTGTCCGGAATTGAGCCAAAACTATATATGGACTCAATTGGAAATTAGTGTCCTTACAAATCTCCCCCTTTGGCTATTCCGGGACAAAAACCGAACAAAAATCCTAAAGGGCCGTCAATCTCTACTAGACTCAAAACATAACCCACCCAAACTTGACTCAACCCAAGGATTAAACGCTTTGCCATTGAAAGATGTCGTTTTAGTAGAATTCCTGCACACTTAAGAAAACTCATCAAATGCATAGGGAATATCAAAATATTAAATGCATTTAATTAATTACTCCCCCTAAATTAATTCTCCCCTTTATCAAACAAATGTCATACTTAGAAAGACGTCTCCCCCTAAGATAAATCTCCCCCAAACTAAGATACGATAATAATAGGACTAGATACCATTTCTCCCCCTATCATTCTCCCCCTTTTTGTTCAGGAATAGACAAAGGCTAAAGAAGCAAAACATAAAAGCATGTTGAAGCTTAAAGTGATAAGACATGAAAGCATATGGGCAACAAAAGCAAGGCAAAGGCAAAAACAAAATATCATATATATATGTACTAGAAATATATCAATAATGCACACGCACATATATATATATATATATAAACACGCACATGACACAAAATACAATAAGTTTGCACACTCGAATGGCAAAAATGTGTCATATGGAAACGAAAGTGTAGGGGTGTGAATTAGCAACAATTAAATTTAGACCCAAACACTTAATAAACGTTCACGGAGTTCTCATTTGATTGCAAACTTCACCACATTTAAATATAACCTCATGTGACAATATAGATTGAACTCAATGAACAAACATACACAATGCTTACAAGCCTAACATATTGATGATTCTACAAACCAATAGAGTCATGACATGAAATACGCAACTAGGATACACGGACATTGTGCAAACCGTTGATATACCATCCAATCTCCCTCAATATGCATTTATATTAAATTTGAATGAATATATCAATCAAACATAGGCCTTGGCAATTTATTTTTCTTTTTAATGCCATAGTTTCTGTTTTTAGGCCTTTGGACCACGTATTTCTTTTAGGTCCATTCAAAACGGTGGCTTACAATCGCAAAGGATCACTTAGTCCTTTCGGAGCCCTTCCCCGTGCACATTTTTTATTTATCATGTTTTCATTTTTCACACAAATCTCACATGCAACAAATTTTGACATGCACTAGTCCTCCTAAGTCACAAATATGTAGATGACAAGATTGGAAGGAGAACACCTCACATAGCTCAAATATACATATGGAGTTAAAAATTCAAAGGAGCTCGTGCATGTGTGAATAGAGGCATATAAAAATAGAATTCATTTGAACAACACAAAATCCAACTACTCCATAAAACTATGTTAAAGAACATAATAAGGATTGATAATCTAAACCAAAAGTTCTACCCACGTGGGAGCGTAAAAGATGGAATTCAAACACAAGTATATGCCACTTAAAGTGTGTCAAACTAAAGACCACACAAAATACAATCTTTTTGAGTATTTGAATTTTTTAGCCAAAAATAAAAAATATATACTCAAAAGGCAAACAAAAATCATTTGAATTTTTCATTAAGCTTAAATTACCAAGGGATAAAATCCAAATGATAAACAAAAATCTTTTTGTATTTTTCATTTAATGCAAACAAAATGAAGGAAATATAATACAAAAGACAAACAAAAATCATAATTCTAGCATGTGATACGCATGGAGTATAGACTAGAAAATGATTAAACAAGCATACATTTAGCATGTGAATATACCATGAAGTAAAAACGCTAAAGTATGCAAACACGAACACATTCATCCTTTAAATTTAGCAAGGGAAGAAGCATGTGAAAGTAAATGAGAATCAAAAACCCAATTATGCAAGGCAACCAAGTCGGATTCCCTAACCCAAATTAATGAAGAATGATTATCTTGCGGTGTTGGAACTTTAACTACCGTGGTTACATTACTATGGGATTTTCTAGGAATTCGTTTAAGATCAAAACAAAATTTCCTAAGATGACCTTTTCGACCACAATAATTACAAGTAAAATCATGTCGAAAAGATTTACCCAAGGAGTGATCTCTAAATATTTTCCTAGAAGATTCTCCTAAAACGTTGGTTTTGGCTTTAGGGGTAAATTCATTACACGTATTGAAGCCTAAACCACAAGTGTCATTTTTAAATTGGACCGTTCCTAATATTTTATCTAGTTTTTCCGAATGACACTCCAAATCAAATTTGACATTACTAGAGTCTTTTAATTTATTTTGCAATTCTAAAATGTTAGACTCTAATAAAACATTTCGCCTTCTACATATTCAAGCTTCTCTTGAAGAGTCCTCTCACGAGTCCTAAGGTCTTCTATTAAAGCATTTTCATCAACGACCTTGACACTTTCTCTTAAACTAGCTTTTAACTTCAAATTAGCCTTTTTCAATTTAATAGATTCTTTATAAAGTTCTTGAAAGGCATTTTGAAGCTCACTCACATTAACCTCTTCTTCATTTTCACTCTCTTTCTTCTCCACTCTCACTATCATAAAAAATAAGAGAATCATGAACAATGACCTTGGAAGTGTCATGTGTTAAAGTTTCATCAATCGATGAGTTCTCACTATCACTCACATGACTAGCCATAAACGCCACAAATTTTTTCTTAGTGGGGGAATCGGGTCCCTCTTCTTTATCACTATCACTAAGGGTCGCATTATAAGCGGTGGGTCGTTTACCTTCTTTCCTTAGTTTAGTGGGGCACTCATAAGCCTTATGGCCATAACCTTCACAACCAAAACACTTATTAGACTCGTCCCTATCTAAATTTTCATTACTAGGTTTAGGGATCTTCTCGGCTTTAGGGATCTTCTCTCCTTTATCATGCTTAGAAGTATCAAATTTCTTAAAATCATTTTTAAGTTTATCTTTGTTAATTTTAAGAAATTTTCTAAATTTACGAGCAAACAAAGCCATGTCTTCCGAGTCACTATCACTCTCGCTCTCTACTACTTGTTTGACCTCTTTTCGGGCTTTTAAAGCAACGCCCTTTTCGATTTTCTTTTCAGTTTTAGAAGGAAACATATCTAGTTCATAGGTTTGTAAATCACCTACAAGCTCTTCTAATTTCGTAGAGGCTACAGTTGGTAAAGAATTTAAAATGGTCACTTTTGGAATAAATCTATCTGGTAGGGACCTTAAAATTTTCTTTACAACACGGTTGTCAGGTATTTTCTCTCCCAAGTTAAAAGATGAATTAATAATATCAGAAAGTCTAGCATAAAATTCATCAAAAGTTTATTTTTCATTCATTTTGATAGTTTCAAATTGAGTGGTGAGGTTTTGGAGTTTTGAAGCTTTAACGACACTAGTTCCTTCATGAGTTAATTGTAAAATATCCCAAGCTTCTTTAGCGGTTTCCCACGTCATAATACGTCGGAATTCATCCGGTGTGACAGCGCTAAACAAGGTATTTAAACCACGAGAATTGAAATTAGCAATTTTAAACTCATTTTCAGTCCATCTATCGGCGGGTTTGGGAACACGTTCATTTTCAACTAAATATGTTGGTGGGGACCACCCGTTAACAACAGACATCCAAACTCTCTCGTCGATAGATTTTAGTGCCGATTCCATTCGCGCTTTCCAATACGCGTAGTTTGAACCATCAAAAATAGGAAATTTTGAAAATAGAGAAAATTCCATTTTAGCCCAAAATTATTTAAGGATCTTTTACGAAATAATTTATCGCTTTGGCTCTGATACCAATTTGAAAACGCGTGATGTGGATCCCCGGGTTTTAATTTTCACAATTAAAATTAAATTTATAATTTTCTTTTATAAAACACGAGATGCAGAAGCGTTAGGGTGGTTCAACAAAAAACATATGTTAATCAAATTTTAATTTTCATAAAATTAAACCAAGTGAAATTGAACAAAACACAAAGTATTAATTTTCACTTAAACCAAGTTAATTCATCCAAGCCCTAGAATTTGCCTAAGTCATAATTATCAATATTCCGAAGTTAGGTCAAACCAATTTTAGCAAATGACTTGAATTAACTAACTTTACCAAATATTTAATTTGAGTCAAAATTAAATTAAGTGTGATAATTTAAACCAAATTTTATCTTGAATTATCCTAATCATGCGTTCTAAATTTTTTATGCAAGATAAAATAAATCAATCACACTACGCCGCGATGTACGAGGAAAAACTCAAGACGGGAAAAAAACCTCGGACGACCCTAGCCACAAATTCACTAGATACGAAATTACAAGTACAAGGCAAAAGACTTACAACACACGACTCGATCCCTCTCAAGTCTCGACACTTCTTCTTGTAGATACCTCTTCCTAGCGAATAACCTTGGAACACCACCGCGGTCTCAGAATCCACCGATTGGACTTTATATGGTCATCGTCGCCTGTATGTGAAGCATTTCTCCAAGCGGGTAAAACAATGCAAACTTCTCTTCAATTCGGTGTAGAGAAAACCGGTGCCAAACTCCGGGCAATTGATATGTATATAAGAACTTGGAATAAACTCATTTGGGTGTAAACAAGAGTGATGTATATTTTTCTCTAAAAAATCTCACTCAAAACATGATCTTTTTCCCCCTTTAATTTTTCTCTCAAAACACTCTCTAGGAGTTAGAAGGTTGTCAAAAAGATTGATTATCAAAAGTGATTCCCGCACATGATAAAGTCTAAAAAAGTTGGTTAAAAACTAAGTGGGGAAGTGCGTGAAAAAACTGCTCAAAACTGCCAAAAACTGTTCCCGCCTGGCTTCTCGCTCGAACGACATTTCGTTCGAACGATATTCTCGCTCGAACGACATTTCTAACGAAGCTCCAGCATGGACTCGTTAGAAACTCGTTGGAAATCTCGTTAGAACGAACAATCTCGTTCGAACGACATTTCGAACAAAGGTCCAGTATACCTTAGTGGAAAGTCGTTGGCAAACTCGTTCAAACGACATCGGGTTCGAACGAAAATTTCGTTCGAACGACATATCGAACGAACTTCTAGAAATTTTGAAAAATTCGATTTTAGCCCAGAAAACTTTATAAACTTATTTTAATGTTCTAATTAATTCTTTCTGAAAATAAAACACAGTTATTATTAAACCTAACACCTAATAAACTTGTTCCAAGCTCCTAAATATATAATATTGCATTCATACCTTGTGAGCATGGAACAATGGTTGATAACGTAGAAACGAGGCACGCAAATCGGCATGTTTGATGAAGCTTTATACTCTTTGCCGCTACGTCTTCAACAAACACTTCATAGGCTTTGAGAATATTACAATTAAATACTATCCTATGAATAAATATTTTTGTCCGGAATTGAGCCAAAACTATATATGGACTCAGTTGGAAATTTGTGTCCTTACAAGTGAGATGTTTGATAGAATAAATGACAAAAGACAAAAATGAAATAAAACTGATATTTAAAAAAACAATTTTTAACAAAAGAAATAGCTATTGAAGAAAAGTTTCGAAAAAATATATTTTAACAAAAAAAATAAAAATGAAAACAAAAATGTTTTTAAAAATAGTTATTAACAATTAAAACGGTTTATAATGGGAAAGAATATTTTTTCAAAACAAAAAACAGTTTGTAACAAAAAATTATTTAAAAATAATAATTTAAAAAACAATTTTTAACAAAAAAAATTATTTTTGACAAAAATAAAACCATTTTTACCAATGTTTTTTACAATCTAAAAGTAGTTTTGACAAACAAAACACTGTTTTTAAAAGAAAACCCGCTTTTCATAAAAAATAGTTTTTTTAGGGAAAAACATAAAAAAAAAATACAATTTTATTACAATTTTTGCACAGAAGTGATACAATTTTTAGTGAAAAAACACAATTTTAATTTAGTAACCAATTTCCAAATCGTTGGTAGAAAAATGGTTGAACCCCATCTAACCCCTAACCTCTAAGAGGATTCATTCAGAGACGGCCTTTTTAATTTCATCTAATGTACTAGGAAAATTAAGGATGTTTTTAACCGCATTGGTAAAATTAAGGATGTTTTTAATTTCATCCGTAAAGAAAGAAACAATGTAATTGTAATATGATTATGCACCCAATCGCCTTCAAGCATTATCCAATTTTGTCGTGTTCATTGCCATACAACTGTACACATAGTGACACGCACGAAAAAGGTGATTACACGTAATCAACGTTTTCCAATAACTATTATTACTAGATATTTGATAACATGTGCTACACATGTCTTCAACTTTTTCGTTACAAGACAAAAAAGAAAGAAAATTTCGTGTGCACAAAAGAATGCATCTCTCTCTCTAGAGAGAGAGAGATAGATTAATCCCTTCTTCACAGAAAGTTGAAAAATATATCTTTTATACGAAAATTATTTTAAATTTATATTTTTATAGAAACAAGCTTTTGTAAAAAATGATTAACATTTATAAAACTATTTTTTAAAAATAATTATATATAACACCTTTTTCTAAAGAAATGGCAAAATTTTAGTTTTTATCAGAAAATGATCTTATATATATAGTTTTGTAGGAACAGTATAGTTTAAAAAAATATTTATATTTATAAAATAATTTTTTAAAAATCTTTTATATATAAAAAAAATGTCTATTTGAAAGAAAGATTAAAACTATAGTTTATATAAAAAAAGATTTTATAGTTGTATTTATATTATCATAAAAACATCCCAGTTATAAAAAAAATTGATTTATATTTAAAAAAACGGCTTATGAAAAGATTTCATATATAAAGCACTTTTTGGAAATGGTGAAAAGTATAGTTTTTATGAAAATAATGTTTTTAAGCATATATTTTTAGAATAACCATCGTTTCCTTGTTTTTTTTTTTTGATAAGTAAATGATATATAACAAAACCAACGCTAAGGGAGCGAACCCGTATACCGGAAGTATACAAAAACAAAACCAACAAGAACAATAGAAAGAAACCAAACAAAACCCCGCATAGAAAGCCAACTTACGCCACAGAGTGAAACCCCTCGACAAACTCAAGAATCTCCTGAGTTGAGACGACGAATCTCTCCTTCCTCCAACTAAGCAGAGTGCTCAAAAATATATAACGAATCCTCGAGGGAGCCGTCTCAATTCCGTCAAAGCATCTCGCATTCCACTCCTTCCATACTGTCCAAAAGATACAAGTGGAACTAAAAGCCACACACAACTATCCCCCGACCATCCCCACGGTGGTTTCCACCCATCTAGGAGAGCCCTAACAGTCCCTGGCATAATCCAAGTGGTACTAGACATGGCAAAAAATAAATCCCACAAACCTCTCGTCACCTTATAATGAAGAAGAAGATGATTGGTCTTTTCCTCCTCCTCCTTACATAACCAACAATGACTCGCGAGATGATATCTTCTCTTTTGAAGGCCCTCAAGAGTCAAGATAGCCTGCCTAGCCGCAGTCCACACAAAGAACCTGACCTTCTGAGGCGCCTTCACCTTCCAAATTCTCTTCCATGGGAAAAGGACCCTAGGATTCTCCCTACCGCTCAGAATCTCATAGTACCCTCTGACCGAGAACACCCCTGACCCTCCCCCCTTCCACTTAAGGGAATCCTCCGTAACCGTCGGACGGGGGACCGAACCTAACCACTCAAAGAATAAATCCGCCTCCTGCAGCTCCTAGTCCCGAAGCCTTCTTCTGAACTGAGGGTTCCACGTCACACCATCCCCGCTAAACGATATGTGCTCCGCCACCAAACCATCTTGATTTCCTCCAAGGTTAAACATCCCAGGGTAGAGCTCCTGAATAGACCCTGTACACCCCACTTGTCCTTCCAGAGTCTGATCCTGTCACCTCTCCCTAGAGAAAACTCGGTATGACTTGAAAAAGACCTCCACTCCTTCGCTATGTGTTTCCACAAACCCATCCCATGAGGAAAAGTTGCCACCCACGGCCCCCACCCCAAACGAGTACCACCCCCTCTAGCATTAACAACTCTTCTCCACAACCTATTTTCCTCTCGAGGAAATCTCCACAGCCACTTCCCCAGCAAAGCTTTATTAAAGTTAACCAAGTTTCTCACACCCGCCCCCCTTCCTTTATCGTCTTGCACACCACCTCCCACTTAACCAGACTATGCTTAAAGCTAACCTCCGTGCCTCTCCACAGAAAATTACGCATCAGCTTCTCCATTTTAAGAAAAACAGCCACGGGAATAGGCAGAATGGACATATAATAAGTAAGTAAGCAGGACAACGAACTCTTAAACAACGTGAGTCTCCCCCCTTTCGACAAGAACCCATTCTTCCATCCTGCCAATTTTCTGCGCATTCTCTCCAACACCGGGTCCCAGATAGCTTTAGACTTGTACTTAGCTCCAAGAGGTAATCCAAGATAAGTACAAGGGAGATACCCAATTCTGCACCCCATGATGCCACCGAAATCTTCCACCATTACATCTCTCCCGATTGGGATGACCTCGCTCTTCCCCGCATTGATTCGCAAACCTGAAACCGCCTCAAAACAAATAAGGAATAACTTCAGAGCACGCACTTGCCTTTGATCAGCATCACAGAAAACAATCGCATCATCCGCAAATAACAGATGAGAGACAGACACCCTATTAGGACCCTGATCCCCCAAAGAGAACCCCCTGATCCACCCAGCTTGGGCCACCTTTCCCATCATCCGACTAAATGCCTCCATGACCAAAATGAATAGGAAGGTGGATAATGGGTCTCCTTGACGAAGCCCGCGAGAGCTCGCAAAAAAGCCCTCAGGCACTCCATTAATCCGAACAAAGAATCTGGTCATCCTAACACACCTCCCGATCTACCGACACCACCGCTCACCGAACCCCATCCTCCTTAACAGATACAAAAGAAAATCCCAATTGACATGATCATACGCCTTTTCGATGTCAAGCTTAAACGCTAAGCCCGGAGTTCCACTCCTAAACCTGGATTCCACGCACTCATTAGCCACCAAAATAGCATTAAGAATCAGTCTGCCTCCCACAAACGTGTTTTGAGACTCAGAAATAAGAGGATTAATAACCTTTTTCATCCTAACTGACAACACCTTAGCGAGAATCTTGTAGATGCTACCAATCAAGATGATAGGTCTGAAATCCCTGATATCAATTGAGCCCCCCTTTTTAGAGATCAAGGTGATAAAAGTCGCATTCAATCTCGGCACAAAGTAACCCCTATCGTGGAATTCATGGAAAAAATCCATCACCTCCCTCCTGATCACGGTCCAACAATGCTGAAAAAATGCCATCGAGAAACCGTCTGGACCAGGCGCCTTATCACCACTCATCGAGTTTAGAACCCTCACCACCTCCTCTTCGTTGAAATAACCCTCTAAACCATTCGCCTCAGAAGAGGAAATACGCGCAAACTCAGCCCCATCAAGAGAGGGCCGCCACACCTGCTCTTCCCTGAATAACCCCTCGAAGAACTGAGAGATGGCCCCCCTAACCTCTCTATCCTCTTCAAACACCACACCCCCCACTATGATATTCCGAATATGATTACCTCGCCTATGAGAACTGGCCACCTTGTGGAAGAACTTAGTATTTAAATCACCTTCTTTCAACCACAACGCTCTAGATTTCTTCCTCCAACTAATTTCTTCCTGAATGAGCCTCTTCCCGATCTCCCCTTTTTTCACCTCCCTAACTCTCTTTTCCTCCTCCGAGAGACCGAATCTCCCTTCTTTCTCATCGAGCCTACTGACCTCCTCCAATAAATTAGAAGTACCCAGACGGACGTTCCCAAACACCTCTTTATTCCACCTTTTCAAATCTTACTTAAGTAAGCCCAATTTAGAGGCCAATCTAAAGCTAGCATTCCCCTCCACTTCATAACTAGACCACCAAACTCCTACTCTATCCACGAAATCATTCTCCTTAAGGCATATATTCTCAAATCGAAACGGCGAACTTCCCTCCCTCCATCCCTCACACGCTAAGAGGATGGGACAATGATCCGATGTCACCCTAGGCAAGCACGACTGTACCACCCCAGGAAAGTGCTCCTCCCACTCCTTAGATACAAGAAAACGGTCCAGGCGATACATGGATGGCCTATCCCGAAAGCTAGACCAAGTAAAAAGCCCACCCACCAACAGAAGGTCCATCATCTCCAAGTCATCGATAAAATCTGAAAAATCTCGCATATACCTATCGATTCTACCACCACTACTTTTCTCCCCTGTGAACCTCACCACATTGAAATCCCTCCCATACAAACTGGGGCATCCCACACCCTACTAACCCCTGCCAATTCTTCCCATAATTCCCATCTACTAGCATCCTCCACTGGACCATAAATACCCGAGAAGCTCCAAGTAAAACCATCCTCAATATTTTTAAATAGGCAAGAAAGGGTCCATCCACCCTTCATTGTCTCAAGCAAGTCAACCACTTCCGATTTCCACAAAATCAACACCCCTCCCGAAACACCGTCAGCATCTAAGCTCACCCATTTAACCCCCCTCCCACCCCAGATGGAACTGATACAACTAGCATCCATATGGCACATCTTAATCTCCTGAAGACACAATATGTCGGGTCTCCACCTGGCAATGGCACCCCCTATCACCCCTCTTTTATCTCTGTCGTTCATCCCCCTAACATTCCATGAAATAATACGAAGCTTCATTGTACTACAAAATTTTAAACTAAGTCCACCTCGTTAACTGTCTCCCTCTCCCCCCCCCCCCCCCCCCCCCCCACTTCCCCTCTCAATTTTCTCGAACAAAGCCCATGCTTCCCTTTCGAAGCCCTCAAAAGCGACCCCCGAGTCTTTGCTAATAGCTTCCATCATGTCCTCTTTCCATCCCACTGGATCCTCGTCCCATATTTCTTGCTCAATTCCCTTATCATCACCCTCTTGATTCGGGATCACAATGTCCACCCACAGACGAGAATTATTCAAGTCCTCAATACTCGAACCACCCCCTTTACTCTCTCTCTATTCGGCGACTGATTGACTTGCAACACCCCGCACCCTTTTCCAGTCGAGGAAGTAGTTTCACTAGCCATCACGACAAGCTTGTTACTAATGATTTGCCCTGTTGCCACACCCTTATTAGTTTTACCCTCCCCTTTTTGAACCGTCTTTGATAATTTTTTATTGACACCCTCCTTTCTCGAAGCCACGACGTTTTTACCATTTTTTCTCGAGCTCCTAATAGCCTTGATATTTTTAAGTCCTAACATGGCATTTCCAACATACAAAGTTTTATTCTTATTAAGACTTGTTTTTTACGGCACAGGGTCCATACAAACCGGAGCCTCATTTTTCTTTAACCCCTCTAAGTTTAAGTCAAGTGACAAAGTCCCTTTTTCAGCAAGTTCCCCACACGATTCGTCCATATTGAAATTTCTGTTACTGACCCCACTCAAGTGCTTAACCCCAACCATTTTATCCGCTTCCAGTACCGCCCCTAGCTTTGGCCGATTCTCCCCATACCCATTCACTTTAATTGCCTTAGTCAAATCTGACCCTTTTAAATCTGTAGCTAGCGGGCTACAAGTTACCTTGCCTATACCCTTTTTCCTATCACTTGTAGCTATAGAAAAATGTGCACTGACAAACCCACTATTCCTGACCAAGATTTCTTTACCAGCCCTAGACTTAATTCTGCTGTCCACATCAACTGACCCTTGTAAAACATACCCATGCACTTTTTCCGCTTTCCCCTACAACTTATCACTACACCAAATCCTGCGAATGGTCACGCCCAGTTGGTCACGGCCCAAGTCCGCGACCACCTGGTCGCGGACTTGGGCCGTGACCAACTCAATTTTTGGCGTGACCATTTTAATTTTTACACTGAGTCATGGATGCTTTGGAAGTGGTCACGGCTCAAGTCCCTGACCACTGTGGGTCACGGACTTTGGCCGTGACCCAAGGTGTGACCTTCTTGGCGCCAAAACCCCGCCAAAATTCCCTCCAACTTGGTCGCGGATGGGTCACGGACTTGGACTGTGACCACCTCGGAAAAAAAAAATTGGTCGCGCAAATGGGGTCACGGCTAGGGGCCGAAACCAAATTTTGAAGTGGGTCACGGCTTGGGGCCGTGACCATACCTCATTTGAAGGGCTGTTAGTCGCGCATGGTGGTCAGGGCTGGAGGCCGAAACCAATTTCTGAAGTGAGTCACGGCTTGGGACCGTGACCATACCTCATTCGAAGGGGGTTTGGTCGCTCATGGTGGTCTGTTGGTTGAGCATGGTGGGTCACGGCCTAGGGCCGTGACCAGTGGTCAGGGGATAACTAATTGGTCGCGGAGGTTGGGTCACGGCTGTAGGCCGTGACCAGGTCAACATATTTAAAGATGATTTACTTACAACGCTACTCAAATTTCTGCCATTCGCGGTTAAGTTTGGACGATTTGGGCGATTTGGGATTTCGTCTATTTGGGTTTTTTGTTGATTTCATCGGAGAATCGTGAAAGGTATGTGTGTATATGTGTGTGCATTTCGATTTGTTTTGATTTGTGGCAGCTATGTGTGTATGCGAGTGTATGTGTGTGTGTGTATGTATATGTGGTTGTATGTGTGTGTGTGAATTTCGATTTGTTATGATTTGTGGCAGCTATTTGTGTGTATATGTGTGTGTGTATAGATTACGAAAATAAACCCTAGATTGTATGTGTGTGTGTATAGATTACGACAATAAACCCTAGATTGTATGTGTGTGAATTTTTTTTACAAAATAGTATTCAAAACTCTAGACATTATGTGTGTGTATGTATGTGTGTATGTATAGATTATGTCAATAAACCCTAGATTGTATATGTGTATTTTTTTTGACAAAATATTATTCAAAACTCTAGACAGTATATTTTTTTGACAAAATATAATTAAATGTTTATATAATAAGTAAAAAAAATTACAACCGCCTTATTGTTGGTTATATGTATGCATATATTTATGTCAAAAAAAGTTAGGGTTTAAGTAAACCCTAGATTGTATGTGTGTGTATGTATAGATTATGTCAATAAACCCTAGATTGTATGTGTGTGTATTTTTTTGACAAAATATGCTTGTCTTTTTTTTTTTTTTGACAAATTATAATTAAATGAAATTTTTTTGACATAAGAGTCGCAAACACGTGTGCACATTACTATAGTGAGATATTGTTGGCTTGGTTGTTGGATACTATGTTGTATTTATTGAATTTATACTAGTGTCGATAAATGTACATGTTATTAAATTTGTTGGGTGTGTTCTTGATTTACCTATGAAAAAGTATATCATATATCTTGCGATTAATATGCACTTTTTTACGTTTACGTCAAGATATTATGAGGCTACAACTTGACATGGAACAATACAACTTAATTCCGTTCATTCATATTTTAACTTGACATGTATGCTATAGTTATGTTGATTTTATACAGTTCTGTTTTAGTTTGAAATTTTTTGTGATCAACTTGATTGAATATGTATTTTAAAACCTTCAAATGGCGGCGTAATAATCATAACTACATTGTTTACGTATTGCAGACCTAACCAATTAGATACCACTTCTTCATTACATACCAGTTCTTCATTACACACCAGGTACTCTTTACTTTAACTAAAGTAGTTATATAATTGATATGCATTATTTATTAAATCTTTTAGATGATAGAAGGTGTACGGGATAATTATTGGTAGTTGGCTTGTTGTTGGATAGTATGTTTAAAGGAATATGTGATAATTAGAAGGAGTACGGGATAATTATTGGTTTGATTGTTGGATAATATGTTGAAAATATTTTAGACTCCCGGTTTCAGAATACGACGATAATTTGTTAATGTCTAGATATAAGCTTAAAAACATGGCGTTAGAGGGGAGAAACCCAAAACATCCCACAAGCGGCCCTGTGATAGGTGAAAATACGAAACAGTCCCCGTACGGTCCTGTGAGCGGCACCAACACCTCGCACGGGACCAATGTAACTCGTAGGAACTGACTGCGCTATCACGGGATCCCCGGTTTGAGAATACGACGATAATTTTCATATTTCTAAACTTAGGCAAACCATGGCGTTAGTGGGGGAAAACCCGAAACAGCCCCCGAACGGTTTCGTGTGAGGCACCAACACCTCCCACGAAATATATGTAACTCGTAGGAACTGACCGCGCGATCACGGGACTCCCGATTTGAGAATACGACGATAATTGAAAAATATCAGGACTTAGGCTTAAAAACATGGCGTTAGAGGGTGAAAATCCAAAACAACTCCCAAACAGCCCCCGAACGGCCCCGTGGGTGGCACCAACACTTCCCACGGGACCAATGTAACATATAGGAACTGACCCCACAGCCGCGAGACTCCCGGTTTGAGAATAGGAGAGATGTGAAAATGGGAATAAAAATTAGTCCGAGATGAATAGGAGAGAGGTGAGAATGGGAATAAAAATTAGTCATGGTTCGAAAGTTATTCTTGGGTTTGCAATTTGTGACCGCTCATCTTATTCACTTGTCGCGCAGGACCAATGTGACTCGTAGGAACCGACCGCGTAGTCACGGGGCTCCCGGTTTGAGTGTACGATGTAAATTTGTAAAAAATTAGACTTAAGCATAAAAAACATGTCATCGAAGGGTGAAAACGTAAAAGAGCCCTTAAACGGTCCCATAAGAGTCACGAACACCTCGCACGGGACCAATGTAACTAGTACGAACCAACCGCGTAGTCACGGCGCTCCCGGTTGGAGTCAAAGACGTGAATTTGTAAAAAATTAGACTTAAGCATAAAAACATGCCATAGAAGGGTGAAAACGTAAAAAAACCACAAAACGTACTCGTAAGAGTCACGAACACCTCGCACGGGACCAATGTGAATCGTAGGAAGTGACCGTGTAGTCACGGCGCTTCCGGTTTGAGTGTGCGACGTACATTTGTAAAAAATTAGACTTAAGCATAAAAACATGCCATCGAATGGTAAAAATGTAAAACAGTCACAAAACGGTCCCGTAAGAGTCACGAACACCTCGCACGGGATCAATGTAAATCGTAGGAACAGACCGTGTAGTCACGGGGCTCCCGGTTTGAGTGTACGACGTAAATTTGCAAAAAGTTAGACTTAAGCATAAAAACATGCCCTCGAAGGATGAAAACCTAAAACAAACACCAAACGGTCCCGTAAGAGTCAGGAACACCTCGCACGGGACCAATGCGACTCATAGGAACAGACCGCGTAGTCACGGGACTCGCGATTTGAGTGTACGACGTAAATTTGCAAAAAACTAGACTTAAGCATAAAAACATGCCATCGAAGGGTGAAAACGTAAAATAGCCATAAAACGGTCCGGTAAGAGTCACGAACACCTCGCACGGGACTAATGTAACTCATAAAAACCGACCGCGTAGTCACGGGGCTCTCGGTTAGAGTGTACGACGTAAATTTGCAAAAAAAATAGACTTGAGCATAAAAACATGCCATCGAAGGGTGAAAACGTACAACAAGCACAAAACGGTCCCGTAAGAGTCACGAACACCTCGCACGGGACCAATGTGACTCGTAGGAACCGACCGCGTAGTAACGGGGCTTGAGAATAAAAAAGTTAGACTTGAGAATAAAAAAGATGCCATCGAAGGGTGAAAACGTAAAACACCCACAAAACGGTCCCGCAAGAGTCACGAACATCTCGCACGGGACCAATGTAAGTCATAGGAACCGACCGTGTAGTCACGGCGCTCCCGGCTTGTGTGTGTGTGTGTGTGCATGTTTGTGTGTGTGCGCGTGTGAATGGGAAAGGGGGGAGGGGATGGGCAGGGGGCGCGTGTGTGCATGTTTGTGTGTGTGCGCGTGTGCGAGTGGGGAAGGGGGGAGGGGACGGGCAGGGGGCGCGCGCGCGTGTGTGTGTGTGCGTGTGTGTGTGTGTGTGAGTGGGTAAGGGGGGAGGGGACGTGGCATGTATGCATATATGCAATCTTCATATATGCATATGCATATATGTAGTGAGAGTGTGCGTGTGTGCGTGTGCGCGTGTGAGTGTGTGCATATTGGTGATAAAATCCAAAATAAAATAGAGAGTATACCTGATCTAGGGTGAATCCAGATATGCCAGTGTATACATGTTTGTGTGTGTGTTTGTGTGCGCGTGTGTGCGTGTGTGAGTGGGAAAGGGGGTAGGGGACAGGGCAGGGGGCGGGGCGGGGCAGTGTTGCATATATATGCAGTTGCATCTGTATATATATGCAACTGCTGCATATATATGCAGGCGTGCGTGTGTGAGTGGGAAAGGGGGGAGGGGACGGGGCAGGGGGCGGGGCGGGGCGGAGCAGTGTTGCATATATATGCAGGCATATATATGCAACTGCTGCATATATATGCAGCCATATATATGCAGCAGTTGCATATATATGCACTGCATATATATGGCTGCATATATATGCAGCAGTTGCATATATATGGCAATAGATATGGAGAAGGGAAGGATGGATATTACTAAGCGGTGTATCATGCTAAAATGGAAATTACCGATTATAGGATGTTGGAAAACTGCTATTACATTTTTCTTAGTTTTAGTTCAAAACATAATTCTAAAATTTATAATCCCCTTTTTCCAGAATATTTTGACACGGGAAGAGCAACAGCAAAAGGATATGTTTACAGCTTTTGTGTTGTTCTGTTAGAGCTTCTAACCGGGAAAAAGCTGACAGATGAAGCATTTATTGAGGAGGGAACCAAGCTTTCGACATGGGAATGTTTTGAACTTAATCAAAGTTTTAAAATTTCTTTGGTTCTATATTAAGAGCATTCACATTGCAGCTTGTATAATGCTAAATTTGAAGCTGGCAGCAAATTGCCATGTAAAATTCTATATTTGAGGAGAAAATATATGGTGCACCATATATCATGTCTACATGATATAATCTGCAGCAATTAGTGAAAGACAAATAGGAAAAAGTGGCCCGACAATAACCACCCACTGTTATCTCAAACGTCTTACACTTTTTGCATTTTAGTAGTTGTGGTGTTTGGAATATGCGTTCTCTGTTCTGAATATGCGTTGCTGCCTTGTTTACTTTGTGATACACAGATAGGTTTAAGGAAGGGTTCTAGCTCATTTGCTGAGGCACGTGCTGCTGGCTTTACTGAAGAGAATGGGACCTTAGGAGATATATGGGAGACTATTTCTGGCAGTGACTTGGTCTTGCTCTTGATTTCTGATGCAGCTCAGGTAGGCTGGTTGGTCTAAAGACTCCTTAATTTCGCATTGATACCATCTGGTTCTACATTACAATGTACAGTATTATCAAGTGTCATTTTATTTTTTAATTGCAATTCACACAACTTTGGTTTGACTTTGTTAAGTATTCCATCTCATTTTTTGTCAGGTGTTCTTATTTCCCATCATACACATTGTTAATAATTATGCAATCTCCTGCAGGCTGATAATTATGAGAAATTTTTGTCCTACATGAAGCCAAACAGCATACTTGGACTCTCGCACGGGTTCCTTTTGGGGCATTTGCAGTCAAATGGGCTTGATTTCCCCAAGAACATCAGTGTGATAGCTGTGTGTCCCAAGGGAATGGGTCCATCTGTAAGGAGACTTTATGTCCAAGGAAAGGAGGTTAACGGTGTAGGAATCAATGCAAGTTTTGCCGTTCACCAGGATGTTGATGGTAGAGCCACAGATGTTGCCCTTGGATGGTCAGTTGCCCTTGGTTCACCTTTTACATTTGCCACTACCCTGGAGCAAGAGTATAAGAGTGACATATTCGGGGAGCGAAGTAAGTCCCCATCCATAATTTCTTATTCAATTCCTTACATGCCTGGATATTTTCCAATTTAGTGGATTGAGTCCATCAATTTATTCTAATGTTTTTCACTCGTTCAATCAACGGTATTTCATTCGTAGATTTAGCCACCCTATAAATTTGCTATCGATGTGCCGGAGGAGTAATTTCTTTCGACCAAAATGTGGAACTGCAAACTGTTTTCCATGTGTCATAAACTATCAAAATGACACGGTATCTCAGTTTGGGCAGAGAATTCATCAAAGTAATAGCTGAATAGAAGATAGTTACAGTATGGTCCATAAATTTTTTATAAATGAAATTTTTGCCAGTTTTCAAAAGTAGGAACTCGTCGGAACCAACACCTCCCACGGGACCAACGTAACTTGTAGGAACTGACCCCGCAACCGCGGGTCTCCCGGTTTGAGAGTACGGCAGTAATTTGCTTATTTCCACACTTAGGCTTGAAAACATGGCGTTAAAGGGTGAGAACTCGGAACAGCCCCCGAACGGCCCCGTGGGTGGCACCAACACCTCCCACGGGACCAACGTAACTCGTAGGAACTGACCCCGCAGCCGCGGGTGTCCCGGTTTGAGAGTACGGCGGTAATTTGCTTATTTCCACACTTAGGCTTAAAAACATGGCGTTAGAGGGTAAGAACTCGGAACAGCCCCCGAACGGCCCCGTGGGTGGCACCAACACCTCCCACGGGACCAACGTAACTCGTAGGAACTGACCCCACAGCCGCGGGTGTCCCGGTTTGAGAGTACGGCGGTAATTTGCTTATTTCCACACTTAGGCTTGAAAACATGGCGTTAGAGGGTGAGAACTCGAAACAGCTCCTGAACGGCCCCGTGGGTGGCACCAACACCTCCCACGGGACCAACATAACTCGTAGGAACTGACCCCGCAGCCGCGGGTGTCCCGGTTTGAGAGTACGGCAGTAATTTGCTTATTTCCACAGTTAGGCTTGAAAACATGGCGTTAGAGGGTGAGAACTCGAAACATCCCCCGAACGGCCCCGTGGGTGGCACCAACACCTCCCACGGGACCAACGTAACTCGTAGGAACTGACCCCGCTGCCGCGGGTCTCCCGGTTTGAGAGTACGACAGTAATTTGCTTATTTCCACACTTAGGCTTGAAAACATGGCGTTAGAGGGTGAGAACTCGAAACAGCCCCCGAACGGCCCCGTAGTTGGCACCAACACCTCCCACGGGACCAACGTAACTCGTAGGAACTGACCCCGCAGCCGCGGGTGTCCCGGTTTGAGAGTACGGCGGTAATTTGCTTATTTCCACACTTAGGCTTAAAAACATGGCGTTAGAGGGTGAGAACTCGAAACAGCCCCCGAACGGCCCCGTGGGTGGCACCAACACCTCCCACGGGACCAACGTAACTCGTAGGAACTGACCCCGCAGCCGCGGGTGTCCCGGTTTGAGAGTACGGCGGTAATTTGCTTATTTCCACACTTAGGCTTAAAAACATGACTTTAGAGGGTGAGAACTCGGAACAGCCCCCGAACGGCCCCGTGGGTGGCACCAACACCTCCCACGGGACCAACGTAACTCGTAGGAATTGACCCCGCAGCCGCGGGTGTCCCGGTTTGAGAGTACGACGGTAATTTGCTTATTTCCACACTTAGGCTTGAAAAGATGGCGTTAGAAGGTGAGAACTCGAAACAGCCCCCGAACGGCCCCGTGGGTGGCACCAACACATCCCACGGGACCAACGTAACTCGTAGGAACTGACCCCGCAGCCGCGGGTGTCCCGGTTTGAGAGTACGGCAGTAATTTGCTTATTTCCACACTTAGGCTTAAAAACATGGCGTTAGAGGGTGAGAACTCGAAACAGCCCCCGAACGTCCCCGTGGGTGGCACCAACACCTCCCACGGGACCAACGTAACTCGTAGGAACTGACCCCGCAGCCGCGGGTGTCCCGGTTTGAGAGTACGACGGTAATTTGCTTATTTCCACACTTAGGCTTGAAAACATGGCGTTAGAGGGTGAGAACTCGAAACAGCCCCCGAACGGCCCCGTGGGTGGCACCAACACCTCCCACGGGACCAACGTAACTCGTAGGAACTGACCCCGCAGCCGCGGGTCTCCCGGTTTGAGAGTACGGCAGTAATTTGCTTATTTCCACAGTTAGGCTTGAAAACATGGCGTTAGAGGGTGAGAACTCGAAACATCCCCCGAACGGCCCCTTGGGTGGCGCCAACACCTCCCACGGGACCAACGTAACTCGTAGGAAGTGACCCCGCAGCCGTGGGTCTCCCGGTTTGAGAGTACGGCAGTAATTTGCTTATTTCCACACTTAGGCTTGAAAACATGGCGTTAGAGGGTGAGAACTCGAAACAACCCCCGAACGGCCCCGTGGGTGGCACCAACACGTCCCACGGGACCAACGTAACTCGTAGGAACTGACCGCGCAGCCGCGGGTCTCCCGGTTTGAGAGTACGACCGTAATTTGCTTATTTCCACACTTAGGCTTGAAAACATGGCGTTAGAGGGTTAGAAATCGAAACAGCCCCCGAACGGCCCCGTGGGTGGCACCAACACCTCCCACGGGACCAACGTAACTCGTAGGAACTGACCCCGCAGCCGCGGGTGTCCCGTTTTGAGACTACGGCAGTAATTTCCTTATTTCCACACTTAGGCTTAAAAACATGGCGTAAGAGGGTGAGAACTCGAAACAGCCCCCGAACGGCCCCGTGGGTGGCACCAACACCTCCCACGGGACCAACGTAACTCGTAGGAACTGACCCCGCAGCCTTGGGTGTCCTGGTTTGAGAGTACGACGGTAATTTGCTTATTTCCACACTTAGGCTTGAAAACATGGCGTTAGAGGGTGAGAACTCGAAACAGCCCCCGAACGGCCCCGTGGGTGGCACCAACCCCTCCCACGGGACCAACATAACTCGTAGGAACTGACCCCGCAGCCGCGGGTGTCCCGGTTTGAGAGTACGGCAGTAATTTGCTTATTTCCACAGTTAGGCTTGAAAACATGGCGTTAGAGGGTGAGAACTCGAAACAGCCCCCGAACGGCCCCGTGGGTGGCACCAACACCTCCCACGGGACCAACATAACTCGTAGGAACTGACCCCGCAGCCGCGGGTGTCCCGGTTTGAGAGTACGGCAGTAATTTGCTTATTTCCACACTTAGGCTTAAAAACATGGCGTTAGAGGGTGAGAACTCGAAACAGCCCCCGAACGTCCCCGTGGGTGGCACCAACACCTCCCACGGGACCAACGTAACTCGTAGGAACTGACCCCGCAGCCGCGGGTGTCCCGGTTTGAGAGTACGACGGTAATTTGCTTATTTCCACACTTAGGCTTGAAAACATGGCATTAGAGGGTGAGAACTCGAAACAGCCCCCGAACGGCCCCGTGGGTGGCACCAACACCTCCCACGGGACCAACGTAACTCGTAGGAACTGACCCCGCAGCCGCGGGTCTCCCGGTTTGAGAGTACGGCAGTAATTTGCTTATTTCCACAGTTAGGCTTGAAAACATGGCGTTAGAGGGTGAGAACTCGAAACATCCCCCGAACGGCCCCTTGGGTGGCGCCAACACCTCCCACGGGACCAACGTAACTCGTAGGAAGTGACCCCGCAGCCGTGGGTCTCCCGGTTTGAGAGTACGGCAGTAATTTGCTTATTTCCACACTTAGGCTTGAAAACATGGCGTTAGAGGGTGAGAACTCGAAACAGCCCCCGAACGGCCCCGTGGGTGGCACCAACACGTCCCACGGGACCAACGTAACTCGTAGGAACTGACCGCGCAGCCGCGGGTCTCCCGGTTTGAGAGTACGGCCGTAATTTGCTTATTTCCACACTTAGGCTTGAAAACATGGCGTTAGAGGGTTAGAAATCGAAACAGCCCCCGAACGGCCCCGTGGGTGGCACCAACACCTCCCACGGGACCAACGTAACTCGTAGGAACTGACCCCGCAGCCGCGGGTGTCCCGTTTTGAGACTACGGCAGTAATTTCCTTATTTCCACACTTAGGCTTAAAAACATGGCGTAAGAGGGTGAGAACTCGAAACAGCCCCCGAACGGCCCCGTGGGTGGCACCAACACCTCCCACGGGACCAACGTAACTCGTAGGAACTGACCCCGCAGCCTTGGGTGTCCCGGTTTGAGAGTACGACGGTAATTTGCTTATTTCCACACTTAGGCTTGAAAACATGGCGTAGAGGGTGAGAACTCGAAACAGCCCCCGAACGGCCCCGTGGGTGGCACCAACACCTCCCACGGGACCAACGTAACTCGTAGGAACTGACCCCGCAGCCGCGGGTGTCCCGGTTTGAGAGTACGGCAGTAATTTGCTTATTTCCACAGTTAGGCTTGAAAACATGGCGTTAGAGGGTGAGAACTCGAAACAGCCCCCGAACGGCCCCGTGGGTGGCACCAACACCTCCCACGGGACCAACATAACTCGTAGGAACTGACCCCGCAGCCGCGGGTGTCCCGGTTTGAGAGTACGGCAGTAATTTGCTTATTTCCACACTAAGGCTTAAAAACATGGCGTTAGAGGGTGAGAACTCGAAACAGCCCCCGAACGTCCCCGTGGGTGGCACCAACACCTCCCACGGGACCAACGTAACTCGTAGGAACTGACCTCGCAGCCGCGGGTGTCCCGGTTTGAGAGTACGACGGTAATTTGCTTATTTCCACACTTAGGCTTGAAAACATGGCATTAGAGGGTGAGAACTCGAAACAGCCCCCGAACGGCCCCGTGGGTGGCACCAACACCTCCCACGGGACCAACATAACTCGTAGGAACTGACCCCGCAGCCGCGGGTGTCCCGGTTTGAGAGTACGGCAGTAATTTGCTTATTTCCACAGTTAGGCTTGAAAACATGGCGTTAGAGGGTGAGAACTCGAAACATCCCCCGAACGGCCCCGTGGGTGGCACCAACACCTCCCATGGGACCAACGTAACTCGTAGGAACTGACCCCGCTGCCGCGGGTCTCCCGGTTTGAGAGTACGGCAGTAATTTGCTTATTTCCACACTTAGGCTTGAAAACATGGCGTTAGAGGGTGAGAACTCGAAACAGCCCCCGAACGGCCCCGTGGTTGGCACCAACAGCTCCCACGGGACCAACGTAACTCGTAGGAACTGACCCCGCAGCCGCGGGTGTCCCGGTTTGAGAGTACGGCGGTAATTTGCTTATTTCCACACTTAGGCTTAAAAACATGGCGTTAGAGGGTGAGAACTCGAAACAGCCCCCGAACGGCCCCGTGGGTGGCACCAACACCTCCCACGGGACCAACGTAACTCGTAGGAACTGACCCCGCAGCCGCGGGTGTCCCGGTTTGAGAGTACGGCGGTAATTTGCTTATTTCCACACTTAGGCTTAAAAACATGGCTTTAGAGGGTGAGAACTCGGAACAGCCCCCGAACGGCCCCGTGGGTGGCACCAACACCTCCCACGGGACCAACGTAACTCGTAGGAATTGACCCCGCAGCCGCGGGTGTCCCGGTTTGAGAGTACGACGGTAATTTGCTTATTTCCTCACTTAGGCTTGAAAAGATGGCGTTAGAAGGTGAGAACTCGAAACAGCCCCCGAACGGCCCCGTGGGTGGCACCAACACATCCCACGGGACCAACATAACTCGTAGGAACTGACCCCGCAGCCGCGGGTGTCCCGGTTTGAGAGTACGGCAGTAATTTGCTTATTTCCACAGTTAGGCTTGAAAACATGGCGTTAGAGGGTGAGAACTCGAAACATCCCCCGAACGGCCCCGTGGGTGGCACCAACACCTCCCACGGGACCAACATAACTCGTAGGAACTGACCCCGCTGCCGCGGGTCTCCCGGTTTGAGAGTACGGCAGTAATTTGCTTATTTCCACACTTAGGCTTGAAAACATGGCGTTAGAGGGTGAGAACTCGAAACAGCCCCCGAACGGTCCCGTGGTTGGCACCAACACCTCCCACGGGACCAACGTAACTCGTAGGAACTGACCCCGCAGCCGCGGGTGTCCCGGTTTGAGAGTACGGCGGTAATTTGCTTATTTCCACACTTAGGCTTAAAAACATGGCGTTAGAGGGTGAGAACTCGAAACAGCCCCCGAACGGCCCCATGGGTGGCACCAACACCTCCCACGGGACCAACGTAACTCGTAGGAACTGACCCCGCAGCCGCGGGTGTCCCGGTTTGAGAGTACGGCGGTAATTTGCTTATTTCCACACTTAGGCTTAAAAACATGGCTTTAGAAGGTGAGAACTCGGAACAGCCCCCGAACGGCCCCGTGGGTGGCACCAACACCTCCCACGGGACCAACGTAACTCGTAGGAATTGACCCCGCAGCCGCGGGTGTCCCGGTTTGAGAGTACGACGGTAATTTGCTTATTTCCACACTTAGGCTTGAAAAGATGGCGTTAGAAGGTGAGAACTCGAAACAGCCCCCGAACGGCCCCGTGGGTGGCACCAACACATCCCACGGGACCAACGTAACTCGTAGGAACTGACCCCGCAGCCGCGGGTGTCCCGGTTTGAGAGTACGGCAGTAATTTGCTTATTTCCACACTTAGGCTTAAAAACATGGCGTTAGAGGGTGAGAACTCGAAACAGCCCCCGAACGTCCCCGTGGGTGGCACCAACACCTCCCACGGGACCAACGTAACTCGTAGGAACTGACCCCGCAGCCGCGGGTGTCCCGGTTTGAGAGTACGACGGTAATTTGCTTATTTCCACACTTAATTTTTATATTTCTACTTGGTTACTGATAATTTTAACTCATATATGCAATTTTTCAGCTTGATTAATTTTTTCGTAAAACTACTTGGTTACTGATACTTTTGTTTTTTGTATCCTATCGTTTGTAGGATTTTTGCACGTGGATCAAATGAAGGAGGCAATGGTTTACAACATGATGATTACTCATATGTTGTGGACGTTCAGGATAATGTTTTTTATGTGTTATAGCCGTGCAGGCTTTTATTATTTAGTTTTATGGCCGTGCGGGCTTTTATAATTTGATTGTTGAATTTTATAGCCGTGCGGGCTTTATAATAAGCAGGTTTTTCATTTACAGGTTTTGGAATGTCAAGAAAATAGAGGAAACTCTGCCCAATTTTTTTTTGGTCTGTGAATTATTAAGACATGTAATATTTTTAAGTTTGTATATATATTTGTTTATTAACAACATTCTCAATTCGCAATTTGTGATTTTTTTTTTATTGTTTTGCCTATAATAAATATTTGTAACACCTCGTAGCAACCGATGATGCACTCACAGGAACCCCAATTTTAGGATTGGACATAAAAAAAAAAAAAAAATTTAAATTACAGATAAATATGGTCATGGACTTTGTCCATGACCATTTTTTTTTTTTTTTGTCCCGCTTAAAAATGGTCGCGGCCAAAGTCCGCGACCATTTTTTTTTATTTTTTGTCACGGTAATGGGTCGCGGACTAGGGCCGCGACCAATTTTTTTTAATTTTTTTTTGTCACGCACATGGGTCGCGGCCAAAGTCCGCGACCAATTTGTCACGGTTGTGGGTCATGGACAAGGGCCGCGACCAATTTTTTTAATTTTTTTTTGTCACGCACATGGGTCGCGGACTTTGGCCGCGACCAATTTGTCACGGTTGTGGGTCATGGACAAGGGCCGCGACCAATTTTTTCAATTTTTTTTTGTCACGCACATGGGTCGCGGACTTTGGCCGCGACCAATTTGTCACGGTTATGGGTCACGGATTAGAGCCGCGACCCGTCACGGCATGGGTCACGGCCAAAGTCCGCGACCATTTCCCGTGACCTCTCTTGGCCGTGACCATATTTTGGTCACGGACTTGGGCCGCGACCCACAAAAATGGTCACTCCAGTTTTGGTCACGGCCAAAGTCCGCGACCCACAGTTTTGGTCAGGGATTTTGGCCGTGACCAATCGCCAGTTTTGGTGTAGTGTATCTTGCTTCCTTAAACCATGGATGTGACCTTTAACTGACGTGAAAGGGACAACGCTTGGCCCATTGTCACAAGCCTCCATACCCGGAAAACTCGCAGCCGCACCCTCTGCTATCGTAGGCCCCTCACAATTGACAACTTCCTTCCTCGCCACCTCACCGCTACAAACGCTGTCGCCCGCTGACGACCGCCCCATTGGCTTAACCAGACCTCCCGGCGGTCCAGTAACCTCCTCCTTCCGCTCCTCTCTCGCCACCTCTTCACACGGCCCCTGCCTGTCGCTTTTTCCTGAGATGCTCAACCCATTACCAGTAATGGAGGAAGATGTTTGAAGCCCCATCTTACCTTGATTTTTACTGGGATGCGGATCAAACAAAAACTCACCATTTCTACGAGAGAAGTCATCTCCAAAAAAACACTCCTGAATTTCCTCACATAGAGACAAAACAAAAATCCAACCCCCTACTCCTATCCTGATTTTGGACGGAATAACAATAGACTCGCGAACAAGAATTCTCGCCCACTGAGTTTCTACTCCTGTCAACGTTGCATTGTCAACTTTGATGAAACCTCCACACTTCTCACCAACGGCTCTAAAAACTTCTTCCCCCCAAAGATGGAGGGGGAGACCCATCACACGGATCCACCGGTGTCCCAAGTCGCGTGGAACAGACGAGAAACCAGCTAAATGATTCCACCTTTTTAACCAAACTGGTTCTCCCTCAAACTTCCATCCATGACCCCCCAGAATTCTATCACCTTCTTCTACAGAAGCAAACATAAAGAGAAATAAGGAAGAGTTGAGATATCTCACTTGAATACCTCCCACAGGTTTCCACCGAGACTCCGCCCAGTATACGACCTTGTCCTTCCCCGGAGGAGAGCTCTGAGAACTTCCAAACTTCCCAACCAAATCTTTTTGAAAAAAGCTTAATTCTTGACCTACACGAGTCATCTACTACCATCAGGTCCGTCCCTAGCTTGGGGTCTGATGAGATGTTAATAGCCTAAAACGGCCATGGCTCCACCATGGCTGCCTTCAGATAAGATCTGCCTTCTACCACCTTCCCTTTAATCTTGTCCTCATTACAAGGCTTCTTACAAAGGTTCTACCCTCCTGAATACATGACACACCGCCGTCCACCCTTTCCCCGGGAAGCATTCCGGTATCTGAACTTGAACCCTCGAATCGATCTTCCTGATGACAATGTTGAAGTAACCTTCATTTCCTTTTCGAGAAGAGAAAGCCATGATCTTACGGCCCGCATATTGTCTCATCTGAAAAAAATTCCCCGTATGCTTGGATGCCTTCCAAAGACAGGAGCTCAACCACAGCACCTCCCCCTTGACCAAAACTAACTCCTTGCCTCCATTCTTGCCACTGGAACTGAGTCTAACCTGGTATTCACTGCCAATAGACTCCTTGACCAGCCTGAAGCTCATTCCTCTAGCACGGAAGCAGTGATTTAGAGCTGCCATTGCTTCACGTCGGGAACCTTTTTCCCTACGTAAAGAGAAACTCAATGCACAACAGTTTTAAAACTATTTCTTAAATATTGATATATATTTAGAAAACATTGTTTTACGAGATTATATATATATATATATATATATATATATATATATATATATATATATATATAGAGAGAGAGAGAGAGAGAGAGAGAGAGAGAGAGAGAGAGAGATAGAGAGAGAGAGAGAGAGAGGTCAATTTTTTGAAGAATGATCAAAACTATTGTTTTTATAAAAAAATTATTTTATATTTATATTTATATAAAAATGTGTTCACTAAAATATAATTTATATTTATAAAAGAGTTTTTAAAAAGATTGTTTATATATAAGAATAGTCTGGCTTTTAAAAAATGATTAATTTTTCTAAAATATTTTTCAAAAATTTATATATAAAACATTTAAAATAAGAAAGTTCAAAACCAATTGAAAGTGTCTTTTCACAGTTTTCTCTTTAAATAGTAGATAGGGGTGGGGGATGAATATTTTTGGGTGAGAATAACCTCTCCATTTTTCAGTTCTATAGTCATGTTTTTTTTACAAGTAAATATTTCATTAAAAAGAAGCATCGGGAGGCCGAAACCTGTATGCAGGATGTATGCCCAGAAGAAAATGAATATTTTTGGGTGAGAATAACCTCTCCATTTTTCAGTTCTATAGTCATGTTTCTTTTTACAAGTAAATATTTCATTAAAAACAAGCATCGGGAGGCAGAAACCTGTATGCAGGATGTACGCCCAGAAAAAATAAATGGACTCGATAGCAATAAGCGGCGACCCAAACAAGACAAAGACTACTCAATATTATGAATTGTCTCCACAAAATCCATAAAAAGGGAGGGATAATCTTGGCACCCTCTTGTGCTAACTAAGCAATGTAGTCAAGAACAAGTAACACAGTTTTTATTTTTTGTAATTCCTTTCCTTCAAAGCTCCTCATGTTTCCCTATAACCAGAACATCTACAAGATGCAAGGCGGGACCATTTGACATATGTTCCTCCCCCCTTCCACCTCCTTGGAACCTTGCATAATGCAAGCAAACCTGTACTGTCTCAGGTAACACCTATTGAACCCGACATATGGATAAGAAAGTATTCCATAGCTCTCCCTTTGAAATAAATATTTTCTCTTTAACTGCAACCCATTCGGAGGCTGCCTTCGTTCTCCCCACACTCCAACCTGAAAATAGATCTCTTCTTACCTCCCTCAAAACTGAATAGTAGTTTCTAATCGAAAAGACAACATCCTCCCCACACAATTATGTTTCTCACAATGTCATTTTAATAAAATACTTAGAATGTTTTTTTTATTTAGCAAATCAAATTATAGTTTCATAAGAAACGACGGTCATTTCAAAACTATATAATATATTTGCAGTAATAGTAAAGTTCACACAAGATTTTGTACTTTTAAAACAATCCAATAGCCATTATTTGAAAGTGGTATGTCGATACAATATTTTCAATCTCTGTTTATAATAAATCCCAATCATAATTTAACAAAGATTATAGTTTTGTTCGAGCATATTATTATAATATTACACTATTTAAGCTATGGAGCTAACTAAATATTTTGTGGCATTTCCTGAATATAATTAGACAGTCTTCGTAATTACAATTTCATTTCGGCACAATACTTACAATTTCATTTCGACACAATACTTACGGTCATTACAACACATCAAGAAGGAAATTGGAAACTAAAATGAGCAAGAAAATTCTCCCCTGGATATAAGAGGGTTGAAATCTCCTTTGAATTCCTCCTAATTTCTTGATATAGATTCTTCTTTTCTCTCTCCCTCTATGTAGTGTGTCTAAGGTTCTAAGAAATAACCTCCTGGGAGTTAATTAACTTCCTAATTAAAGTGCTTTGTTCCCAAATCCCGAGTTGGGTTAAAATTCCATATTTTGAAGCCTCAAATAGCGAATCAATACCCATACTAGCCCAAAAGTTCCCCAACTTTTATACCTGTGATGGGGGACGATTTATAAAATTTTAAAACATCTAAATTAGCCCGTATACTTCCCAAAATACATCGCAATTATTTTATCCCAACATTATATATTTTAAATGCATCACACATCATTTATGCATTTCGTTACGACACATGCAATTGATGTAAACATTAACATACAAAGTCAACCACACATTATTATGACATAAGAAAGAATTCATATTCGCAATTAATAATTTAAATTTACCGATTAGGTCCAAATCCACAAATTGTTATTTTAATCCAAAATACCGTTTTATGATTTATTCTAGAATATTACTGGGTATTACCTTTTTGAGAAATGATCCAATAAAAAACAACACATAACCAAAAAACAACTATAAAAGAATAATTTAAAAAATAGTGTTTAACAAAAAAAATAGGTTTGATAAAAATCAAACAATTCTAAATGATTTTTTTAACAATATAACAGTAGTTTTGACGAAAATAAACATTTTTTTTAGAGAAAGCCTGTTTTTCACAAAAAAATAAAAAGAATGTTATTATTTAGCAATTTTTTTTTAAAAAACAATACAGTTTTAGTGTAGAAGTGAAACAATTTTAACTGATAACATAAAGTTTTAAAACAATTTTAGAGCATAAGTGAAACAATTTTTGTTCATAAAATACAGCCTTAATATAGTTACCATTTCACAAATAGACTGACTAAAAGAAAAACACGATCAAACAATCTAATCATGAATTGATATAAAAACCCATCAATTTAATATATTAAATTAAAGCCGTATAGAATTTCAAGAGGAATATGTGACACTTCCCCAACATTGCCCAATTACGGTTTATGTCAGGTAATGCTTATTTCAAATTTAGAACAATGCCTTGTCCCTGAGGTTGTTCAAAAAATTTCGTTGACGTCTAATAGGCGATATTTAATGCATATTGTAACTCAGCCTAGTTATCCCTTGTAACACTATTATACCTCACTCAATACCATTTGAATACAACCACGCCCGGGGTGATTGAATAATGTTGAAATCCATCAAATTGTAAAGGGTAAATTACCTATGTGGCCCTTAATGTATAGAAATTGTTTGTATTATGCCCTTAAGATATTTTTTGTTTACATTAAAATCCTAAAGTATATTCATAGTGTCAGTTTGGCACTTCTATCCACTTTGACCGTTATGTTTAACGAAATTTGAGAATAAAAGTGGTATTTTGGGTCCCTGATGATTATCTTTTTTTAATATTTAATCATTGTGTTTTATTTTAAAAAAAAATAGTTTTTGAACATTTTCATTCATAGAAACTGTTTTTGAAAAGAAATTTCAATATGAAAAAAACTAAAGTTTTTGAAACAATTATTATTTACACCAAGTCCCCATTTGAATAATGAGTCAACAAATTCAAAAGTTTATATAATTTTTCCATTAGGGTTATGTCAGAACATTATACAAGCAAACCAACAAGTTTAAAGTATATAAAGAGTGACTGAAACATGCCAAACCAAAAAGTATAATGTACAAGACAAGGGCAACAAGCCCCAAAGTACAACTAAAATATCCCTATCCAGAGGAGAATGAGATAGGCGTCTAAAGAAAATATCCTGCATCACTCATATATACTGCAGCTGCGTACCCTGTAAGAAGATCACCCTAGTGCCCCTGTGGTAGGACACCTAAAAAGGTTGTGAAAAGATTTTTACAACAAGGGTTAGAACCCAAAGCATTTGAAAATATTTATCAAGTGAATTTCAATGCAAGAAGTTGAAATGCATGAATGCTCTTCATAGTTAAGTTAGTGCTGCACATTCTCCTGAGGACACCCTCACACCTCCATTGATGTGCACGCCTAACGTAACTATATATGACCCATCTAGCTAACTACCCTGTAACTAGTCTTGTCACATATGTCCTACTATTTCCCACTACTCTATCCCGATTGAGTATAGTTTGCACTTTATAAGTTTTTAATCACATTATCTTATTCAAGTCATTTATCATTTGACATCATAAAAAAATCTCTCAAGTTATATAATTATACATTTCAAATCATGTATTCATCCGTATATAAATCTACGCCGTTTATACGTATCATTATATCCCAACATTCACACGCATGTCGTAGATATATAAATTATATCACAACACACAGGTGGTGGTCATAGTTCACCCCGAAAGTGACCGTCCCATACCATAACGGCTCACCCCTAATAACAGACGCTATGAGCTGAGGATTATACTCGCCCTCCTTTCGCTAGCCAGAGGACTAACCCACATCGTGCAACCTCCTAAGATAGCATTAATATTGGTATGCTTTACTATAAATATAATTGACATATATATATATATATATATATATATATATATATATATATCTGTGTGTGTGTGTGTGTGTGTGTGTGTGTGTGTGTGTGTGTGTGTGTGTTAAATTTAGGCTACCGGTGTACTACATTCATACACAAGCCTAAAACATACAAGTCTACAATCCGAATTAATTTTTATTAATCATGCACTAATTAATTTCCCTATCTTGGTGTCACTATACCAAATACACCCGAACTAAGTCTCTTTTGGCCCGAAATGCAAAATCCCCAATTCATTATTCAATTTCGTTCAATTAAGTCTACCCACTTAATTAAAAAGGCTTCAAATCAGACAATAATAAACCTTAATTCTCTAATTGGATTTATCCTTTACTTAATCCAAGGGTGATTTTCACAATGTCAAACCCTAAATTATACCATAAAATTTAAATCCATCCAACAAAGGAATCGTTCATCACAAAATAACAATCAGGGAAGGGAAGGAAGCTGACAGATTAAACACACCCGTTTAAGCGACAAATCATGTCATTCGAATGACTCTAGCTGTCGTTTGAACGAGACACCATGTCGCTCCAACGATCCTAGCATTCTCTCTCTTCTCCATTCTATCCAGACAAACCCCAGTCCGCCCTTAAAACTATAAACCTTTTATTCTGTACATATTTCACCGCCAAAACCTTCCAAGATTCATCCTAAGTCCAACCATGTGTTTTACTCAATCTATCAACATCATCTACACCAAGTGGTGCATCAAATCTATAAAATCTTATCAACTCTACAGATTTATAAATCCCAAACATGAAATCCACAAATTCTAATGTAGAATAAACCCTAACATATTAATTAATTCACACCTTTTTTAATATGAATAGGAAAATTCAATTTAACAAATGCAAGTTAAACCACTTGCCTTAGGGTTGTAGAATCAAGTCGTTTGATGAAGATGATAGCTTGGATTCAAGGGTCTCCTCTTGTTCTTGAAGTAATCTCCCCAAATCTCCAAATTCTCTTCTAATTGTTCTCCTCTAAGGCTCTCCCCAATTTTCTTCTTCTAAAATAATTTAAAGCCCCCTCACCCTCTCACAATTAGGGTTATTAACTCTAATTCCATTTGTGGGCGCTTATGGGCCTTCTAAAAAGGACCCAAACGCTTAATTGGGAGATCAAATGTGTCTTGAAAATTCCTGAAACCCAATATATATCTATGGGCACTCATTACGGACTATTTTGACCCTACCGGACTCAATCGTGCGCTCAAAATTGCCATCCGGGTAATTATTTGTAAAGGGTAACTTTCACTTATTAAGTAATTTAAATTCACTCACTTTTAAATAACACAATTAATTGATTCTCATCAATTTTGCGGCAGAAGGAATTGACCACTTACCGAATTAATTAATTAAAATAGAAAACCCAAAAATTACGAGGTGTTACAAACAACAATTCTACTTACTAGTCCCATACCTAGCAATCAACCTATTCCACAAGGGAAATTACAACTACTGTGAAAAAGCCAAACGTTCCCGCGGTGTTGAGAAGTTAACACAAATGATCTCCACGTGAATTAAATTTTAATTTCACATTAAGTTCCTGAAATTAATCCCACGATTTCAACTCCATTCAAACCATGCCCATTTAATCATATAATAGTCATGTTCAACCAAATAATCACACAAGTTGTCCAAATCAATAATTCTCATACTAGTAATATTTTAACAATTCAACACATAATCCAATTTCGACATGCATATTATTAATGTTACAAAATCATAATTTCCATTCTAAAACAAACACAAATAAAAACATCAATTTCGAGTCGAAACATTATTCCAAGTTTATATTTTAAATTTGAACATATGATTCATGTAACAATTCCCTTTTTCTCACGTAAAGGTTGATAAGATACAATACGACGAAGATGGGGATGGACCACAAAAAATATTTATTTATAAACCACATTTGAATTAAAACAAAATTTGAGTTAAAGACCAATGCAATGATAAACCCAACATCATTTGAATCTCTCTAAGGTTGCTTCCAATCGTTAATTACTTTCCATAAATATGAGAATGAGTTCTTATTACTTGTCTTCACATCAAAGAACAATAATTTCCATATTATTACACAAATTCCTATCCCCAGTTCACATATTTCATATGAGTTTTAACAAGAACTTTAACCCATATTTGTTCCCCAACCACAACTTGTATAAAACATGCTACGGGGAATAGAACATGGAATTAAATCACCAATCTACAAATCAATTTTATGTACTAAAATCCCCTACATGCGAATTCAAGATTTCCCTAATTTTACTCAAGAACCCTACGGCATCTATAATCGAACTTCAAGAATCGATTTCAAGATTATTGGGTTAATACCCTATGTTGTACTAAATCCTCTACATGCATGAGATTAATTCCTAACATTTAATACTCAAATTTTAATATAAAACCCATAAATCATATCAAGAATTTAGGAGGAATTCAACCTAAAATCCTTCTAATTTCTTTATATGGATTCTTCTTTTCTCTCTCCCTCTATGCGGTGTGGCTAAGGTTCTAAGAAATAACCTCATGCGAGTTAATTAACTTCCTAATTAAAGTGTTTAGTTCCCAAATTTCGAGTTTGGTTAAAATCCATAATGTTGGAGCATCAAATGGGCGCAAATCCATACCCAGACTAGCCCAAAAGTTCCCGAACGTATATACCTATGCCGCGGGACAATTTCTAATGGCTTAAAACACCTAAATGATCCCGTATACGTCTCAATTATTTTATCCCAACATTATATATTTTAAAAATGTCACATGTCATTTATGTCTTTCTTTCCGACACGTGCAATTGACGTAAGCATTAACATACAAAGTCGACCACACATTATTATGATATTACAACGAATTACATATTCTCAAAAAATAATTTAAATTTACTGATTAAGTCCAATTTCCCCAAATTTGTATTTTAATCCAAAAATACCGTTTTATTATTTATTCTAGAAAATCACAGGGTATTACATTTTTGATAAATGATCCCATAAAAAAATAGCATGTAACAAAAAAACATTTAAAAATAGTGTTTAACGAAAAAAATAGATTTGAAAAAAAAGAAAACAATTCTAAACGATTTTTCAGCAATATAAAAATAGTTTTGACGAAAATAAACATTTTTAAAGAAAACCTATTTTTCGCAAAAAAATATTATGTAGCGAAAAGCATTTTTTCTTAAACATTACAGTTTCAACGCAGAAGTGAAACAATTTTAAGTGATAAAACACAGTTTTAATACAATTTTTTTTCATAAGTGAAACAATTTTTAGTGATAAAGTACAATTTTAATACAATTACCATTTCACAAATAGACAGACCAAAAGAAAAACAAGATCAACCAAACTAATCATGAATCACAAAAAACAGTTTTTAGGGAAAAACATAAAAAAAAATACTGTTTTAAATACAATTTTAGCGCAGGAGTGATACAATTTGTAGTGGAAAAAACAAAGTTTTTATTTTATTATTTTTAGGAACAATTATTTATTAAAATATGGAGAAATAGCCTCTCCAATGGCACTTACAAGCGCTAAAGTAGGACTCTAGCAAAGGGAAACAAAATAAAGCTAAAAAAATTTAGGTTATACGATGTCTTGAACGCGAACGCTTGCGAACTACATTCCAATTGTCATTTTATGCAGAAGAATTTGCGTAGATCGTTTTAACATTGTAATCCACCACTAATGCTGAAGCAAGTTTGGGGAGGTCCACGAATAATTTAATGCCGTTGTCATCGTGAATTTGATCACTAATAGGATTATCTTGGGATAACTCGTCACTTGTTTTAAAATTCTCTAAAGGGACCATATCTTCATCACTTTTAGTGTATTCATCAGAAGATGAAGTCTCCAAAAGATCATTGCGCAAAACAAGTTTATCTCCTATTAATACAATGGAATCTCGATGGATTGAGTTATGAATATAACTCTTTTTTTTCGAATTTGTGTTGTCAATAATTTGATTAGCGCGAGATTGAACAACGAATATTTGTTTAGGAAGCTCCTGCATTCCCTCGTCACTGTTTCTAATCTTATCACCAAAGCTGCCACATGAAGGCAAACCTTCGTTTTCATAACACTTCAAACCAGTAGCCATTGTGATAGTGTGAAGAGTGTGAAATGACTCATCAATAATTTTAGTGTCAACTGCTTCATCCGGAGGGACGGTCTCATCTAACTTTGTACGATGAGGATCTACAACTACAACTTGCTCCCTATCTGCAAACTCAACAATCTTTTCATTTAAAACTTCCTCTAAATTTATGTCCACAATTTTCCTTTCAGCATTTTGATTCTCTTGGACTTTATTCATAGCTAGATCACTTTCTCCTGCTTCGGCACACCCCTGTCCCTCTACTATTGATTGCTTTTCCTGATATTCTTGAATCTGCTTTTGGTTTGTAGTAACTTTATTGATTGGTTGGACAGGATCTTTTATGGATACTCTTCCATTTTTTGAAAAACTAAATATGCAACTACTATCATCATGACCTTTCTTTAAACAATTTGAACAATATTTAGGCATATTTTCCACAACCACTACTTGCCAAAAACCACTGTCTCCACTTCCAATCCAAACTCTTTTATAGATATTCTTAGTCAAGTCTACCTCAACACAAACATGAGCCATACTCGGTCTATTTAACTCTACAGTTGACATCCATTGACTGAGGCTGCCCAATTAGTCGAGCAATGGAATAAAGAGTAGATTTTGAGAAGAAATGTATTCGAAGATTAGGGAAACAAATCGAGATAGGGGAGATGCTACTTTCCATGTTAGGACTGAAAAAACGCAGTTTTAAAATAAAGTAATATGTAAATAAGTGTGTTGAATATATCCCGGTGGGGAATTTAGAAAATAGGTGGGAAAGTACAGCGAACTGAAATCCATTTAAGGAAGGAAACATTTCGACTGTATGCGTATCAAGAAGAAAGATCTCCATCTTGAGGAGTGGAGGCTTTTCAATTCCTTTGTCAATTTTGGTCTTGGCATATCAAGGATGGCTCGCCGCTTGTCCAAAGTTGGGCTTGCTTAAAGAAGATTTTGGTCTTAGCATATCATCCTTGTAATCATTTTTGATAAAACCTTTAAGCATGAGGTTGTGAATTCCCATATTCAATACTTCACCTACTATGACAAGAAACTAGGTGAAAGAGGATCCTTTTGCTTCAGACCTATGTTGGATTTAGAGAACCCTGAACTTTGCCCATTAAGGATTATAGAAATCTAATTATTGGATATGCATCTCCACGCTATATCAACCCATACTTATGAGAAGCCAAACTTTCTTAGAGTTTTGATTAGGAATAACCACTTCACCCCATCATAAGCCTTAGACATATCAAGCTTTATGATCACATCAGATCCATGGACCTTTCTCCCTAAAAATCCCATTATTTCTGAGCAAAATAAGATATTATCAGTAATCATCCTTCCATTAATAAATCCTGTTTGGGATTTACAAATGATATCTGAAAGAATATAAGAGAGTTTAGAAGCCAATATTTTGGTAATATTTCGAAGAAAAAGTTGCACAAACTAATATGTCTGAACTCAAAACATTTGGAATCGCCTTTTCTTTTAGGGATTAAGATAATATTTGTATTTGTCCAAATTTTGGGCATTTCACCTCTATAAAAAAGTAGCTAATAACATTTAATAAGTCTACCTTAATAATATCCTAGAATTTTTAATAGATGTTGCATAAAATACAACGGGGCCTATATTACTATCTGCCTTAAGGATGTATATAACTTTCTAAACTTAATCTTTTAAACCTCATCAAGCATTTGAGAAAGGCCATCAAAGATTTGATTAGGTATAACTTTAAGGATATCCTTTTCACCATCTATACCCACTGACTTGAACAACTGTGGATAATGACTTATGAATTCCTCTTTAATACCAGAAGCATATTCTATCTAGTCCCCTTCCTCATTCTTAATCTTATGAATCATAAGATTGGATCTCTTCACTTTTACTAATTGATGGAAAAATTTGGTATTAGAGTATCCTTCTTTAAGCCATTTACCAGGCATTTTTTATTTCAAAAACTCTTCTTTATTCTTTAAAGCATTTCTCAGACCTGAGTTAACAAGAGATAGATGTTGCCTGCTCTCAGGAGTAGGACACTCCTCATTTTGAACATTAGTGATGTCACTTCATCTTCCAGCCTTGTAATTTCATCAAATATATTTCCATAATTTGTTTTTTTCCAAGTAGCTAGCTTTGTCTTAAGTATTTGAAGTTTAGAGAAGAAGACTTTAAAAGGATTACTTGAGATAGGTTGGGACCAACATTTGAGGATCAGATTTTTTATTTTAGGATGATTTCACCAAATGTTTTGTAATTTCAGAAGGTTAGAAAAGGAATCAGAGAGATTTAATGGATAATAATAGGGGGGAATGGTCAGAGTAGGATTTGTTTAGGTGATTTGGGTGAAAATTGGGGAAGAAGGTAATCCATTCATAAGAAGCAAATCCCTTATCTATTCTAGCCCATATCTTTCCATTATCTCAAATTTTGAGCATGTATAATCAACTTCCAGTAACACTGCATTAAAGATGAAACTATTAAAATCCTCTATTGCCCCATAATCAATTTAATTACCACCCATATTTTACTCACTACAAGTCTCCCATCATCAACCATGGATGACTATTAGAGCCGGCCTTGTGTCCAATCAAAGAACTCCATAGAGAAACTCTTTCTTGTCTTTTGCATTAAGCATAGACTGTTTTATTAAACTTCATCTTCCTGGAGAAGTCTTTGTAATACAACTAAAATTCCTCCAACAATGGATCAATTTTTGAGTCAGAGGCAGCTAAACAATCATGGAGAGATCTTTTATCTATTAAGGGGATCTCATTAGCTCTTGGATAAAGCATGAGGTTTTCCACTACTATCACTTTACCTTGTTCAACTTCCATATATTAAATCTAATGGATAAAAGTTTGGATCTTGGATGATATCTTTGAAATGTTTGGGGCAATTGAGGCATATTTAGTGTTTTGAAGGGACCAATTCCTGACAGTAGAAGAGATAATAGGGTTTAGTGTTGGAGTTCTTATGGGATTTATTTCAAGAGATACTTTGGTTCATTAAAGAGGAAGTTTTTTAATGATTTTTGGATCTATATTAGGATCAGCATGATTATGGTTAACAGGAGGTTGCAATTCTGAATGAGTTTGATTTGTTTTTTCTTTGGTAGTGGTTTTGATTTCTTTCTTATGGTCATCGTTGTTGATCAAGATTTATCTCGAAATGTCATGAGCCATATGAAAATATTCAGTACAATAAGATGGAACACTTTCATATAGGATTTTCTGCCAAAATCCACATTCTCCATAATCTATCCATTCTCGATCAGGTTTGTGGGATAAGAGGTCCACTAGAATGATTATTAGAGGCTATAGAGACATCCAACTTGAGGGCCTTCCCAACCACCTGAACAATAGAATATTGAGGGGATTTTGAAAAGAAATGAATAGGGAGAGCTAGAAGAGAAATCCATATTAGAGCAATATGACGCTCCTTCCCAGGTCTAAAATCTGGGCTCCACTTAAAGGTCCTCATTGTAAGTCTTCCTATAATACATTGATTTGTCATCCATAATTGAAGAGTCCATTATTTTGTATCATTTATACCCAAATATTGGGCTTATTAACCCCGTTCCATCATAAATTAAGAGCTTTTTAGGAGAAAAATAGAAGTTTGATATAAATTCAAGTTAATGATGCAATTTTAGCAATCTCAAGAGGTAAAACCATAATTTCATAAACTTTATGAGCCAAAAAATAAATTTTAAATGTTTATCTTGGTAACATGAAGTTTATTACAAAATTTGGTTAAATTTTGAGTTAAGAAGAGTGATATATGATTTTTAAATGGTTAATTTTCTAAAATTTTAGACCATTAATTTATATTAGTTATTTTTATTTGGCATTTTTACAGGTGCCCCGGGAGTTCGAACCACATAGGAGTTGATACACAAAATTTCTCAGGATATGATGTGACATAATACAATAGACACAGCTGTACTAAAAACTACTTATAAATTCCGCCGAGTGTCCGTTGATATCTTGCCATAGCTTTTTTGAAAGGTATTAGAAACACTCGGACCTTTCTTGTTCGAACGAATTTGAAAATGAAAATTTTTGAAGGGGCAAAAGCAGTTTGATAAATCTGTTATGAATAGTTAAAATATAAAAATAAATAAATATATACAATAAACATACCAACAAGTCTTCCCTTATTTACTCCCACATGCACCCCAAAGCTACTCCTCACCTTTAATTTCCTCCCACACGTTCTCAAAAGATTCAACTAATTTAGCCATAATTTAAGAGACTTTTATTTTAATTATTTAAAAATCTCACAAACTCTCATTTGTCACACTTTCACTTATAAAAAGAGCTCATTAGACACAATTTGAAGGAGGAAGAGTTCATACACAATTTTAGAGAGAGAAAATGTGTGAATGTATTTTAGGAGCCCAAAAAATAATAAATACATATTCTTTTATTTTTGAGTGTTTGTGAGACATATTTTCGTGTTCAAGATTTGGGAAGTCTTGTTGGATTGAGATTCAAGTGTTGGAATTTCAATTTTTGAAAGTGATTATTAATAAAAATATTATTTTATCTTGTAATATTTGGGTTTTAATTATTATGCTAGGTTAATTTAATTTCTTGGATTAGGAGAAATTAGCACGATTAGTTAGTGTGTGTTTTAATAAGTTTGATTCACTTAAATCCCATATTTATTTCAAAAAGGTTTTAAAATTTCAGTATTCATTTAAAATAGTCACAAGAATGATATTTTAGACCTTCAAAACTAGTTATTTTATTCACATCCCTTGATTTTATGTACTTACGTTTGAAGAATTATGCTTATATTAAATTGTTGGATCGTCCATGCTTATGTTTGACATTAAATACTTAAGAGTGATATTTTTAAGAGAATATGGATTTTTGGCATCTAAAAAGAGGCATAAAATATTTGATTTGAACTTTATCGTTTTCATCATTAGAAATTTACGGGACGCCAGTGTAATATTTAGTTAAAAAAGTGAATTATGAATTAGACTAATTAATCATAAACTAGTAAAACTAGTAAACGGATCCGAAATTCAAGAAATTTCTCTCATATTTGTTACTTACTTTGTGTTCACTCCTCTATTATTATTTATTTTATTTAATCCCTACATTATGTTTCTACACCAATAATGTCTAGTTGGAAAGTCGATAATTTATAAGAATTGACCAAATCTCTGTGGGTTCAACCAATACTTACACTAGCTATATTACAATAACCCGTGCACATAATAGTTAAGACTTAACAAACAAGTTTTTGGCGCTGTTATTGGGGATTACGGTCGATGCTAAAAATATTGATTTCCGGACTAGTTTAATTTTAAAAAAAACATTGATTTAAAAAAAATAAAAAATTTCCAAAATTCCAATAGGAATTTTGTTTGTATTATTTCCAGAATATAAAAATAAAAAAATGTGTTTAAAATAAGATATGAGTCTCTAATGAGTAAATAGTTCTTTTTGACAGTAGTTATCTCACAAAAGTACTTAAAAGTTTGAAAATTTGGGAAATATTATTTTTTTTTCCTCAAAATTTCAAGAGTTCATAGTTTTGTAAATTGAAAAAAAAAATATTTTTTTAATTAACAATATTTAAATCCTAAAATGAATATTCAAAAATAAATAATTTTTTTTGTAATTCTTGTAGAATAGAATTTTATTGGTTTTCATCATAAAAAATAAAAAATATAGTTTATCCTTATAATTTATTATTTTAATTTGTTACTTTTCTTTTTCTCGTGGTAAGTACACCGTAAGTGAATGTGTAATTATAATTGTATTTAATATATTTTATGTATCACTTTATGACTGGTATAGTTTTTTTGTGTTCTTTTAGAGGGAAAAAAAAGTGAAGAAAAAAAGAGACGAAAAAAATCCTGAAAGTAAGCAATCGTGTAAAAGCGCTAAAGTTACTTGTGAAATCTTTCCACGCGCACAAGGTACTCTCAGAGACGACCAAAATGTAGGCGACATTTCCCTCCGATCGACGTGAAATAAAACTTCGGCCCGACGTGAGCAAGTGACCGTAAACGGTCCACGCCACAGGTAAGCCTTATGTGCTCCTTACGTGAAACTATTTTTGCACATTTCAATAAGCACGTTGGATAATTTGACTTAAGGGTCAAACCCAATAGCAAGATAATGGCCCAAAAATCACTAAGTTACCCGAGCATTTGCATTACCCGAGCCATAATTTTTAACTTAAAATTGATTAGACATTGTCCATAAGGTATCACATAGCTCATAGGAAAACTCTTAACAAGGCTAGGATTAAAAACTACTCCAACGCAGACTTGTCAAATTGGTTCCATTTTGACATTGAATAGGATTGGTGGTTTTTAATTAGTCATACCAAACACCTACCAGGAGCAAAAAAATGGAATTTGAGGCGACAGTTCGTAGTTGGCCATCTTTTAAATTCTTCCTCATAAAAGAATATGAGCTCTCTATAAACGCGACTAGCAAGGATGGTCACAAATACAATTTTTATTTTCGTATTTTTATTAATTTAATTCCCAAGCACAAAAAACCAATTTGAAACAAATTTTAATCTTTGATTATATTAGTTATGAAGGTAAACATGTGTTAAAAAATATATGAATAAGCTATGCATTCAAGAACACAACGGTTGAGGAACAAATTCATTTCGGGCAAAATCTTTTATTCATCACTTTAGAAATATTACAAGACAATCGACTTACAGATTACTTGATACCAGCCACAAGTATAACACCCTAATCTTCACAAATCTCTAAAGAAAATCACTCAGTCCAGAGCAGTCCACACACGGCCTTCCACACTCGGTATCCACCTATCATCCTTTTTCTTCAGCAATGATCCCCTCTTTCACCCCCTAACCCCATTAGGATATAATTAACTAAATAGTTCACAAACCACATGTTTTTAAGCCAAAGCCTACTAATTTTTTAATTTGTCATACTCTGAAATCACGAGTCCCGTGGCTACATGAACGGTAGCTACATGTTACATTGGTCCCTTGTGAGGTGTTCGTGCAACTTGCGGAGCCCGTTTGGATCTATATTTTAATTTTCGATATTTAAAGACATGTTTTTAAGCTTAAGCTTATATATTTACAAATTTTGATTAAAGAAAATAGCTATTAAAGAAAAATTTATAAAAAAATAATTAAAAAAAATATCTTAAATGAAAACAAAAATATTCTTTATATTTAAAGACCAAGAGATACAAAAGGGTGTCAACAGTTTATTTAAACCGAATAAATAGTGACTAAAAATTATGATATTGTCTCTAGTTAAAAGTCCTCACTATATACAAAAGATTAAATTGATATTACCCATTGTATACGTTGTATTTTTTTAATAAATATGTAGAGACTGAAAAATTAAGATTTATTCAGACTTTGATCCTGAGTCATTTTGTTACATTGAGTTCCACCCTCACTATTTCAATTATAGAGTGTGATTTGCCCTTAAGGGCACAATAGACTAACAAAAAGAAAAAGAAGATCAAACTTACTAATCATGTACTCATAACAAATATATTAACAAAATTGAAACAACGATCCAACAATTTAATATATTAAATGAAAGTCATATACACTTTCAAGAGGAATATGTGACACTTCCCCAACTTTACGCAATTACAGTTTTCGTCGGGTAGTGCTTATTTCAAATTCAGAATAATGCCTTGTCCATGAGGTTGTTAAATGTAAATTTGAGTTGCAGTCTAATAAACGATATTTAATGCATAATATAACTCAACCTTGTTATCCCTTGAAATACTATTATACCTCACTCAATACCACTTGAATATTTACACGCCTGAGGTGATTGAATAACGTCACAATCCATCAAATTGTAAAGAGTGAATTACCAATGTGGCCCTTAATGTATAGAAATTGTTTGTATTAAGAACTTAAAGTATTTTTTGTTTACATTGAACTCCATAAGTATCTTTATGGTGTCTGTTAGGCACTTCCATCCACTTTGACCGTTATGTTTAACCAAATTTGAGAGTAAAAGTGATATTTTGGGTTCCTAATCTTTAAAAAAAGTTTGAATATTTATTAAAAAACCGTTTTGTATGAAATTTAAAAAAAAGTTTTTGAACGTTTTTATTTATAGAAACGGTATTTGTAAAAAAATTCAATATGAAAAAAATTAATGCTTTTAAACAATTTTTATTTACACCAAGTGTCCATTTGATTAATAAGTCAACAAATTCAAAAGTTTAGATAATTTTTCAATTAGGGTTGTCAGAGAATATTAACTTTTCAAGTGACAAAAGTCAGATGTTTGATAGAATAAATCGCAAAGGAGGAAAATGGAAAAAAATGATATTTAAAAAAACGATTTTTAACGATAAAAACACCTATTAAAGAAAAGTTTCTAACAAAATAATTTTTACAAAAAAAAACTTAAAATGAAAACAAAAATGTTCTTAAAAAATAGTTTAAAAAAAACAATTTATAATGGGGAAAAACATTTTTTTCAATATAAAAAACTGTCTGTAACAAAAAACCATTTGAAAATAAAAGTTTTAAAAATTGTTTTTTAATAAAAAAAATAGATATGACGAAAATAAAGAAGTTTTATAAAAATAGTTTTGATAAAAATAAAACGTTGATTTTTAATGAAACCGGTTTTCACAAAAAAATAGTTTTTAGGGAAAAACATTTTAAAAAATACAGTTTTAAATACAATTTTAGCACAGAAGTGATACAACTTTTAGTGGAAAAACACATTTTTAATATAGTTACTAACAACTTGAACAATCTGAAAAATGTTTTAATATAATTGTTGCACAATGAACAAAGTCGTGTGACTTATATATACAGGAAACATAGATAGCAGTTGGTAGCAGTTAAATTGAGTTGGTTTCACAAGTAGTGGGAGCCGTGAGTTGTGGAGCAGTTATTTGGGTTGTTACCATTTTTCAAATCGTTGGTAGAAAAAAAATTGAACCCCATCCGACCCCGAAGCTTTCAGAGGAATCATACAGAAGACGGCCTTTTTAATTTGATCTAATGAAATAGGAAAATAAAGGATGTTTTCATCGGCATTAGTAAAACTAATTATTCATCCATCCATAAATAAAGTAACAAATTAATTGCAATATAATTATGCACCCAGTCACCTTCAGGGATTATCCATATTTGATACGCACTATGGTTGCTTTGATATTTTATTTTTTTATTTTAATTTTATTTTGTATGGTTGCCATGATAATTGCCGTACAACTGTACACATTGTCACATGCACTACGGTTGAATTGTATCCACAAAATCCTCCATTTCTTGGACTTTTTCTCTGTAAAAAAAGGTTGATTACATGTCAATGTGATACACATTTAATCAACTTTTGCCAAGAAGTATTATCACTAGATATTTGATTACATGTGATACACATGACTTCAACTTTTACTTTATAAAAAAAAAAAACTGAATTTCTTTCATTATTTTCACGAATTTAACATGAGATATGATTGTTTAAAGTTATTTTTACAAAGAACTTTATGTCTTTGAAAAAAAAAATGCTTTGTTAATAACACTATATATATATATATATATATATATATATAAAGAGAGAGAGAGAGAGAGAGAGAGAGAGAGAGAGAGAGAGAGAGAGAGAGACTCATGTGCATACTCAAGTTTATACACCAAATTTGCACATCTATTTTTAAAAATATTAAAAAAAATAATTTTGAGTTGTTTTTTTTTTTTGTGAAATTTAAACATTTCGACGGACTCTTATAAAAAAATCAGCTCCAAAAAAGTTTTTTTGTTATTTTATAAAAATCGGTTAAACTTTCGCAGCTTTTAAAACACTTTAAAAGTGTAAAAGTTTGACCCATTTTTTTAAAATAGAAAAAAAAGTGACATGGTTTTTTTATAGGGTCCGTTGAATTGTTTAAATATTACATAAAAAATCAACTCAAAAATATTTTGGGTTAATATAATAATTTGCATATATATATGCTCTTTTTGCCGACTAGTCCGCATTTTAAGAATGCGAAACGAACATGTGTCACCTAACGGTGCGCCTAGAAATTATCGCCTAAATTATAGGCACAATCTCTTTTTTTTTGGGCTCACCGCCAGGTGACACATGTCCGGTCCGCATTCTTAAAATGCGGACTAATCCACACGAGAGCAGGACTGTATATATATATATATATATATATATATATATATATATATATATATATATATATATATATATATATATATATATAGAGAGAGAGAGAGAGAGAGAGAGAGAGAGACTCCTGTGCATACTCAAGTTTACACACCAAATTTGCACATCTATTTTTTAAAATATTAAAAAAAATATTTTTGAGTTGTTTTTTTTTCGTGATATTTAAACATTTCGACGGACTCTTATAAAAAAATCAGCTCAAAAAAAGTTTTTTTGTTATTTTATAAAAATCGGTTAAACTTTCGGAGTTTTTAAAGCACTTTAAAAGTGTAAAAGTTTGAACCATATTTTAAAATAGAAAAAAAAGCGACATGGTTTTTTTATACGGTCTGTTGAATTGTTTAAATATTACATAAAAAATCAACTCAAAAATATTTTGAGTTTATATAATAATTTGCATATATATATATGATCTTTTGCGGAGTAGTCCGCATTTTAAGAATCCGGTCCGCATTCTTAAAATGCGAACTAATCCATACGAGAGCAGGATTGTATATATATATATATATATATACAGAGAGAGAGAGAGAGAGAGAGAGAGAGAGAGAGAGAGAGAGAGAATAAACAACTCAAATAATATAAATAAAAGTTAAATAAAAATAAAATGATTTTTTTTGTTATTTATTTCAAATGAAAACAAACATAAAAATTGGTATGATACTTCTGAACAAAAAGCCAACATTAAGAGAAAACGAACCGGATAATTTATAAGAATGGAAAATTTGATAAAAGGAATAATCGTGAATAGCAAATAAAAAATAAATAATTCAAAAAAATCAAAAAATAAAAATGAAAGGTTTAAGTAACAGAAGTTTGGATTTTTTTTTGCAAACTGAAAGCTAACTTTAAAAGAAAAAGGTCTGCTATTTTTTACAAAAGGCCTAACGCAAATTGAAAACTGACGAGATACTTTTATTTGTTCTATTATTATTACAAACTGCTATTGCTTTTAGAGAGTACGTTTGACGGTTTTAGCCTTGGTTTGATAAGGTTAAGGTTTCACACAATCCTCTATAAATACGTCATGGGGATATAACAAACAATCATATAAAAGAAAGACATGGAAATGAAGAAGGCTTGTTTGATGACAGTGTTGGTGGCTATGGTTCTTATGGCAACCATTGTCACCTCCACTGACAATTCTCTTGCCAACAATCGTAAAATATTAGACCCCAACCTTCTCCTCAATGTTCATAGTTCCCTTGGTGAATGTTGGGGTAAGTTTTGCGCTCCTTGGAGCCCCTGCCAATCAGGTTGTACTTGCCTTGGAACAAGTGACTTTGGTGCTTGTGGGAGTCTGTGATTTGGATTGAGCAATTCTATATACAAACACACATATATGTATTTATTTATATTCATTTATGTGTATGTGTGTTTGTGTGTACGTTTGTACGAAATAAGCTCACTCTAGTGTGCCAGGGATATCTAAGTATGTGTATTTATTTGTGTATGTGTGTGTAAGTTTGTATTAAATAAGCTCAGTCATGAGTTCAATGGGCATCTACATCTTTGTATGTTACGGTATTGATCAGTGGAAATTATGCATGTGTTTATTCTATATAACTATGTTTTATCGTATCTGCTATATTCCGGAGTGATTTGCCTACATGGGTGATGAATCTTAATCCATTTAATTGGATTAATAATATTAATATTTGTTTATACGTATTTCATGTACATGTAAATACTTGATATTTTATGTTGGACAACCGAAATGATTAACTTCTAGTATGGACATGACAATGGTGTCCACAATTGATGGATAGGCCACAAAATTATATGAATCTCTAAGTGGATATAATTTCTAAACAACTATCAAGATTAAATGATATTTCCCCTCATTTCTATCCTTTTAAAAGTCAACGTAATCCGATGGTTCAGAGAATCTCTTTTGTGTCGCAAGAACAAAAGAACTAATGGTTTTGGGATTTTGCATATTAAGGTTAATCACCAAGATAACATTAGATTTGTATTTGTGGATTATGAGTTACCATTGTTCCCAATCCAACAAAAGTCATGATTTCAAGACGTACGTGAAACCGTTCTCGGATTCAAGCTCGAAAAAGGTCGTCTCAACAAGTTTGGGGCATAGATTCATAATTTTCGCATATTCGGTAAGATCCAAATAATTATATTACATGCTATGTATTATTTTCTGGTAGGTTTATTTCTACATTGGTATCAAAGATACTTTGCTTGTTAATTCCCCATTTGATTACAATTTTTTTTACGAATAATGAGTGAGATAGAAGCTGTCATAAATGGATCTACGAAATCGCGAAATTTCAAAATTCGAGGTTTGTTATTAAAGACAATGAACAATATTTTTTCTCTGTAACTTTGCACGCTATTTCGAAGGCCTTGTGGTCACTAAGAATTTAATTCTTTTGTATATAAATATTTTATGTGACAAAGATTTTCGAACAACGTATACATTACAGTTTGTAGATAATTATTGATGGAGATAGGGTCTCCTGAACAATGCCATTTAAAATCACAAATCTTGACTTTTTTAGCGAAAACATGATGAAGAATATTTTTTCCCACATTTGTTTAGGAAAGTACAAATTTGGACCATGTTTATAAAAAAAATGGCATTTATGAAATATTTATTTATGAAATATTTCTAGAGGCCAAAGATGATTTATTTGTACACGGGTTAATTTATTTAAATTATTGCACTGTTTACGCATGGTTTTATATGACCACCGAACACTATTGGCGTGATTGGGTCGCTCCCTTAGAAAGCAAATGTGACCAATTCGTCAACTTAAAGGACTAGGTTATGTGTTTGTCAGCTAAAATGGATAATTATATTTACAATTTATTAAGAGCTTGTGTTTGCTTAGAAAGGTCACTGATCCTCTGATTTCGGAGTCCCAAAACGCTTTCGTTGGAGGGAGGCAGATTCTTAACGCAGTCTAGGTGGCCAATGAGTGTGTGGATTGTAGATTAAGGAGCGGGGATCCTGGTATTGCGTGTAAGCTCGACATTGAGAAGGCGTATAATCATGTCAATTGTAATTTTCTTCTGTACTTGTTGAGGAGGATTGGATTCGACGATTGGTGGTTTCCGTGGATAATGTGGTGTGTTTCGACGGCCAGGTTCTTGGTGCAGATTAATGGGGTGCCAGAGAGTTTCTTTCCGAGTACTCGTGGTCTTCGTCAGGGGAGCCCTTTATCCCCATTAATGTTCATCTTGGAAATGGAGGAGTTTAGTAGGATGATGGGGAGGGTGGTAGAGGCGGGGTGGACTAGGGGGTTCTGTTTTGGGACTACGGGTCCTAATTTGGTTATGAACTCTCACCTTCTATTTGCGGTTGATGCGATTATTTTATGTGATGCAGATCGGAGGCAAGTGCGTGCTTTTAAGATCCTCCTTATTTTTTTAGGTGGTGTCGGATCTTAGAATCAATGCTAGTAAGTGTGAGTTGATATCGATCGGGGGAGAGGGAGACTTGAAGGAGTTAGTCGGGATCTTGGGTGGCAGGGTGGGTTCTTTCCCTAGTACTTATCTTGGCCTGCCTCTTGGTGCTAAGTATAAGTCCACGGCGAGATGGGATCCGGTCTTGTAGAGAATGCGTAGGAAGCTGGTCTGGTTAGAATAATGCCTTTCTTTCGGGGGGGAGACTTACGTTGATTAAGAGTACGCTGTCAACCTTGCCTACATATTTCATGTCCATTTTACCCTTACTTGGATCTGTTCATTTAATGATGGAGACAATTATGCGGGACTTTTTATGGAGAGGTACTGAGGCTAGTTTTAAGCATTGTTTAGTAGGATGGGAGGAGATGTGCAAGGCCATAAAGGTGGGGGAGGGGGTGCCGAACTTGGAAATTTTGAATAAATATTCGTTAGGGAAGTGGTTGTGAAGGTTCCCTTGGGAGGAACATAGGTTGTGGAGAAGAGTTGTTGTAGCGAGAGGGGGGAATTCTCAATGGTGATGGGGGCGTGGTGGGGAGTTTTGCTCATGGTATGGGTTTGTGGAGGCACATAGCTCGGCAGTGGACGGTGTTTTTCAGTCACACGGTTTTTTCTTTGGCGAGAGGGGACATGATCATATTTTGGAAGGATAGATGGGGTGATCATAGGTCCATTCACGATATCTTGCCTGGGATCTTCAATCTTGGAGGAAACCAAGATGGGTTGGTGGCGGACCATAGAGGTTTTAGCGGGGAGGGAGGGAGGTGGATTCCACAGTTTAGAAGATGGCTTTGGGACTGAGAACATCAGGAGGCGGATCTGTTCTTTGAGTGGTTGAGTTCGGCTACCCATCGAACGGATAGGGAGGACTGCTTGCGTTGGAAGGGTGGGGGGGGGGGGATAGAGTGTTCTCGGTCAGTAGCTATTATCGATTCTGTGTGGTAGCGGGGACTTCATGGATCGCTACCCTTGGAAGAATATTTGAAAGGTGAAAGCTCCTCCGATGGTCATATTCTCTGAATGGACGGCAGCTAGACAGGCTATTCTGAGTCTCGGGGGGCACTAGAAGTGGAGTTATCAGCTCGGTTGTCGTTGTTGGTTATGTAAGGAGGAGGAGGAGATGGCTGATCACCTTTTCTTGCACTGCAAGGTGTCAAGAGGTTTGTGGGACATGTTCCTTGCCATTACCAGGACTCCTTGGGTTATGCCTGGGTCAGTGAGGGCACTCTTAGAGGGATGGAGACCCCCGTAGGGGTGGTGGGGTGTCAGTCAAGTTTGGCGGTTAGTTCCTCATTGTATTTTTTGGACGATATGGAAGGAGAGGAATTCGAGGTGTTTTGATGGTGTGGAGATTGTGCCTTCGATACATCGATATCTATTTCTGAGCACGCTTCTTAGTTGGTACAAGGAGAGCTCGGAAGTCACCAGTCTGGAGGTTCTTGTGTTTGTCGAGGAGCTACAATCTGTTATGTAGTTGTGTTATCTGAGTTATGTTATCATAGTCGGGGGTCTGTTATTTGTTTTATGTTCTTTTTTCAGTAGCATGTTAGCTACTTTATATACTCCCTGTATACGAGTTCGCTCCCTTAGCGAAGGTTTTTTAATGGCATTTACTTATATAAAAAAATGGACGATATTTAATGCATATTGTAACTCAACCTACTTATCCGTTGTAACAGTATTATACCTCACTCAATACCATTTGGATATAGCCACGCCCGCGGTGATTGAATAATGTTGCAATCCATCAAATTGTAAAGGGTGAATTACCTATGTGGCCCTTAATGTATAGAAGTTGTTTGTATTAAGCCCTTAATGTATTTTTTGTTTATATTGAAATCCTAAATAATCTTTATGGAGCCAGTTTGACACTTCCATCCACTTTGACCGTTATGTTTAAGGAAGTTTGAGAGTAAAAGTGGTATTTTTGGACTCTGATGATTATTTTTTTTAATATTTATTAAAAAATCATTTTGTATTAATTAAAAAAAAAATAGTTTTTTTATCATTTTTATTAATAGAAACCATTTTTCAAAAAAGAAATTTCAATATTAAAAAATTTAATGTTTTTAAAACAATTATTATTTACACCAAGTGTCCATTTGATTAATGAGTCGACAAATTCAAAAGTTTATATAATCTTTCAATTAGGGTTGTGTGAGAACATTGACTTTTCAAGTGGTAAAAGTGAGATGTTTGATAGAATAAATGACAAAAGACAAAAATGAAATAAAACTGATATTTTAAAAAACAATTTTTAACAAAAGAAATAGCTATTGAAGAAAAGTTTCGAAAAGATATATTTTAACATAGTTTTTAACAATTAAAACGGTTTATAATGGGAAAGAATATTTTTTCAAAACAAAAAACCGTTTGTAACAAAAAATTATTTAAAAATAATAATTTAAAAAACAATTTTTAACAAAAGAAATTTAATTTTGACAAAAATAAAACCATTTTTTACAAATGTTTTTTACAATCTAAAAATAGTTTTGACAAACAAAACACTGTTTTTAAAAGAAAACCCGTTTTTCATAAAAAAATAGTTTTTTTAGGGAAAAACATTGGAAAAAAATACAATTTTATTACAATTTTTGCACAGAAGTGATACAATTTTTAGTGAAAAAACACAGTTTTAATTTAGTCACCAATTTCCAAATCGTTGGTAGAAAAATGGTTGAACCCCTTCTAACCCCTAACCTCTAACAGGATTCATTCAGAAGACGGCCTTTTTAATTTCATCTAATGTACTAGGAAAATTAAGGATGTTTTTAACCGCATTGGTAAAATTAAGGATGTTTTTAATGTCATCAGTAAAGAAAGAAACAATGTAATTGCAATATAATTATGCACCCAATCGCCTTCGAGCATTATCCACATTGATTGTGCACGATGGTTCAATAGTTTCCATAAAATCATCTTTTTCTTTACGAAAAAGGTGATTACACCTAATCAGCTTTTTCCAATAACTATTATTACTAGATATTTGATGACATGTGTACCACATGTCTTCAACTTTTTCGTTACAAAACAAAAAAGAAAGAAAAACTGAATTGTTTTCATTTTTTTGGCAACCTTAACATGAGATATGATAGTTTTAAAGTTATTTTATAAACAACTTTATGTCTTTTTTTTTAATCAAAAACAGTTTGTTAAAAACATTACATATATGTATGCATGTTTATTTATAAACTCCTCTGCATACTAAGTTTGCACACAAAATTTGCAGATCTATTTTTTATAATATTAAAAAACATAATTTTGAGTTGATTTTTTATGTGATATTTAAACAATTCGACAGATCCAAATTAAAAAAAGCTCAAAAAGTTTTTAAAAGTGCAAAAAAAATAAAAATTTGTGCCAATTTTTTTTATGGGCCTTTGAAATATTTAAATATCACCTAAAAATCAACTTAAAAATATTTTTTTAAATATTTTGAAAACATTAGTGTGCATCAGCACGCATGCAAAGTTTATCTGCACAAAAGCATGCATCTCTCTCTATAGAGAGAGAGAGAGATTAATCCCTTCTTCACATAAAGTTGAAAAAGATAACTTTTATACGAAAATTATTTTAAATTTATATTTTTATAGAAACAAGCTTTTGTAAAAAATGATTAACATTTATAAAATTATTTTTTAAAAATAGTTATATATAACACCTTTTTCTAAAGAAATGGCAAAATTTTAGTTTTTAATCAGAAAATGATCTTATATATATAGTTTTGTAGGAACAGTATAGTTTAAAAAAATATTTATATTTATAAAACAATTTTTTAAAAATCATTTATATATAAAAAAACGTCTATTTGAAAGAAAGATTAAAATTATAGTTTCTATAAAAAAATTTTTTTTTATAGTTTTATTTATATTATCATAAAAACATCCCTGTTATAAAAAAAATTGATTTATATATAAAAAAAACGGCTTATGAAAAGATTTCATATATAAAGCACTTTTTGGAAATGGTGAAAAGTATAGTTTTTATGAAAAGAATGTTTTTAAGCATACATTTTTAGAATAACCATCGTTTCTTAAATATTGATATATATTTACAAAACAGTGTTTTAAAAGATTATATATATATATATATATATATATATATATATATATAGAGAGAGAGAGAGAGAGAGAGAGAGAGAGAGAGAGAGAGAGAGAGAGAGAGAGAGGTCAATTTTTTGAAGAATGGTCAAGACTATTATTTTTATAAAAAAATTATTTTATATTTATATTTATATAAAAATGTGTTCACTAAAATATAATTTATATTTGTAAAGGAGTTTTTAAAAAGATTATTTATATATAAGAATAGTCTGGCTTTTAAAAAATGATTAATTTTTCAAAAATTTATATATAAAACATTTAAAATAAGATAGTACAAAACCAATTGAAAGTGTCTTTTCACAGTTTTCTCTTTAAATAATAGATAGGGATGGGGGATGAATATTTTTGGGTGAGAATAACCTCTCCATTTTTCAGTTCTATAGTCATGTTTTTTTTTACAAGTAAATATTTCATTAAAAACAAGCATCGGGAGGCAGAAACCTGTATGCAGGATGTACGCCCAGAAAAAATAAATGGACTCGATAGCAATAAGCGGCGACCCAAACAAGACAAAGACTACTCAATATTATGAATTGTCTAAACAAAATCCATAAAAAAGGGAAGGATAATCTTGGCACCCTTTTGTGCCAACTAAGCAATGTAGTAAAAAACAAGTAACACAGTTTTTATTTTTTGTAATTCCTTTCCTTCAAAGCTCCTCATGTTTCCCTATAACCACAACATCTACAAGATGCAAGGCGGGACCATTTGACATTTGTTCCTCCCCCCTTCCATCTCCTTGGAACCTTGCATAATGCAAGCAAACCTGCACTGTCTCAGGTAACACCCATTGAACCCGACATATGGATAAGAAAGTATTCCATAGCTCTCCCTCTGAAATAAATATTTTCTCTTTAACTGCAATCCATGCGGAGGCTACCTTCGTTCTCCCCACACTCCACCATGAAAATGGATCTCTTCTTACCTCCCTCAAAACTGAATAGTAGTTTCTAACCGAAAAGACAACATCCTCCCCACACAATTATGTTTCTCACAATGTCATTTTAATAAAATACTTAGAATATTATTTTTATTTAGCAAATCAAATTATAGTTTCATAAGAAACGATGGTCATTTCAAAACTATATAATATAGTTGCAGTAATAGTAAAGTTCACACAAGATTTTGTAGTTTTAAAACAATCCAATAGCCATTATTTGATAGTGGTATGTCGATACAATATTTTCAATCTCTGTTTATAATAAATCCCAACCTTAATTTAACAAAGATTATAGTTTTGTTCGAGCATATTATTATAATATTACACTATTTAAGCTATGGAACTAACTAAATATTTTGTGGCATTCCCTTAATATAATTAGACAGTATTCGTAATTACAATTTCATTTCGGCACATTACTTACAATTTCATTTCGGCACAATACTTACGGTCATTACAACACATCAAGAAGCAAATTGGAAACTAAAATGAGCAATAAAATTCTCGCCTGGATATAAGAGGGTTGAAATCTCCTTTGAATTCCTCCTAATTTCTTGATATAGATTCTTCTTTTCTCTCTCCCTCTATGTGGTGTGTCTAGGGTTCTAAGAATTAACCGCCTCGGACTTAATTAACCTCCTAATTAAAGTGCTTTGTTCCCAAATCCCGAGTTGGGTTAAAATTCCATATTTTGAAGCCTCAAATGGTGAATCAATACACAGACTAGCCCAAAAGTTCCCCAACTTTTATACCTGTGATGGGGGACGATTTATAAAATTTTAAAACATCTAAATTAGCCCGTATACTTCCCCAAATACATCGCAATTATTTTATCCCAACATTATATATTTTAAATGCATCACACATCATTTATGCATTTCGTTACGACACATGCAATTGATGTAAACATTAACATACAAAGTCAACCACACATTATTATGACATAACAAAAGAACTAAGGGACAAATGGAGATTTTGCCTACAATTTGATGCATTTGGTATAAAAGTTTGCCTACAAGTCACTTGTCAATCTACAAAACCTCCTATGCATAAGGTGTTGCCAAAATTTGCTTACCTATTTGAGTGAGAAATATTTTCCAACAAATTTGTTAACTTCTTAAAAGCATTTAATATTTTAAAAAATAATTTAAAACATGTTTAAATAATTAAAAAAACAGCTATGAATATTTAAAAAACTGTTTTGTAGTGTTTTAAAAACTGTTTTTAATAAGATAAAAAATTGTTAAGTAAATAATTTACAATTGTTTTTAAAAACGAATTATAAAAATATTGTAAAAACTGTTTTTAACATTTTTAAAAACTGTTTTGAATATATTATAAAAACAGTTTTAAAGTTTTTAAAAACAATTTTAAATAGTTAAAAAAACTGTTTTGTAAGGTTTTAAAAACTGTTTTTAATATTATAAAAAATTGTTAAGCAAATGTTTTACAAAAGCAGTTTTAAACTGTTTTTGATGTAAAAACTGTTTTTAATGTAAAAATCGTTAAAAAAATTGTAAAACTGTTTTAAAATGTTTTTAATTTAAAAACTGTTTTTTCGTAACGTAAAAACTGTTTTTCGGTAACATTTTTAAAAGCTGATTTGATTAATAAATTATTTTAAAAACATTTTTAAGTAATATTTTTTCGTAACTTAAAAACTGTTTTTTCGTAACATTTTTTAACATTTTTAAAAATTGTAAAAAAAATTTTATCGGGACATTTATGATCATTTTTAAAAACTGTAAAAAAACATTTTAATAATTAAAACATGGATGAATAAGAAAAGAAAAAAATAGTTATTTAGTATTTTTAGTAAATAATTTTGGGGTAAAAAAACTTTTTTATATATATAGTTTATTACATTTTAATAAATAAAAACGCGAAGTGGAAAGAAAAGAAAAAAAACTGTTTTTTATATATAGTTAAACTTGTTTCACTTCTATGCTAAAACTGTTTTTACGAAAGCTCTCAAACATGTATCTTTCGTCGTTTGTGAGTGTATACACTATTCTTTTCTCATTGAAAATGTTGAATTCATTGGTAATCTCGCTATTCTTTCATTTGATCATTCATTAATTGAGTTCATACTTGAAATGTGTTACTTGAGCATGATTTTCATATATTGATTTGACTCGAGAATTGCGTAAACTTTGTGAAATGATCATAGGCCATCTTTGCTATATCATCCATTTTAGCCTTGACATCACCCATATATGTTTACCCTGGTTAACCCTTTGAGCCTAAATATAGCCTTCCGTTTCATAACCCCATTCCCATAACCAACTCTAAATTGGAGTTTTAGCCCATATATACACTTTACATACCTTTGTTTGGAATGTTACCTGGGATTGAATGATGTTGTTTTGATGTCGGTTGCAATTTAGGCATATGAGAGTATGAAAAGTAAAGAAAAGAGATGTGAAAAAAAAAGAGATGAAAAAGAGAAAGCAAAAAGCAAAAGAAAACAAAAGAAAAAAATTGAGAAAAAGGAGAAATGAAAAGAAAGAGAAAGTTGTAAATGTTGTGTATATAGTTCAATAAGCTTTGATTACTTCCCCCATTGATATATGTAATGCCGTTTTGGAACTTGTTTTTCCAATTTTGTTATTGCCCGCATTTTTCCATTATCCCGAGTTTTCGTTCCGAACACTTTGAATCTGTTCATACATTCCTTCATTTCATACCCTAGCCTAGCCTACATTACAACCCTTTACAAGTCCTATGTGATCTTAGGTTGATGTAATTTAAAATTTGAAATAGTTTTGATAATCTGTGAAAATGCATTTCGCCTCTTTTAATGTGCGGTATCTTTCATTGAGATTACAGCTTTTAAGTTTATATATAGCGTTCTTCTTTTGTGATATGTGTGTGGCCTAGTTTTCATTTACATTTAATCTTTATGCCCGCATGTTCCGTGTATTATCTCCCTATTTCGAGTGAATTTCATTTGATGAGTATAATGCCCGTGAGGATTGAATGTATGCTTGCTTTAATGTTTATTCGGTTTATATAAGTTTTTCACCAAATCGCACTTTGCATGTGCTCGCTCCCCTCCCACATTTTAAGATTTCAATTCTATGAGGTGCATTCTATTATGTTAATTATTTGGACTTTTGTTTGAATTCATTCAATGTGCTAATAATGTGTATGAAATCCTTTTCGCCATTGTTGGACTTGTCGCATGTTGGGTTGGGCATATTTTGAGGAAACCATGTGATGTTTGTGGGTATCATCCCTAAAAACCCTCACGAGACGACACTCGTCCGCTAGGGTAACCTAGGGGTTTAACGGCTTATTGCATATGCTAAATGCAATCGTGCTCCCTACGAAAGTGGCATTTATATATCGATGCATATATATGTCTTGTAACGCCCTCTGTGGTCCGATTTTCTTTGTTCAATTACTAGGGACTAGAAATGTTTAAGTAAGGGGGTGTGATTCGTATCAAATATTGCATATTTTCACCCGTTATCTTTATGCATTGTAGCGCTTTTATTGTCCCTAATGCCTATATTTATGCTCATTAACCAGACAACCTTGGATTTGGATAGATACATGTTTTGTAGGGGTTAATTGTGCTTTTGTAGGTATTGGAACGCTAAAAGTGAGGATCCGTTACATTTCGGAGAAGTTCCGTCTTCAGACGCTACTTTAAGGACATTTTAATCAATCCATATTTTTTATTCGGCTCATGAAAATTCCACAGATGCATAGTTCATTGAGTTAGCATCGCGTGGCCGCAAACGGTGCGTCGTTTGGAGTTCGAACGAAGAAACTGGTCCCGTTTCCATAATGGACCCTTTTCTCCTCTTCATGGACCAAAGGAGGCCTGAAAACAGAGTTTCGGACGACCGGACCCAGGGGCACGGTCGACCGCGGTTTCATATTTTGTGGTGGGAAGGAGACAGTGGGCTTTTGCCTAAGGGACCGGTTGACCACACCCCTGCGACTGGTCGACCGGTGATGCCAGATATTTTTCTCTTCTTCCTTTTTCTTTTCTTTTTCTTTTATTTCTTTTGTAACTTACTATATAAACCAATTTTCTTTCATTTTCAGAGATAGTTAGATATTATTAGAGGGTAGACAGTTTAGGTTAGGGTTTGGAGGTGGAGAGCTCATTCTTCTTCCTCTCTCGGTTTGACACCCATTTGGGTTTGTAAGTGTGCACTATTCATCTTCCCTACCATTTAATTTAGTTGTATTTCATTAATTTCTTGCTTTGTAGTGTAATTTACATGCTCTGTTAATTAGTTTACTTTCTTTATTTCCGTGCTTTCTAGTGTAGATTTACCTCTTTATTTACCGCTTTTTTACGATGCTTTCTAGGTAATTTAAATTAGGTTGTGTTTGAATGGAACTCACCCGGGTTAACGCGTGGCTTTGCTTGGTGATAGTGTTTACGGGTCTATTTCGGGTGTGTTGTCCTAGTTATTATGCCTAGGAGATTTGACGTGGCATATCATGTATGTCCCGTGCTTACGACCTTTCGCGCGTAATTTCTGGAATATTTGTTGACGCCAAAATCTTATTAGGCTTTTATGAGGATTTAGGGGCGTGATAAACCTTTGTTTAATTAACTGTCGAAACGAGACGCATTTGTAATAACTCATTGACCCATGTAACCATTTTATACAAACTAACTCGGGTGAGGGATATTCGATGCAACCTATAGTTTTATTCGCTTTCTTAATCTAGTTTCAATACCCTTGCCTAGATTAATCATTTCCCTTTACGTGTCTTTTACTTTTTAGTTTGTAATATTCTTTTGCACATTTATTTCGGAATATTAAATCACTTAAATTCTAGAAACTCGTCCCTGTGGATTTTTGATACCCGACTTACCGCTAGACTTTCCCCGCAAGTGTAGTCGTAATTTAGGTTTGTTTGTATAGTCGCGGCGAGACGAAAACAACGATTAGCGTCTTTACACGCGCTACTTCTCACGCGCTATCAGTAACGCTAACTTGTAGGCAACCATCCCTACTTTCTCAAGAATTTCATAAGGTCCAATGTAGCGTGGACTTAATTTACCTTTCTTTCCAAACCTCATAACTCATTTCCATAGCGATATCCGAAGAAACACGTAATACCCCTTCTGAAATTCTAATCTTTTCATCGCTTATCCGCATAACTTTTCTGTCTGCTTTGAGCCGTTCTCATTCTATCTTTAATAATCTTCACTTTTTCAGTGGTGACTTTAACCAACTCTGGACCCTCCATCTTCCTTTCACTAACTTCACCCCAACATTTAGGTGTACGACACCGTCTACCATACAACGCTTCATATTGTGCCATACCAATAGTAGAATGAAAATTATTGTTATATGCAAATTCTATCAAAGGAAAATATTCATCCCAATTTCCTTTAAAATCAAGCACACAAGCTCTAAGCATATCTTCCAAAATCTGTATTGTTCTTTTAGACTGCCCATCTGTGTGAGGATGAAAAGTCATATTAAACTTTAAGTTAGTACCCATAGCATACTGCAAGCTATCCAAAAATCAGGATGTAAAAGTAGGGTCCCTATCTGAAACAATATATACCGATGCTCTATGCAATCGAATAATCTCATAAACATACAATCTAGCATACCTATCAACTGTATACGTAGTCTTGACTGCTAGAAAATGAGCGGACTTGGTAAATCTGTCCACCACTACCCAAATCGAATCTGACCCCTTCTGAGATCGAGGAAGCCCAACCACAAAATCCGTCGTTACGTGATCCAATTTCCATTCCGGTATTGGCAATGACTGAAGCAGACCTGTAGATTTCTGATGCTCCACTTTCACTTGGTGGCATATAAGGCACCTAGCAACAAAGTCAACTATTTCCTTCTTCATATTATTCCACCAATAATGCTCATTTAAATCTCTATACATTTTAGTGCTACCATGATACATAGTATAAATGGAATTATGAGCCTCATCTAAAATTTCCTCTTTCAATCCACCCACATTAGGCACACATAATCGTTGCTTATACAGTAAAGTGCCATCATTCACAATACAAAAATCTTCAGACTTATAATCTCGGATATCTTGTCGTTTCTTCTCAAGAAAAGGATCTTGACTTCGTAAATCACGAATACTGGTAGCTAACAAAGGCCTCACACTTACACGGGCAAAGAACTAGTCCCCACCTGCTAGATTCAATTCTACTCCCATCAATCTCAACCCCATTATGTGGGAAACTCTAGCACACCGAATACAAGATAACCTGCTAGAAGCCTTTCTACTCAGAGCATCTGCAACTACATTTGGCTTCCCATGGGTTGTAGTGAATTGTACAATCATAATCTTTAATTAACTCCATCCACCGCCTCTGCCTCAAATTCAACTCCTTCTGAGTAAATAAATACTTAAGGCTTTGATTGTCAGTAAAAATTTCACATACCTCACTATATAGATAATGACACCATAATTTCAAAGCAAACACAACAGCAACAAGTTCCAAATCATGTGTAGGATAATTACGTTTATGTATACGCAACTACCTAGAAGCATAAGCAATAACTTTACCATGCTACATAAAAACACAACCCAACCCTTGATGTGAAGCATCGGTATAAATAACAAATCCATCTCCACCATGCTGAATAGTAAGAACAGGTGGAGTTACCAACCTCTTATTTAATTCATCAAAACTATTTTCGCAATTAGAATTCCATTCAATCTTAATATCTTTTCGGGTTAGTTTAGTCATTGTCAAGGCAATTGAAGAAAATCCCTTAATAAACCTTCTATAATACCTAGCTAAACCCATAAAACTTCTCACCTCGATCACATTATTAGGCCTCTCCCATTTTACAATAGCTTCTACCTTTTTAGGATCAACACATATACCATTTCCAGAAATAACATGGCCTAAAAATACAACTTGTGATAGCTAAAATTCACTCTTGCTAAACTTAGCATACAACTTCTTATCTTTCAACAGATTCAAAATAGTTATGAGATGCTTTTGATGTTCAACCATATCACGTGAATAAATCAGAATATCATCAATAAAAACTATCACAAATGAATCAACAAAAGGATGCAGTACTCGGTTCATAAGATCCATAAATACAGCTAGAGCATTAGTCACCCCAAAAGGCATCACCAAAAATTCAAAATGACCATACTGAGTACGAAAAGTAGTTTTAGAAATATCACTCTCCTTGACCCTCAACTGATGATAACCCGATCGTAAGTCTATTTTTGAAAATACTTTAGCACCCTGTAACTGATAAAACAATCATCTATACGAGGTTAAGGGTATTTGTTCTTAATTGTACCTTTATTTAGTTGCCTATAATAAATATACAAACGCATGGTACCATCTTTCTTCTTCACAAATAAAAATGGTGCACCCCATGGAGATACACTAGGTTGTATGAAACCCCTACCAAGTAAATCCTGCAACTGAATCTTGAGTTCTTTCAACTCAGCAGGTGCCATTCTATACGGTGCCATAGAAATAGGGTTTGTCCCCGGTGCTAATTCAATACTAAATTCAACTTCTCTTTTTGGAGGTAACCTTGACAACTCAGTAGGAAACACTTCTGAACAATCTCGTACAATAGGAACATCGACTAATTGTAAAGACCTCTTCCTAGAGTCAAGAACATATGCAATAAAACCCCAACAACCCTTACTCAATAATTTCGTCATCTTAATAGCAAAAATGATGCAACTGGGAACAATTTTCCTTTCCCCCACAAATTTAAATTCAGGCTCATCAGGCATATTAAAAACAACTTCATTACAGAAACAATCCATAGATGCATGATATTTAGATAACCAATCCATTCCCATAATTATATCAAAATCAGAAATATCCAATGGAAGTAGATCTATAACTGTATCTCTAGCCCCCACAGTCAAAACACAATCACGCAAATCATATTCAGCTACAACCATATCCCCCATAAGCATATAAATACCCAACCCCACATCTAAACGAGTACATGATCTATTCAGGTATATAGCAAAAGCATAGGACACAAAAGAATGTGTGGAACCAGGATCAATCAAAACATAAGAACTTCTATCAGTAACAAAAAGTGTACATATCACCACATCTCGAGTAATCTGAGGAAGTTACTTGAGGAAGTTACATAAGTGGTTGGACTTTTTTTTTAATCTTTAAATGATCATAACTTTTGATTCACAAATTCGTTTTTCGCAAAATTACTATTTTTGAAATCTGCTCGACGAGATCTATCAAACAAGATCCATGAACACTATAAAATTCCAAAGAAAAAAAATTACACAAACAGTAAACTTTACTGTATGCACTAGAATATGAAATACTTTTGTATCTGTGACATTTCACAAACAGACAGTAACATTTACTTTGGTAATACAACACAGTATATATATATATATATATATATATATATATATATATATATATATATATATATATATATATACATCCGGGGGATCCAACCCCTATTTTTTCAAAAATACCTTATATTTAAAGGTTCGCGCTAACGGCATCCAAAATACCACCATTGTTGGAGCTTCAACGACCTTCGTCAGAGTTCCGATTTGGGGTGAGTAAGGGTGGCATGTGGTGCCGCTGGCGCGGACCTTCGAAAATAAGAGACTTTTGAATAAATGGGCTTCGGATCCACCGGAGTATCATGGGGTGCTGCTGGCGCGGACCTTTGAAAATATGATTGGATCAATGGGATAGGGATCATCTGGAGCGCCAATTTGGGGTGAATAGGGGTGGCACAGAACTTTAAAAATTTACGTGCATATTGTATATATATATATATATATATATATATATATATATATATATATAGTTTGTAAAAATGTCATAGATATTAAACATTATTGTATACAACAGAAAATGAAATAGTTTTATATTTGTGACATTTTCACAAACAATAACATTTACTGTGATAATATATTTATGAAATAGTTTTATATATATAACATTTTCACAAACAGTAACATTTACTGAGTTAATATTATACAATATATATATATAACATTTTCACAAACAGTAACATTTACTGAGTTAATATATATATATATAGACACACACACACACACACACACACACACACACGGTAGATCCAAACCACTATTTTTTTTCAAAATTACCATATTTTTAAATGTTTACGCTAGCGACTATCAATCCCCACCACTACCCACCCCCATTGTCAGAGCTTCAACTACTTTCATCAGAGCAATGGTTTGGGTTGGTAGTAGTGGCATAGGGTGCTGCTGGTACGGACCTCTGAAATTAAGAGAATATTAGATAAATGGATTTTGAATCCACCGGAGCTCCGATTTGGGGTGAGTAGGGGTGGCATTGAGTTAGGTTTATATCTATAACATTTTCACAAGCATTAACATTTACTGTGTTCATATAACACAGTATATATATATATATATATATATATATATATATATATATATATATATATATATATATATATATCCAAACCTCTTTTTCTGATATTATCTTATTTTTAACGGTCCGCGCCAGCGGCATCCAATTCCCACCACCACCCACCCCCTTTAACGGAGCACCAACAACCTTCATCAAAGCTCTGATTTGAGGTGGCATGGGATGCCGATGTAACATTTTCACAAACAGTAACATTTATTATTTCTGAAAATATTACAGATATAAACCTAATCCAATGCTATCCCTACTCACCTCAAACTGGAGCGCCGGTGTATCCAAACCCCATTTATCCAATATTCTCTTATTTTCTAAGGTTCGCGCCAGCGGCACTCCATGTCACCCCAAATGAGAACTCCGATGAAGGTTGTTGGAGCTCCGATAATTGGGGTTGGTGGTGGTCGGGATTAGATACCATTAGCGCGGGGCGTTAAAAATAAGACAATATCAGAAAAAAGAGGTTTGGATCCACCGTATATGTATATATATATATATATATATATACATACTGTGTTATAACACAGTAAATGTTAACGTTTGTAAAAATATTATAGATATAAACCTAACCCAATGTCACCCCTACTCACCCCAAATCGGAGCGCTAGTGGATCCAAACTCCATTTATCTAATATTCTCTTAATTTCAGAGGTCCGCGCCAGCGGCACCCTATGCTACTACTACCCACCTAAATCATAGCTCTGATGAAAGTCGCTGAAGCCTCGACAATTGGTGTGGGTAGTGGTGAGGATTGAATGCTGCTAGCGTAAACCTTTAAAAATATGGTAATTTTAAAAAAAAGAGGTTTGGATCTACCGTGTGTGTGTGTGTATATATATATATATATATTTAAACTCAGTAAATGTTACTCTTTATGAAAATGTTATATATATAAAACTATTTCATAAATATATTATCACAGTAAATGTTATTGTTTGTGAAAATGTCACAAATATAAAACCATTTCATTTTCTGGTGTATACAATAAAGTTTAATATCTATGATATTTTTACAAACTATATATATATATATATTCAATATGCTCCTATTTTTAAAGTTCTGTGTCACCCCTATTCACCCCAAATTGGCGCTCCAGATGATCCCGATCCCATTTATCCAATCTTACTTTCAAAGGTCTGCGCCAGCGGGGCCCCCCATGATACTTCGGTGGATCCAAAGCCCATTTATTCAAAAGTCTCTTATTTTCAAAGGTCCGCGCCAGCGGCACCACATGCCACCCTTACCCACCCCAAATCGGAGCTCTGACGAAGGTCGTTGAAGCTCCAATAATGGTGGTAAGGATTGGATACCGCAAGCGCGAACCTTCAAATATAAGGTAATTATGAAAAAAAGGGTTTGGATCCAGCGTATATATATATATATATATATATACTGTGTAGTTTTAGCACAGTAAATGTTACTGTCTGTTTGTGAAAATGTCGCATATATAAAACTATTTCATATTCTAGTGCATACAGTAAAGTTTACTGTTTTTGTAAATTTTTTTCTTTGGAATTTTATAGCCTTCATGGATCTTGTTTGATAGATCTCGTCGAGCAGATTTCAAAAATAGTAATTTTGTGAAAAACGGATTTGTGAATCAAAAGTTATGATCATTTGAATATAAAAAAAAAAAAGTTCAACCACTTATGTAACTTCCTCAAGGAAGTTACGGATTGTTCGTTTTAAAAGGGTAAAATTGAAAAAAAGTTCCAAAAAATTAGGAATAGGACTTATATGTAAGGGAAAAACATGATGAGATTAGAATGTATATAAAAAAATCTAATAGGATCTAAACGAAAATGCCCCTTAATATAATTGCTACACAATGAACACATTCGTGTGACTTACATATATAGGAAACATAGATAGCAGTTGATAGCAGTTAACTTGAGTTGGTTTCAAAAGTAGTGGGAGCCGTGTGTGGAGCAGTTATTTGGGTCGTGGCTGACTGGGTCAATAGTTACCATTTTCCAAATCGTTGGTAGAAAAATAATTGAACCCCATCCGACCCCGAAGCTTTCAGAGGGTTCATAAAGAAGACGGCATTTTTAATTTCATCTAATGAAATCGGAAAATTAATGACGTTTTTACCGGGATTAGTAAAATTAATTATGCCATCATCCATAAATAAAGTAACAAAGTAATTGCAATATAATTATGCACCCAATCGCCTTCAAGCATTATCCACATTTGATGCGCACTCTGGTTGCCATGATAATTGCCATACAACTGTACACATTGCAATGACTCACTACGGTTGAATTGTATCCACAAAATCCTCCATTTCTTGGACTTTTTCTTCATAAAAAAAAGTTGATACACATGTAATCAGGTTTTTACAAGAAGTATTATCACTAGATATTTGATTACATGTGATACACATGTCTTCAACTTTATCTTTATATAAAAAAAAAAAACTGAATTGTTTTCATTTTTTTCACAACTTTAACATGATATATGATTGTTTAAAGTTATTTTTAAAAAGAATTTTATGTCTTTTTTTTTTTAAAAACGGTTTGTTAATAACACTATATATATATATATATATATATATATATATATATATATATATATGCTCCTGTGTATACTCAAGTTTACACACCAAATTTGCACATCTATTTTTTAAAATATTAAAAGACTTATTTTTGAGTTGATTTTTTAAATGATATTTAAACATTTTGACGGACTCATATAGAAGAATCAGTTCCAAAATTTTTTTTTTCTTATTTTATAAAAATCGATTAAACTTTCGTAACGTTTAAAGCTCTTTAAAAGGGGTAAAAAATTGATCCTTTTTTTTAAAATAGAAAAAAAAATTGAGTTGATTTTTTTATATGGATCCGTTGAATTGTTTAAATATTACATAAAAAATCAACTCAAAAATAAGTTTTTAATATTTAAAAAAAAGTGTTGTGCGCCAGCACGCGTGCAAATTGTTGTGCACAGGAGCATGCCCGTGTGTGTGTGTGTGTGTGTGTGTGTGTGTGTGTGTGTATATATACACACACACACAACCTTTTTTAAATATATACACACAGGAGAGCAATCCTTTTTTGAAAGAGAGGTGAAAAATATAATTTTTATAAGAAAAAAATTTTAAATTTATATTTTTATACAAACAACCTTTAGTTAAAAATATTTATATTTATAAAACTGTTTATTTTAAATATTTATATAAAACACCTTTTTTCTAAAGAAAGGTAAAATATATAGTTTCTATCAGAAAATGATCTTATATATATAGTTTTATAAGAGGCGTATAGTTTCAAAAAATTATTCATGTTTGTAAAACAATTCAAATAAAATATCTTTCATATATAAAAAAAGTTTATTTTAAAGAAAGAAGAAAACTATAATTTCTTTAAAGAAAAGATTCTACAGTTATATTTATATTATCATAAAGACATCCCTGTCAGAAAAAAATGATTTATATTTAAAAAAACAACTTATAAAATGATTTCGTACATAAAACATTTTTTTGAAACGGTGAAAAGTATAGTTTTTGTAAAAAAAATTATTTTATGCGTATATTTTCATAAAAACCATCTTGTTTTAAAAACTGATATATATTTATAAAACAGTGTTTTAAAAGATTTTTTTTATATATAAAGATCACTTTTTTGAAGAATGGTCAAAATTGTAGTTTTTCTAAAAAAAATATTTTATATTTATATTTATATTTTTATAGAAAACTCTTTATGTAATGGGATAAAACCTATTGACGGACAGGTGGCTAGTGATGCAAAGTTAAGAATTCAGAAAGTGATTAGTGTCCCTACAACTTGAACAATCTGAGAAATGTTTTAATATAATTGTTGCACAATGAACACAGTCGTGTGGCTTATATATACAGGAAACATAGATAGCAGTTGGTAGCAGTTAAATTGAGTTGGTTTCACAAGTAGTGGGAGCTGTGAGTTGTGGAGCAGTTATTTGGGTTGTTACCATTTTTCAAATCGTTGGTAGAAAAATAATTCAACCCCATCCGACCCCGAAGCTTTCAGAGGGTTCATAAAGAAGACGGCCTTAGTAATTAAGGACGTTTTTATCGGCATTAGTAAAACTAATTATTCATCCATCCATAAATAAAGTAACAAATTAATTGCAATATAATTATGCACCCAATCACCTTCAAGGATTATCCATATTTGATACGCACTATGGTTGGTTTGATATTTTATTTTTTTATTTTAATTTTATTTTGTATGGTTGCCATGATAATTGCCGTACAACTGTACACGTTGTCACATGCACTACGGTTGAATTGTATCCACAAAATCCTCCATTTCTTGGACTTTTTCTCTGTAAAAAAAGGTTGATTACATGTCAATGTGATACACATTTAATCAACTTTTGCCAAGAAGTATTATCACTAGATATTTGATTACATGTGATACACATGACTTCAACTTTTACTTTATAAAAAAAAAAAAAACTGAATTGCTTTGATTATTTTCACAACTTTAACATGAGATATGATTGTTTAAAGTTATTTTTACAAAGAACTTTATGTCTTTTAAAAAAAATGGTTTGTTAATAACACTATATATATATATATATATATATATATATATATATATAGAGAGAGAGAGAGAGAGAGAGAGAGAGAGAGACTCCTGTGCATACTCAAGTTTACACACCAAATTTGCACATATATTTTTTAAAATATTAAAAAAAAAAAAATTGAGTTATTTTTTTGTGATATTTAAACATTTCGACGGACTCTTATAAAAAAATCAGCTCCAAAAAAGTTTTTTTTATTATTTTATAAAAATCGGTTAAACTTTCGCAGCTTTTAAAGCACTTTAAAAGTGTAAAAGTTTGACCCATTTTTTTAAAATAGAAAAAAAAGCGACATGGTTTTTTTATATGGTCCGTTAAATTGTTTAAATATTACATAAAAAATCAACTCAAAAATATTTTGAGTTTATATAATAATTTGCATATATATATGATCTTTTGCGGACTAGTCCGGATTTTAAGAATGCGAACCGAACACGTGTCACCTAACGGTGCGCCTAGAAATTATCGCCTAAATTATAGGCACAATCTCTTTTTTTTTTGGGCTCACCGTCAGGTGACACATGTCCGGTCCGCATTCTTAAAATGCGGACTAATCCACACGAGAGCAGGACTGTATATATATATATAAATATATATAAATATATATATATATATAATAATGCTCCTGTGAGGACTAGTCCGCATTTTAAGAATGCGGACCGGACATGTGTCACCTAACGGTGCGCTTAGAAATTATCGCCTAAATTATAGGCACACTCTCTCTCTTTTCTGGGCTCACCGCCAGGTGACACATGTCCAGTCCGCATTCTTAAAATGCGGACTAGTCCGTACAAGAGCAGGACTGTATATATATATATATATATATATATATATATATATATATATATATATATATATATATATATAGAGAGAGAGAGAGAGAGAGAGAGAGAGAGAGAGAGAGAGAGAGATAATAAACAACTCAAATAATATAAATAAAAGTTAAATAAAAATACATTGATTTCTTTTGTTATTTATTTTAAATGAAAACAAACATAAAAATTGGTATGATTCTGAACAAAAAGCCAACATTAAGAGAAAACGGACGGGATAATTTATTAGAATGGAAAATTTGATGAAAGGAATAATCCTGAATAGCAAATAAAAAATATATAATTCAAAAAATTCAAAAGATAAAAATGAAAGGTTTAAGTAACCGAAGTTTGGATTTTTTTTAATTTTTTTTGGCAAACTGAAAGCTAACTTTAAAAGAAAAAGGTCTGCTATTTTTTACAAAAGGCCTAACGCAAATTGAAAACTGACGAGATACTTTTTTTTGTTCTATTATCATTACAAACTGCTATTGCTTTTAGAGAGTACGTTTGACGGTTTTAGCCTTGGTTTGATAAAGTTAAGGTTTCACACAATCCTCTATAAATACGTCATGGGGATATAACAAACAATCATATAAAAGAAAGACATGGAAATGAAGAAGGTTTGTTTGATGACAGTGTTGGTGGCTATGGTGCTTATGGCAACCATTGTCTCCTCCACTGACAATTCTCTTGCCAACAATCGTAAAATATTAGACCCCAACATTCTCGTCAATGCTCATAGTTCCCTTGGTCAATGTTGGGGTAAGTTTTGCGCTCCTTGGAGCCCCTGCCAATCAGGTTGTACTTGCATTGGACAAGATGGCTTTGGTGCTTGTGGGAGTCTGTGATTTGGATTGAGCAATTCTATATACAAACACACATATATGTATTTATTTATGTGTATGTGTGTTTGTGTGTACGTTTGTACGAAATAAGCTCACTCTAGTGTGCCAGGGATATCTACATATGTGTATTTATTTATGTGTATGTGTGTGTAAGTTTGTATTAAATAAGCTCAGTCATGAGTTCAATGGGCATCTACATGTTTGTATGTTACGGTATTGATCAGTGGAAATTATGCATGTGTTTATTCTATATAACTATGTTTTATCGTATCTGCTATATTCCGGCTATATAACTATGTTTTATCGTATCAGCTATATTCCGGAGTGATTCGCCTACATGGGTGATGAATCTTAATCCATTTAATTCGATTAATAATATTAATATTTGTTTATATGTATTTCATGTACATGTAAATACTTGATATTTTATGTTGGACAACCGAAATGATTAACTTCTACTATGGACATGACAATGGTGTCCACAATTGTTGGATAGGCCACAAAATTATATTAATCTCTAAGTGGATATAATTTCTAAACAACTATCAAGATTAAATGATATTTCCCCTCATTTCTATTCTTTTAAAAGTCAACGTAATCCGATGGTTCAGAGAATCTCTTTTGTGTCGCAAGAACAAAAGAACTAATGGTTTTGGGATTTTGCATATTAAGGTTAATCACCAAGATAACATTAGATTTGTATTTGTGGATTATGAGTAACCATTGTTTCCAATCCAACAAAAGTCATGATTTCAAGACGTACGTGAAACCGGTCTCGGATTCAAGCTCGAACAAGGTCGTCACAACAAGCTGGCGTTCGATTCATAATTTTTGCATATTCGACAAGATCCGAATAATTATATTACATGCTATGTATTATTTTCTCGTAGGTTTATTTCTACATTGGTATCAAACATACTTTGCTTGTTAATTCCCCATTTGATTACAATTTTTTTTTTACGAATAATGAGTGAGATAGAAGCTGTCATAAATTGGTCTACGAAATCGCGAATTTTCAAAATTCGAGGTTTATTATTAAAGACGATGAACAATATTTTTTCTTTGTAACTTTGCACGCTATTTCGAAGGCCTTGTGGTCACTAAGAATTCAATTCCTTTGAATATAAATATTTTATGTCACAAAGATTTTAGAACAACGTATACATTGCAGTTTGTAGATAATTTTTGATGGAGATAGGGTCTCCCGAACAATGCCATTTAAAATCACAAATCTGCAATTTTTTAGCGAAAACATGATGAACAATATTTTTTACCACATTTGTTTAGGAGAGTACAAATTTGGGCCATTTTTATAAAAAAAAATGGCATTTATGAAATATTTATTTATGAAATATTTCTAGAGGCCAAAGATGATTTATTTGTACACAAGTTAATTTATTTAAATTATTGCACTGTTTACGCATGGTTTATTTGACCACCGAACACTATTGGTGTGATTGGGTCGCTCCCTTAGAAAGCAAATGTGACCAATTCATCCACTTAAAGGACTAGGTTATGTGTTTTTTCAGCTAAAATGGATGATTATATTAACAATTTATTAAGAGCTTGTGTTTGCTTATTTATTTTCGTTTATGCTTGTCCCTATGTAAATGTCCAATCAAGAGATCTCAGTTTGGCTTGTTTGTAGGTGAAATGTATTGCGAGGAGAGAGTTCTAATTATTTGAAACGAATTATGTAAAGAGATGCATTTGACACTCTGCACATTATAACATTGAAGGTGGTTAGTACCTGCTACCATCCCACGCCGACCATCAGAATATAATACCATTCTTAACATGTGATAGAAATAGACATTTTTTTTACAATATATAATCTAAAATTTAATCCAACACATATTAACATCCACACAATAAAAAGGATCACCCTGCAACTCTAGAATAAAACTCAACTCCGAAATGTAGGTTAGTACTTAAAGGAAATAATCCAGTTGTAATTCCAACTGAAAAGAAACGGTAAATAAACGTGGAACCGAATGTCCCAACAAATTCATAAATAACGGTCTTATAAATAAAACGTCGGATGCACCCCACTAATCTCGAATACAATATAAGCAATTACTCCAATAACTATACTTGAAATTTTAGTCAACTGAATGGGTCAGAGCCCACCACCTGAATACCAACTACTTCTCCCAATTAGAATTCGTGAATCCATACATAAGCATCATACGAGATTAATATTACAATATAAATTTTTAAATTATGCGATACGAGAACATTCGAGAAATATAAAACAATACTAAATACACAAATATCTAAGCCACCTCATTATTCAAATACAATTATGTGATAACAATATTGAATTGGATCCAAACCTTTATCTTACTCAATCGAATTATTTAACTATTCTTATTAGTTCGATGCCACTATAACTAGTCAACATTTTTACTGGTCCTTCACATACTTAGTCCCTGCTACCATCCCACGCCGACCATCAGAATATAATACCATTCTTAACATGTGATAGAAATAGACATTTTTTTTACAATATATAATCTAAAATTTAATCCAACACATATTAACATCCACACAATAAAAAGGATCACCCTGCAACTCTAGAATAAAACTCAACTCCGAAATGTAGGTTAGTACTTAAAGGAAATAATCCAGTTGTAATTCCAACTGAAAAGAAACGGTAAATAAACGTGGAACCGAATGTCCCAACAAATTCATAAATAACGGTCTTATAAATAAAACGTCGGATGCACCCCACTAATCTCGAATACAATATAAGCAATTACTCCAATAACTATACTTGAAATTTTAGTCAACTGAATGGGTCAGAGCCCACCACCTGAATACCAACTACTTCTCCCAATTAGAATTCGTGAATCCATACATAAGCATCATACGAGATTAATATTACAATATAAATTTTTAAATTATGCGATACGAGAACATTCGAGAAATATAAAACAATACTAAATACACAAATATCTAAGCCACCTCATTATTCAAATACAATTATGTGATAACAATATTGAATTGGATCCAAACCTTTATCTTACTCAATCGAATTATTTAACTATTCTTATTAGTTCGATGCCACTATAACTAGTCAACATTTTTACTGGTCCTTCACATACTACTCGTGCGCTTGAGTTTCAACAGATCATATCCATTCCCATCACTATAGTCGCCAACCCAATTTCGTTAGCTTTGCACAGACTCGTGAGGTTTCGCGCACGACACGCCACTATTTCAAGTCATCCCATTTATCGTTAGCACTACACATACTCGTGTCGCCAACATACACACACGTCACTATAGCCAGTCAACCCAATTATCATTAGTGGTGTACATACTCATGTGATAACTTCATTTTAATACCCGTTTCTTATCTCTGGCATTAATTATTTATTTATTAATAAAGTTCTCTTTATTCACAATTAGCCCCACCCATAATTCGGCCTTCACAATCAAAATCATCCCTTGTTCCATTCCTATAGATCACTAAACCATAACTATTACCCAGACTATCCCAAAAGGTCACCTACTTATATACCTATGCCGCATGACAATTTCTAAAAGTTTAAAACACCTAAATTAGCCCATATACTCCGCGAAATACGTCGCAATTACTTTATCCCAACATTATATATTTTAAATGTGTCAAACATCATTTGTGCCTTTCTTTATGATAAATGCAATTGATGTAAACATGAACATACTAAGTCAACCACACATTATTCTGACATAACAACGAATTATACATGCACAATTAATAATTTAAGTTTTCGATTAAGTCCAATTTCCACAATTTTTTTTAACCAAAAATACCTTATTATTACATATTCTTGAAAATTACGAGGTATTACATATTCGATAAGTGATCCAATAAAAAAACAGTATGTAAAAAAAAAACATTTATAAATTAGTGTTTAACAAAAAAAAAGCTTTGACAAAAATTAAACAATTCTAAAAGATATTTTTAACAATATTAAAATAGTTTTGACAGAAATAATTTTTTTTTAAAGAAAACATGTTTTTTCACAAAAAAAAAATAATTTTTAGCAAAAAACATTTTTTTTAAACAATACAGTTTTAGCATAGAAATGAAACGAGTTTAAGTGATAAAACACAATTTGAAAACAATTTTAGAGCATGAGTGAAACAATTTTTTAGTGATAAAATACAATTTTAATACAATTACTATTTCGCAAATCGACTCACAAAAAAAAACAAGATCAAACAAAATAATCACAAATTGATACACGAGGCCTTTTCTTGTTGCTCGGATGCTTTCCAAACTTGGCATTTGACAAGCAATTCAATTGATTTAGTACTTTTTCCACTGGTAACTCCAAGGATCGAGTTTGATTCCCAGATATATCGTTAAATGCCTTACTCCTTCGCAAAGTATGGTCCTCAGGAAGGTAACGTCGATGGCCCAAGTAGCCAATCTTACTTCGCAGGCGTTGAGATAATGCATCATCATTACATGGGGGACAAGCAAGATAACCTTTCATACTTCACCCAGATAAGTTACCATAGTCAGGAAAGTCGTTTATCGTCCACATTACAGCTGCATGCATCCGAAACGTTTGTTGAGTAGAGGCATCATAAGTGAGTACGCCATTTTCCCACAACTCGTTCATCTCATCAATCAATGGTCGCATGTAAACATCAATTTCTTTACCGGGGGCATTAGGCCCAGGAATAAGTAAAGTCATCATGAAAAATGGATCCTTCATGCAGTTCCAGGGTTCCATGTTATATGGCATCATTATCATAGGCCACATGCTATAAGAGGTGCTCATGTTCCCAAAAGGGTTGAACCCATCGGTGGCGAGGCCTAGCCTCACATTACGGGGATCCTTAGCAAAATCAGGATAACATCGATCAAAGTCCTTCCACTCCTCACTATCATCTGGATGCCTCAATATCCCATCATCCACGCGCTTATCACTGTTCCATCTCATGCCTGTAGCCGTCTTCCTTGACATAAACAATCTTTGCAACCTAGGTGTCAATGGAAAGTAGCATAGTACCTTTTGAGGGATCTTCTTACCATTGCCAAATTTGGGCTTGTATCTAGACTCCCCACATATCGGACAATTATCAAGAGATGCATTCTCCTTCCAAAAGAGAGCGCAATCATGTTGGCATGCATGGATTGTCTCATATCCCAAGCCCAATTCTCGTAGCAGCTTTTTGGCTTCATAAATCGATTTCGGAACCAAATTCCCTGCAGGCAGAAGATCCACTAATACCTCCATCAACATGTCAAATGACTTATTACTCCATTTACCCACAACCTTCAAATGAAACATTGAAATCACAAATTTCAATAGCGTATATGTTTTGCAGCCCGGGTACACCTCACGTTGGGCAGCCTTTAGTATTTTTTCGATATTGTGTACATCATTCGTTTTGGTGTTATCATACGCTTCTTTTGTCCCAAAATCCCCTGAATCACGCCCCGTATAAGTCCCCCTACAATAGTCTTCTACTAATTCGGGGAAATCGTCATCCTCGTCTTCATTATCACCAATTTCAACATCCGTGTCATCTTCAGATTCATCGATTTGGTGTTGCAAAATAGATTCCCCATGATGAACCCAGATCTTATAACTTTCCATTATGCCATGTCGTACTAAATGATACATCACAACATGGCCAATGTGCCAATAACGATTACAACAATTATTACACGGGCATTGAATTGTACCATTTTGGCTCACTTTGGCCATTGCTCTGTCAACAAAAGACTTAGCGCCCTCACGATACCGCTCGCCTACTCTATGCTTAAGTGTCATCCAACTCTTGTCCACTTCTTCCATATCTGTTTATTGAGAGATTACATAAACAACAATAGATGAATTAAATTTTACTTAAAAGTTACCTTTTTTCTTCGTATATTTCATACAAAGCAATATAATTTAAACTCTTATTGACCCCCTACATATTCGCTAATTGAGAGAGTACATAAACAGCAAATGATGAATTAACTTTTACTTAGAAGTTACAATTTATTTCCTTGTGCATCTCGTATAAAACAATATAATTGTATCTCCTCTAAAAGGTGAGTGGTCCTATCCCATTCAAGACCGCATATTTCTGTAACACACTTAGCAGCTCATCCACATTGTTTCAATCTGAGGAAATTTCGGCAGCATATCCCCATAGTTCTCCAAGTACACGACATAGATTCGCAAGTGTTGGCGTTATTTCAATTGATGTCGATTTATCAATTGAATTAACACTCAACACAACATCAATCTAGTATGTACCCAGAGAACATTAAGAGATGGCAACAGAAGTTCCCCAAAAAGTAACAAGTGCACACCACTAAGTAAATTATTATACAGAATTTATGCAGTCCCAAACTGTCGAAACGGTACAATTCAAGAGATCTCATTACAGGGGTAATGACTCTCGAACGGGTCTAAGGGCTATTGAATGCGTACGCATAAGAACTAGATGGCTAGTATCTATGCGCACTATGTGTAACTTGAGAGGTTTATTACTATGTATAATTTACCCTACTTTTAATTGATGCTTTAAAAGTTATGTTGCTCACCACATTAAAACCACCAATCAGATAATAGTATTTATACTTTACTTTTAAATTCTTAGACCACAACTAACCCCTTGTAAAAATACTATTAAAACTATAATTAAAGAGCAATGCACATATCTTCTAAACATTAATTTGAATATTATAAACCGAAAAAAGGGAAATAACATAAATAAATTTGCAGTAGCTATAAAATTGCAGTACAAATTGTAGCTTCCAGCCATTTGATTATTTTTCAGCAAACAAAAATAAATTTACACTAGCTATAAAATAGGAATCACAATAATGTTTATCAATCAAAGTCAAGATAGCCCATTTAAAGCCATCATCAGATTTGTAAACAGATTCATGTCCATAACCAACTCTTCCAGAAGACCCAAATATGTAAAGTGAAGAAATAAACAAGGAGATGACCTAAATCAATCATTCTCATCAAAACCAAATCAGCATAAACACTACTTTTTACTATAAAACTAATATAATAAAATATAATATATTTACAAATAAACAAATGAGGTATAGAGTAAGGATTGTCAAACGAATGATGTACCTGAAAAGAAGTGAACAATCGATTTCTGATAAATATTTTAGAGAAGCATTGATGGTTAAAATCTTGGGGATCTTCACTATGAGCAGTCGTTTGAACTCACCGAAATCGATTTCAGATAAATATAAAATCGATTTTTCTCATTGAACGAGGTGGTGGACGAGGATTGAACGAGGGGAAGAGTTTGAAACAATAAACAATCAAACTAGCTACCTATGGAGGGATGGCAGGACGGAGGAGAGGGAGACCAGGAGAGGGAGAGCAGGACGGAGGAAAGGTTAGGGTTCGGTTTCGGTGAGCGGAGAGGGGGAGTTTTTTTTTTTTGGTCTTTTATCTAACTTAACGGCCAACAAAAATTAATAACAAACAAATAAAATATTTTTGGCATCATAATTTTCTTTGTTGCCAAAAGTATGAGATTTTTCTCAACCCACTCCTATGTTGCCAAAAGTTAAGTCATGTTTGGCAACAAAAAAATATGATGCTAAAAGCTAAAAAATTTCCCTCTTTTATTTTACTAGCTTCCCGCTTGAAATTTTAACTTTTGGCAACAAGTTTTATTTTATGTTGCCAAAAGTACAATGTAAAATAGTCTTTTGGCAACATAATTCAAATTTTGTTGCCAAAAGGGTATCTTTGGCAACAAAAATATCTTGTGTTGCTAAATATTGTTGCTAATGGTGCAAATTCTTGTAGTGTACTACAAAATAAATTTTTAAATTATGCGATATGAGAACATCCGAGAAATATAAAACAATACTAAATACACAAATAGCTAAGCCACCTCATTATTCAAATACAATTATGTGATAACAATATTGACTTGACTCCAAACCTTTATCTTACCCAGTCGAATTATTTAACTATTCTTATTTGTTCGATGCCATTATAAGTAGACAACATTTTTACTGGTCCTGCACATACTACTCGTGCGCTTGAGTTTCAACACATCATATCCATTCCCATCACTATAGTCGGCCAACCCAATTTCGTTAGCTTTGCACACACTCGTGAGGTTTCGCGCACGACACGTCACTATTTCCAGTCATCCCATTTATCGTTAGCACTACACATACTCGTGTCGCCAACATACACACACGTCACTATAGCCTGTCAACCCAATTATCGTTAGTCGTGTATATACTCGTGTGACAACTTCATTTTAATACTCGTTGCTTATCTCTGGCATTAATTATTTATTTATTAATAAAGTTCTCTTTATTCACAATTATACCCACCCATAATTCGGCCTTCACAATCAAAATCATCCCTTGTTCCATTCCTATAGATCACTAAACCATAACTATTACCCAGACTATCCCAAAAGGTCACCAACTTATATACCTATGCCGCATGACAATTTCTAAAAGTTTAAAACACTTAAATTAGCCCGTATACTCCGCGAAATACGTCGCAATTACTTTATCCCAACATTATATATTTTAAATGTGTCAAACATCATTTGTGCCTTTCTTTACGACAAATGCAATTGTTGTAAACATGAACATACTAAGTCAGTCGCACATTATTCGGACATAACAACGAATTATATATTCGCAATTAATAATTTAAGTTTTCGATTAAGTCCAATTTACATAATTTTTTTAAACCAAAAATACCTTATTATTTCATATTCTTGAAAATTACAGGGTATTACATTTTCGATAAATGATCCAATAAAAAAACAGCATTTAAGGAAAAAACATTTATAAATTAGTGTTTAACAAAAAAAATAGCTTTGACAAAAATTAAAAATTCTAAACGATTTTTTTTTACAATATTAAAATAGTTTTGACAGAAATAATTTTTTTTAAAGAAAACATGTTTTTTCACAAAAAAATATATTTTTTAGCAGAAAACATTTTTTTAAACAATACAGTTTTAGCATAGAAGTGAAACGAGTTTGAGTGATAAAATACAATTTTAATACAATTACTATTTCGCAAATCGACTGACAAAAAGAAAAACAAGATCAATCAAAATAATCACGAATTGATACAAAAACCCATCAATTTAATATATTAAATGAAAGTTGTATACAATTTCAGGAGGAATATGTGACACTTCCCCAACATTGCCCAATTACAGTTTTCGTCAGGTAATGCTTATTTCAAATTTAGAACAATTCCTTGTCCCTGAGGTAGTTAGTAAATTTTCGTTGTAGTCTAGGGCGTTGTGGTTGAAAGAGGGGGATTCGAATACCATATTATTCCATTCTATTGCGAGTTCTCATAGACGCGATAATCACATCGGGAAAATTGAAGTGGGGGGGAGTGGTGTTTGAAGAGGATAGAGAGGTAAGGGGGGGCATTTCTTAGTTTTATGAGGATATTTTTAGGGAAAAGGAGATGTGGCGGCCCTCTCTTGATGAGCAAAATTGGGGAGTATTTCCACTTCTGAGGATGTTGAGATTGAGGGCATCTTCACTGAAGAGGAGGTTGTGCAGGTCCTCAAATCGATGTGTGGGGATAAGGTGCCCGGGCCTGGCGGTTTCTCGATGGCTTTCTTTCAGCATTGTTGGACCATTGTTAGGATTGATGTGATGGATGTCTTCGATGAGTTCCATGACCGGGTCTACTTTGTGCCTAGATTAAATGTGACCTTCATCTCTTTGATCTCCAACAAGGGGGACACTTATGATATTATAGATTTTAGACCCATCAGCTTGAATGGTAGTATCTGCAAACTTCTCACCAAAGTGTTGTCGGTTAGACTTAGAAAGGTCATTGATCCTCTAATTTCGGAGTCCCAAAATGCTTTCGTTGGAGGGAGGCAGATTCTTAACGCAGTTTTGGTGGCCAATGAGTGTGTGGATTATAGATTAAGGAGTGGGGATCCTGGTATTACGTGTAAGTTCGACATTGAGAAGGCGTATGATCATGTCAATTGGAATTTTCTTATGTATTGTTGAGGAGGATTGGATTCGGCGATAGGTGGTGTCGGTGGATCAGGAGGTGTGTTTCGACGGCCAGGTTCTCGGTGCTCATTAATGGGGTGCCAGAGGGTTTCTTTTCGAGTACTCGTGGTCTTCGTCAGGGGGGCCCTTTATCCCCATTCCTGTTCATCTTGGTCATGGAGGAGTTTAGTAGGATGATGGGGAGGGTGGTCGAGGCGGGGTGGATTAGGGGGTTCTGTTTTGGGACTACGGGTCCTAATTTGGTTACGGACTCTCACCTTCCGTTTGCGAGTAAGTGTGAGTTGATATCGGTCTGGGGAGAGGGAGGCTTGGAGGAGTTAGTCGGGATCTTGGGTGGAAGGGTGGGTTTTTTCCCTACTACTTATCTTGGCCTGCCTCTTGGTGTTAAGTATAAGTCCACGGCGAGCTGGGATCCGACCTTGTAGAGAATGTGTAGGAAGCTGGCCGGTTGGAAGAATGCCTTTCTTTCAAAAGAGGGGGGGGGGGGGGGGGGGGACTTACCTTGATTAAGAGTACGCTGTCTACCTTGCCTACATATTTCATATCTATTTTACCCTTACCTGGGTCTCTTCATTTAAAGATGGAGACAATTATGCGGGACTTTTTATGGAGAGGTACTGAGGCTTTCTTTAAGCATTGTTTAGTAGGATGGGAGAAGATGTGCAAGGCCAACAAGGTGGGGGAGGGGGGTGTAGAACTTTTAAATTTTTAATAAATCTTTGTTAGGGAAGTGGTTGTCAAGGTTCCCTCGGGAGGAACATAGGTTGTGGAGAAGAGTTGTTGTAGTGAGAGGGGGGGGGGGGGATTCTCAATGGTGATGGGGGCCGGTGGTGGGGAGTTTTGCTCATGGTATGGGTTTGTGGAGGCACATAGCTTGGCAGTGGATGGAGTTCTTCAATCACACGATTTTTTCTTTGTGGACAGGGGACAAGATCATATTTTGGCAAGATAATGGGGTGATCATAGGTCCATTCACGATATCTTGCCTGGGATATTCAATCTTGGAGGAAACCAAGATGGGTTGGTGGCGGACCGTAGATGTTTTAGTAGGGAGGGAGGGAAGTGGATTCCACGGTTTAGAAGAAGGCTTTGGGACTGGGAACATCAGGAGGCGGATTTGTTCTTTGAGTGGTTGAGTTCGGCTACCCATCGGACGGATAGGGAGGACTTCTTGGGCTAGAAGGGTGGGGGGGGGGGGGGGATGGAGTGTTCTCGGTCAGTAGCTATTATTCGATTCTGTGTGGTAGCGGGGACTTCATGGATCGATTCCCTTGGAAGAATATTTGAAAGGTGAAAGCTCCGTCGAAGGTCATATTCTCTGTATGGACGGCGGCTAGACATGCTAATCTATGTCTCGAGGGGCTTTAGAAGTGGAGTTATCGGCTCGGTAGTCGTTGTTGGTTATGTAAGGAGGAGGAGGAGGAGATGTTCGATCACCTTTTCTTTCACTGCAAGGTGTCGAGAGGTTTGTGGGACATGTTCCTTGCCATTACAAGGACTCCTTGGGATATGCCCGGGTCAGTGAGGGCACTCTTAGAGGGATGGAGAGCCCCGTAGGGGTGGTGGGGTGTCCGTCAAGTGTGGAAGTTAGTTCCTCATTGTATTTTTTGGACGATATGGAAGGAGAGGAATTCGAGGTGTTTTGATGGTGTTGAGACTGTGCCTTCGATACATCGATATCTGTTTCTGAGCACGCTTCTTAGTTGGTACAAGGATAGCTCGAAAGTCACTAGTCTGGAGGTTCTTGTGTTTGTCGAGGAGCTACAATATGTTATGTAGTTGTGTTATCTGAGTTGTGTTATCCTAGTCGGGGGTCTGTTATTTGCTTTATGTTCTTTTTTCAGTAGCAGGTTAGCTACTTTATATACTCCATGTATACGAGTTCGCTCCCTTAGCGAAGGTTTTTTTAATGGCATTTACTTATAAAAAAAATGGACGATATTTAATGCATATTGTAACTCAACCTACTTATCCGTTGTAACAGTATTATACCTCACTCAATACCATTTGGATATAGCCACGCCCGCAGTGACTGAATAATGTTGCAATCCATCAAATTGTAAATGATGAATTACCTATGTGGCCCTTAATGTATAGAAGTTGTTTGTATTAAGCCCTTAATGTAATTTTTGTTTATATTGAAATCCTAAAGTATCTTTATGGTGCCAGTTTGACACTTCCATCCACTTTGACCGTTATGTTTAAGGAAATTTGAGAGTAAAAGTGGTATTTTGGTCAGTGATGATTAATTTTTTTTAATATTTATTAAAAAATCGTTTTGTATTAATTTAAAAAAATAGTTTTTTTATCGTTTTTATTAACAAAAACCATTTTTGAAAAGAAATTTCAATATTAAAAAATTTAATGTTTTTAAAACAATTATTATTTACACCAAGTGTCCATTTGACTAATGAGTCGACAAATTCAAAAGTTTATATAATTTTTCAATTAGGGTTATGTGAGAACATTAACTTTTCAAGTGATAAAAGTGATATGTTTGATAGAATAAATGACAAAAGACAAAAATGAAATAAAACTGATATTTAAAAAAACAATTTTTAACAAAAGAAATAGCTATTGAAGAAAAGTTTCGAAAAAAAATTATTTTAACAAGAAAAATTAAAATGAAAACAAAAATGTTTTTAAAAATAGTTTTTAACAATTAAAACGGTTTATAATGGGAAAGAATATTTTTTCAAAACAAAAAAACCGTTTGTAACAAAAAAATTATTTAAAAATAATAATTTAAAAAACAATTTTTAACAAAAAAAATTAAATTTGACAAAATAAAACCATTTTTTACGAATGTTTTTTACAATATAAAAATAGTTTTGACAAACAAATCACTATTTTGAAAAGAAATCCTGTTTTTCACAAAAAATAGTTTTTTTAGGTAAAAACATTGAAACAAAAATACAATTTTATTACAATTTTTGCACAGAAGTGATACAATTTTTAGTGAAAAAGACAGTTTTAATTTAGTCACCAATTTCCAAATCGTTGGTAGAAAAATGGTTGAACCCCATCTAACCCCTAACCTTTAAGAGGATTCATACAGAAGACGGCCTTTTTAATTTCATCTAATGTACTACGAAAATAAAGGATGTTTTTAACCGCATTGGTAAAATTAAGGATGTTTTTAATTTCATCCGTAAATAAAGAAACAATGTAATTGCAATATGATTATGCTCCCAATCGGCTTCAAGCATTATCCACATTTGATAATCAATATGGTTGCCATACAACTGTACACATAGTGACACGCACTATGGTATAAAATCATCTTTTTCTTTACGAAAAAGACGATCACATGTAATCAGCTTTTTCCAATAACTATTATTACTAGATATTTGATAACATGTGATACACATGTCTTCAACTTTTTCTTTACAAAAAAAAAAAAAAAAAAAAAAAAACTGAATTGTTTTCATTTTTTTGGCAACCTTAACATGAGATATGATAGTTTTAAAGTTATTTGATATATGTCTTTTTTTTTTAATCCAAAACAGTTTGTTAAAAACATTATATATATATATATATATATATATATATATATATAGACAGCTCTGCATACTAAATTTCCACACAAAATTTGTAGATCTATTTTTTACAATATTAAAAAACATAATTTTGAGTTGATTTTTTATGTGATATTTAAACAATTCGACAGATCCAAATAAAAAAAGCTCAAAAAGGTTTTTAAAATAGCAAAAAAAAAAATTGTGCCAATTTTTTTATGGGTTCTTTTCAATATTTAAATATCACATAAAAAATTAACTTAAAAATATTTTTTTAAATGTTTTGAAAAAAGTAGTGTGCATCAGCAGGCAAGCAAAGTTGGTGTGCGCAGAAGCAAGCATCTCTCTCTCTCTCTCTAGAGAGAGAGAGAGAGAGATTAATCACTTCTTCATAGAAAGTTGAAAAATATAACTTTTATACGAAAATAATTTTAAATTTATATTTTTATAAAAACATGCTTTTGTGAAAAATGATTAACATTTATAGAACTATTTTTTAAAAATAATTATATATTACACGTTTTTCTAAAGAAATGGCAAAATTTTAGTTTTTATCAGAAAATGATCTTATATATATAGTTTTGTAGGAATGGCATAGTTTAAAAATATATTTATATTTATAAAATAATTTTTAAAAAATCTTTTATATATTTAAAAAAGTTTATTTGAAAGAAAGATAAAAACTATAGTTTCTATTAAAAAAAAGATTCTATAGTTATATTTATATTATCATAAAAACAGCCCTGTTATTAAAAAAAAATGATTTATATTTAAAAAAACGGCTTATAAAAAGATTTCATATATAAAGCACTTTTTGGAAAGAGTGAAAAGTATAGTTTTTATGAAAAGAACGGTTTTAAGCATATATTTTTAGAATAACCACTGTTTTTTTTAAAAATTGATATATATTTAGAAAACAGTGTTTTAAAAGATATTTTTTACATATACATAGGTCAATTTTTTTTAAAATGGTCAAAACTATTGTTTTTATAAAAAAATTATTTTATATTTATATTTATATTTTTATAAAAATGTGTTCACTAAAAAATAATTTATATTTATAAAAAAATATTATTTAAATATAAGAATAGTCTTGCTTTTAAAAAATGATTAATTTTTCTAAACTATTTTTCAAAATTTATATACAAGCCATTTAAAATAAGAAAGTAGAAAACCAATTGAAAGTGTCTTTTCACAGTTTTCTATTTATATAATAGATAGGTGTGGGGGATGAATATTTTTGGGTGAGAATAACCTCTCCATTTTTCAGTTGTATAGTCATGTTTTTTTTTTACAACTAAATATTTCATTAAAAACAAGCCTTGGGAGGCAGAAACCCGTATGCAGGATGTTTACCTAGAAAAAATAAATGGACTCGATAGCAATAAGCGGTGACCCAAACAACACAAAGACTACTCAATACTATGAATTGTCTCCACAAAATTCATAAAAAGGGGAGGGATAATCTTGGCAACCTCTTGTTTCTCTATAACCACAACATCTACAAGATGCAAGGCGGGACCATTTGACATATGTTCCTCCCCCCTTCCACCTCCTTGGAACCTTGCATAATGCAAGCAAACCTGCACTGTCTCAGGTAACACCCATTGAACCCGACATATGGATAAGAAAGTATTCCATAGCTCTCCCTCTGAAATAAATATTTTCTCTTTAACTGCTACCCATGCGGAGGCTGCCTTCGTTCTCCCCACACTCCACCATGAAAATGGATCTCTTCTTACCTCCCTCAAAACTGAATAGTAGTTTCTAACCGAAAAGACAACATCCTCCCCACACAATTATGTTTCTCACAATGTCATTTTAATAAAATACTTAGAATGTTTTTTTTATTTAGCAAATCGAATTATAGTTTCATAAGAAACGACGGTCATTTCAAAACTATATAATATAGTTGCAGTAATTGTAAAGTTCACACAAGATTTTGTAGTTTTAAAACAATCCAATAGCCATTATTTGAAAGTGGTATGTCGATACAATATTTTCAATCTCTGTTTATAATAAATCCCAACCTTAATTTAACAAAGATTATAGTTTTGTTCGAGCATATTATTATAATATTACACTATTTAAGCTATGGAACTAACTAAATATTTTGTGGCATTCCCTTAATATAATTAGACAGTATTCGTAATTACAATTTCATTTCGGCACAATACTTACAATTTCATTTCGGCACAATACTTACGGTCATTACAACACATCAAGAAGCAAATTGGAAACTAAAATGAGCAATAAAATTCTCGCCTGGATATAAGAGGGTTGAAATCTCCTTTGAATTCCTCCTAATTTCTTGATATAGATTCTTCTTTTCTCTCTCCCTCTATGTGGTGTGTCTAGGGTTCTAAGAATTAACCGCCTCGGACTTAATTAACCTCCTAATTAAAGTGCTTTGTTCCCAAATCCCGAGTTGGGTTAAAATTCCATATTTTGAAGCCTCAAATGGTGAATCAATACACAGACTAGCCCAAAAGTTCCCCAACTTTTATACCTGTGATGGGGGACGATTTATAAAATTTTAAAACATCTAAATTAGCCCGTATACTTCCCCAAATACATCGCAATTATTTTATCCCAACATTATATATTTTAAATGCATCACACATCATTTATGCATTTCGTTACGACACATGCAATTGATGTAAACATTAACATACAAAGTCAACCACACATTATTATGACATAACAAAGAATTCATATTCGCAATTAATAATTTAAATTTACCGATTAAATCCAAATCCACAAATTGTTATTTTAATCCAAAATACCGTTTTATAATTTATTCTAGAAAATTACTGGGTATTACCTTTTTGAGAAATGATCCAATAGAAAACAACACATAACCAAAAAAACATTTATAAAAGAATAATTTAAAAAATAGTGTTTAACAAAAAAAAAATAGATTTGATAAAAATCAAGCAATTCTAAATGATTTTTTTAACAATATAACAATAGTTTTGAAGAAAATAAACTTTTTTTTTTCAGAGAAAGCCTGTTTTTCACAAAAAAAATAAAAAGAATGTTATTATTTAGCGATTTTTTTTTAAAAAAACAATACAGTTTTAGTGCAGAAGTGAAACAATTTTAAGTGATAACATAAAGTTTTAAAACAATTTTAGAGATTAAGTGAAACATTTTTTATTGATAAAATACAGCCTTAATATAGTTACCATTTCGCAAATAGACTGACCAAAAGAAAGACACGATCAAGCAAACTAATCATGAATTGATATAAAAACCCATCAATTTAATATATTAAATTAAAATCGTATAGAATTTCAGGAGGAATATGTGACACTTCCCCAACATTGCCCAATTACGGTTTATGTCAGGTAATGCTTATTTCAAATTTAGAACAATGCCTTGTCCCGGAGGTTGTTCAAAAATTTTCGTTGAAGTCTAATAGACGATATTTAATGCATATTGTAACTCAGCCTAGTTATCCCTTGTAACACTGTTATACCTCACTCAATACCATTTGGATACAACCACGCCCGGGGTGATTGAATAATGTTGAAATCCATCAAATTGTAAAGGGAAAATTACCTATGTGGCCCTTAATGTATATAAATTGTTTGTATTGTGCCCTTAAGGTATTTTTTGGTTACATTAAAATCCTAAAGTATATTCATGGTGCCAGTTTGGCACTTCTATCAACTTTGACCGTTATGTTTAATGAAATTTGAGAGTAAAAGTGGTATTTTGGGTCCCTGATGATACTTTTTATAAATATTTATTAAAAAATCAGTGTGTATTAACTTTTAAAAAAATAGTTTTTGAACATTTTTATTCATAGAAACCGTTTTTGAAAAGAAATTTCAATATGAAAAAAATTAATGTTTTTGAAACAATTATTATTTACACCAAGTCCCCATTTGATTAATGAGTCAACAAATTCAAAAGTTTATATAATTTTTCCATTAGGGTTGTGTCAGAACATTATCTTTTCTAGTGGCAAAAGTGAGATGTTAGATAGAATAAATGACAAAAGACAAAATGAAATTTAAAAAAGCGATTTTTTACAAAAGAAATAGCTATAAAATCAATGCTTCTAAAAAAATTATTTTAACAAAAAAATTAAAATGAAAACAAAAATGTTCTTAAAAAATTGTTTTTAACAATTAAAATTGTTTATAATGGGAAAAAATATTTTTTCAAAATAAAAAACCCTTAGTAACAAAAAATTATTTAAAAATAATAATTTTAAAAACAGTTTTTAACAAAAAAAAATAAAGATTTAGCAAAATAAAACAGTTTTTTACGACTTTTGTTTACAATTTAAAACTAGTTTTGGGAAAAACTAAATATTATTTTTAAAAGAAAAACTTTTTTGACAAAAAATTCTTTTAGGGAAAAACATTTTTAAAAAAATATAATTTTAATACAATTTTAGCGCATGAGTGATACAATTTTTAGTGGAAAAAACACAGTTTTAATTTAGTCACCATTTTCCAAATCGTTGGTAAAACACCGATTGAACCCATCTGACCCGAAGCTTTTAGAGGATTCATACAGAAGACGGCCTTTTTAATTTCATTAGTAAAAGTAATTATCCCATCATCAGTAAATAAAGTAACAATGTAATTGCAATATGATTACGCACCCAATCGCGTTCAAGCATTATCCACATTTGATATGCACAATGGTCCCCATGATAATTGCCATACAACTGTATACATAGTAACACGCACTATGGTTGAATAGTAACAATAAAATCATCTTTTTCTTTTCGAAAAATATGATTACATGTAATCAGCTTTTTCCAATTACTATTATTACTAGATATTTGATTCCATGTGATACACAAGTCTTCAACTTTTTCTTTACGAAAAAAAGAAAAGAAAAACTGAATTGTTTTCATTTTTTTCGCAACTAACATGGGATATGATAGTTTAAAAAAAGATTCCACAGTTATATTTATATTATCATAAAGACATCCCGGTCATAAAAAAATTGATTTATATTTAAAAAAAACTTACAAAATCATTTCGTACATAAAACTATTTTTTGAAAGGGTGAAAGGTATAGATTTTAGAAAAAAAATATTTTATGCTTATATTTTCATAAAAACCATCTTGTTTTAAAAACTTATATATATTTATAAAACAATGTTTTAAAAGGTTTTTTTTTACATATAAAGATCAGTTTTTTGAAGAATGGTCAAAATGTTAGTTTTTAAAAAAAAAATTATTTTATATTTATATTTATATTTTTATAGAAAACTCTTTACGAAATGGGATAAAACCTATTGACGGACCGGTGGCTAGTGACGCAAAGTTAAGAATTCCGAAAGTGATTAGTGTCCCTATAAATCAGGAAGTTTTCGATAATTTGGCTCTGTAGTTTACTAAAGTGCTGACCGAATCAACTGTCTTGTCTCCAAATAATATGGAGAATATTCCTAAAAATCAGGTTAAAGTTTATCGAAATTCGGAAGATTTGATTAATGATTCAGCTAATAGAGAAAAACATAGGGTCCAAAATAATATTCAAAATATATCCTCAGAGGATAATTCGGATAAAGAAGAGTTTTATAGACAAATGCCTCCCCTCGAAGAAATTCCGATATTTTCTAATCTCACAAATGAGTATTTACGAGGAAAGGGGAACCAAGAAATTAATCCATTCATGAAAATTCGTGAACCTGATCTTGGAATGTCAATTAGTTTTGCAAAAGCTCGGGAGTTTATGTAAGACTCGGTTGGTAAAAAATATGGACCCCAAATGTCCATAACTCCAATTAAAATTCCAAAGAATTCGCAACGTAATACGGGAAGTTCTTCGCAATCTTTCTCTAAAACTTCGACTATGAACGATTCGCATAAATTCAATGGGTTAAGTCGTGAAAATATGAGTGTGATAAAAAAAGCTTGCACTCAAATGTCAAAATAGTTTCTCTCGTGTTCATGCTCGAGGTCGTTTTCTTTAGTTTTTATTCTATTTTTCATTAGTGCATGTAAGAGCCACTACGAGAGGCTATTTATCCAAAGCTTTTTAATAAAAAAAATAATAAAATAGAAAATCTTTTTTTTTAACAAAAATCGATGATATAGTCCTTTAACAAAATATTATTAGTTTTTTAATTTAAAATTATAAGTTTTTTAAAAAATATGCAGATAAGTAATATATATCTATATGTATGTATCTCTCTCTCTCTCTCACAGAGAGAGAGAGAGAGAGAGAGAATAAACAACTCAAATAATATAAATAAAAGTTAAAAAAAAATTCATTGATTTTGTTGTTCTTTATTTCAAATTAAAACAAGCATAAAAATTGGTATGATACTTCTGAACAAAAATCCTAACCTTGAGAAAACGAACCGGATAATTTATAAGAATGGAAAATTTGATAAAAGGAAGAATCGTGAAGAGCGAATAAAAAATATATAAATAAAAATTTCAAAAGATAAAAATGAAAAGTTAAGTAACAACAGTGTGGATTTTTATTTTTATTTTTTTTGACAAACTGAAAGCTAACTTTAAAAGAAAAGGTCTGCTATTTTTTAACAAAAGGCCTGACGCAAATTGAAAACAGATGAGATGCTTTTATTTGTTCTACTATCATTAAGGTAAACCAAAATGTTCTTTCTTCGTAGGTTTTTTCATCTTTAGAACTGTTATAGCTTTTAGAAAGTGCATATGACGGTTTTAGCCTTGGTTTGATAAGGTTTAGGTTTCGCACAATCCTCTATAAATACGTCATGGGGATATAACAAACAATCATATAAAAGAAAGACATGGAAATGAAGAAGGTTGGTTTGATGACAGTGTTGGTAGCTATGGTGTTTATGGCCACCATTGTCTCCTCCACTGACAATTCTGTTGCTAACAATCGTAAAATTTTAGACCCCTACATTCGCCTCAATGTTCAAAGTTCCCTCGGTGAATGTTGGGGTAGGTTTTGTGCTCCTTGGAGCCCCTGCCAATCCGGTTGTGAGTGCATTGGAAAAGATGGCTTTGGTGCTTGTGCGGGTCTGTGATTTGGATTGAGCAAGTCCGTATACAAACACTCATATATGTATTTATTTATGTGTATGTGTGTTTGTGTGTAAGTTTGTACGAAATAAGATCATTCCAGTGTTACGGGGATATCTACATATATGTATTTATTTATGTGTATGTGTGTGTAAGTTCGTATTAAATAAGCTCAGTCATGTGTTCAATGGGCATCTACATCTTTGTATGTTACGGTATTGACTAGTGGAAATTATGCACGTGTTTATTTTATATAACTATGTTTTATCGTATGTGCTATATTCGGGAGTGATCTGCCCACATGGGTGATGAATCTTAATCCGTTTTATTGGATTAATAATATCAATATTTATTTATATGTATTTCATGTACATATAAATACTTGATATTTTATGTTGGCCACCCGAAATGATTAACTTCTAATATGGACATGACAATGGAGTCCACAATGGATGGCCATGCACCACAATTATATTAATCTCTAAGTGGATATAATTTCTAAGCAACTATCAAAATGAAATGATATTTCCCCTCATTTCTATCATTTTAAAAGTCAATGTAATCCGACGGTTGAGAGAATCTCTTTTGTGTCGCAAGAACAAAAGAACTAAGGGTCCCGTCCAGTTACCCTTATTTGCCATGGCAAATGGCAAATACGTGACAAATGGGGATTTTGCCTACAATTTGGTGCATTTGGTACAAAAGTTTGCCTACAAGTTATTTGCCAATGCACAACACCTCCTATGCATAAGGTGTTGGCAAAATTTGCTTACCTATTTGGGTGAGAAATATTTTCCAACAAATTAGTTAACTTCTTAAAAACTTTTAATATTTTAAAAAATAATTTAAAACCTGTTTAAATAATTAAGAAAACTGCTATGAATATTTTAAAAACTGGTTTGTAATGTTTTAAAAACTGTTTCTAATAATATCAAAAATTGTTAATTAAATAATTTACAATTGTTTTTAAAAACGAATTATAAAAATATATTTAAAACTGTTTTTAACATTTTTAAAACCTTTTTTGAATATATTATAAAAACTATTTTAAAGTTTTTAAAAACTATTTTAAATAGTAAAAAAAAAACTGTTTTGTTAGGTTTCAAAAACTGTTTTTAATATTATAAAAAATTGTTAAGAAAATGTTTTACAAAAGCTGTTTTAAACTGTTTTTGATGTACAAACTGTTTCTAATGTAAAAATTGTTAAAAAAATTGTAAAATGTTTTAAAATGTTTTTAATGTAAATACAGTTTTTTCGTAACGTAAAAACTGTTTTTCCGTAACATTTTTAAAAGCTGATTTGTTTAATAAATTATTTTAAAAACATTTTTAATAAACCGTTTTTTCGTAACATTTTAAAACATTTTTTCTGAACTTAAAAACTGTTTTTTCGTAACATTTTTTTTAACATTTTTAAAAACTGTAAAAATTATTTTTTCGGGACATTTATGATCATTTCTAAAAAATGTAAAAACTTTTTTTACTAATAAAAACAGGGAGGAATAAGAAAAGAAAAAAAAAAGTTATTTAGTATTTTTAGTAAATAATTTTTGAATAAAAAAACATTTTTTATATATAGTTTATTACTTTTTTAATAAATAAAAACGCGAAGCCGAAAGAAAAGAAAAAAGAAACTGTTTTTTTATTAAGTAAAACTTGGGACGAAATTAAAAAAAAAAACATATTTATTATCTATATTATATGAGAGCGGGGTGTTTTACTGTTCCAAAAAATATACGGTTGGGATCGAATTTTTTGGGGCGATCTAATGGTTTGGGATTGTGCCATGTAGGATTATACCCATTGTGACATGGCACAATCCCCCCCAAAAAAAACCTTCACGCTGCCTCCCCGCTCTCATTTTCGTCCGAAAACAAACCATTTCGTTTTCCTTCCAACCCTTACCCCATTTTCATTTTCCACGATATGCAAATCCCCTCCCTCTCCCCTCCTCCACCCTCTCCCCTCCCCGATGCACTCCTCCCTCTCCCCTCCTCCACCCTCTACCCTACCCTGCTACGCCCCCACCCCTTCTCCACTGCCTCTCCCACCCCCGCCCCCGCCCCCTCCCTCTCCCCTCCTCCACCCTCTCCCCTCCCGGTTGCCCCCTCGCTGCCCCTCCCTCTTTCACTACAAGAAAAATACCCTTTTATGACACTTTAAAAAATGACTATGAATTTTTTTTTAAATGTCATTAAAAATATAGTACTCTTATTTACATGACAGATTAATTATAAAGTGTCATTATAAAAATATTAGTGTTAATGTACATGATAATTTCAATATAAGTGTCATATTAAAAGGTACAAATTATGACCATTTTTTAATAAAAATTCAATATACATATGTCTAAGATAACAAATCACGACACTTTCAATTTTTTCCCTAAAATTTTAAAACGCGCGACTCTCCCTCCATCTCACTTTGGACCATTTTCCCCAGTCTCCTTCCCTTACGAACTCTATGATTCAGGTACTCTCTCTCTCTCTCTCTCTCTCTCTCTCTCACACACACACACACACACACACACACACACACACACACACACACACACACATACACACCCACGCACGCACACTGATGCACCTACACAGATGAAACACACCCACGCACGAACACTGATGTGCACAGACACAGACGTGCACACACTCACATATACAAACCTAATTGGGTATGATTTCTTCTCTCTTTCTGCTATTGAAATTTTTGTGAGCTTTTTTCATTCATTTTAACGTTTAGGGAATCATGTTTGATCTTGGTGCTTTAAGACAAATGGTTCTTGAAATTTCTTCGTTTGTGTTTGAAATTTAGAATTGGGGATTTTCTTGAAATTTAGACTTTGAACCATGTTATAAGTGATTCTATTGTGTATTTGGGGTTATAATTAGGGACTTTCTTGATATTTTTTATTTTTACATTTTTTAGTTTGACAACTCTTCTTGATATACTTAGTATTAATATTTAGGCTTACATGTTGATATTTTTGTTTATTCATGTTTTTTTTCTTCTGGATTGCAAGGTTTTGAAACTATATCATTGTGTTGCTCTTTTCATATAGGACTGTTGAAACTATCATAGCCATTGTTGAAATTGATGAATTCACTACTTAATTTTTTGGTTTTTCTTTATGCACAACTTATAATTCAAGACTCAATAGTGGTCAGTTGGTCCCCGCAACAACGTATTTAATTAACATAGTGAACCTTAATCATAGTACCATAGTTAATCTAAATTACATCTACATCCACCAGTGACGAAGCCACTTTGTAGGGGGGGAGGGGGGCAAGTGCCCCACCAAGAAATTTTGAAAAAAAATAAAAATTAATTATTTGTTACCATTTGAAAGTTTTTTGGGATTTAATTTTTATTTAAACTTGCAATTTGTTTTTTTATATAATATAATATTTGGTGAGACAAAATAATTTAATATTTAAACATGCAATTTCAGTTATGAAAAAATATTAGAAAACAACTAGTGAAAATGAGGTGCCTCCAACGGATAAAATTGATGTTCAAAAGGAACTTACTCCAAAAACGATATTGTATTCAATGTTTGTTTAGTTATAATTGTAAAAATGTAAAAGTAAGCTTAAATTTTATTTATTTATTTAGTTTTTTTTTTTTTTTTTTTGGGGGGGGGGGTTACCGCCCCCAAACTCCCGTCAATGAATTGTGCCCCACCTACTCTAGATTTCTGGCTCCGCCACTGACATCCACCATAATGGATTGTAGTTGATACATTTTGTAATTGGCACAAGGATAACTAAATTGCATTGGAAGAAGCGGTGAGCGCATTGTGATATAGTTGTAATGTAACAACGGAGAAATGATTATTAGTAATTATAAGTTCTTAGTTGGATGATAATAATTTTTCTAAGTTTATTTTTTCATCTTAATTTATATGCATGCTATTAGTTAATCAAGTACTAATTGTTAGAGTGATATTTGTTATGTACGGGTAGAAGTTGGATATATAGCCTCATAAAAAATGATTTGAAGACCCTAAATCTCTTATCTGGGATTCGTATTATTGAAAGGTAATAACAACTATTATTTCTTAAAGTGATGTGTCCTCTTGGGTACTATAGAACAATTATCGTTTTTTCTACAGATGAAGTAGTTTTTTAGCTAATTGAGTTCCCATTTTACACTTAGTCTGATTATAGTTGGTATAGATTAATGCTAATTTGATTCTTATTATTGAACTAAATTCACTAACATTTAGAAGGTTTGAATTATTTTGAGCTAATTTAATGGGTGGATGATTCTAATTCTTGCCGTGTCCTTCAATATTTTCAGGATTTCCAGTTTGCTGATTGTGTCTCAAAGCAAAGCAAGAATGGAGTGGGATTTTTGCCTTCCATTTGTGAAGAGCATCCATGTTAACGGCCAAAAATATGGGCTTGTACATGCTAGAATTGGTTGGGTTATTTGGAGGAGAAAAAACAATTTATCTGATGAACTTATCTTCCATATAAACTACCCTGGAACTTGTCTTCCATATAAACTACTTGGAGCTGGTTTAAATTTTTTTTTTTTTGCTCATTTGTAGGTACAAGTCAAGTCATTGCTCAATATTATCAACTAATCCCCTTGGGTTTTGAGGTTAGAGCCTAAACAAATGAATTCATTTATTCAGTTCAAACTAATGTAGTTTCATTGCATATTTGGATTTCTTTAAACTCGCTTATTTCTATCTAATTCAATTCAATAAAACATTATTTCAACTACTTGGGGTAAAAAACTTGTTTTATTCCACATATTAACATTATTCCAATTCTTTTCAATAATGATTTCTTCTGATATTAAATCTTCTTTTTTTCTTGTTTCAGCGGTATTGGAACCCCAAAACACTTTCATGAAGTACTGAAAATTCTTAAAATTTGCACAGAAGTTACAGTTCTAATTCATTGCAGGACCACTATTCTGTTTTTTTTAAATCTCCTCTATGTTTGCCCTAAAGAATTGCTTAGGTATGTGAGGTAGTACGAATTATATAGTCTTGTCACCATCTCAATCCTCATATGAATGAACCTACTAGTAATTTTCATTGTTCTTTTCTTGAAATTTTGGAATGGAAACAGTTTATTTGACAAGGAAAATGGTAATGATGAACTTTCCTTCAAATCCATAACTTATCAGAATCAATCTAGTTTTAAATTGTGTCGATGCATATGACTAAGCTTTTGAGGAAATCTTTTTACCTAGTCAATAAGTTTATGGCTATATCGAGGTTCATATTAAACAGGGGCCTGTGCTAGAAGTGGCAGGTCTTCCTTTGTATCTGTACCCTTTTCTCAACACAACAAGTAAGTGTAGGACTTTTGAATACTTGAGGCTTACTAGTATAGGTGTCATTGGTGCCCTGTTGAAGGTTGATGATACAAAAGTAAAAATGAGGTAATCTAGTTCACATAGATTGGCTTGGGGATGAGTAAAAATGTCATGATTATCCCATTTGATTGGGAAAAGGCTTGCTATTTTACTGGGTCATGATATGAATAGTCTTAAGACATGTATTTGATTTATCATCCGGTGTCTCTTGGCTCTCGCCTCTAATATCATAAACCAACTTCACAGTTATATTGTTTCATTGAGGTCATATACTAATGTCTTTATATTCCGTAAAGTGTAACAAATCTAATTGGGCTAAAATGAATAACAAATGTAAACATGGGATGAGAGAAGTAAAATTATTCGATGAAATGATTGAATAACACTCGAAATAAGCTCAAAACTTTTTTTTCTTGGTTGTGTTTAGTCCAAGCGGAAACTGGAATTCGAAAATTTTATCCTCAAGGAAAATGATGTTTCAAGGGGAGGGGAATGTCATGACCACCCCAAATGAGTTAATTATTATGAAAAGAAAGAGTTGGTTAGAATTAAATATTGTATGTTTCATAATTTCTAATTAGTTATATAAATAGAGCCTTCATTTTCCCCCTCATTACGATAATTTTCAAGTATGTGTTGACTTCAAAGTTTCTCGCGGGATATACCTTAATAAAGAGATGAGCTCCACCTCTTCATCTCCACATCCACGGATAGTGACAGAATGCCCATAGTCATTTTGCTTTTGTACTCGGGAAGCAGAAACTTTTGACACTCGAATTTTGCTGCCACTATGATTATCCAAAAAGTCAACGAAATCTCAAAGTCAGTTTTTTCCCCAGATTTAATTCCCATCCCATCCCATGACTGACTTTGAACCCCCACATTTCTTGTATATATGGTTCTTGACTGAGATATATTCTGACTTATTATCAAAAGTGACAATACATTTTGTATTAGGCTTAGGCACAGGAAGACATGATTTAGAATGTTTGTTGTCCTCTCACAAAGCTTGGTTAAGAAGTTATTCGTTTAAACCCGATGTTATTCATTTTCAAGGTGAACAAGAGAGGATACTACAAGACAACATACATACGATGAGTTTTAATGATTTACAATCTTCGTTTGCTAGGTGTGAAGCCTTTGAATTGTGAGGGATACATCTTTATATTCAAATTTTCTCCATCCTATCCCGGGATTTTTATACAAGTGTACGATTCTTTGTTAATTGGTGATATTATAGGATTTGGATTGATTGTTATTTTCATGTTTTCTATGCCTACGAATTTCATATTTTTTAGTTATTTTAACACATCGTCTTTTATTCTCCTATTATTCCAACATAGGTGCATTTTCTTTCGCAGTTTAACCAACACATACTTTAATTTGAATATACAACCTCTACAACTCTCCCACTTCGTCCCCAAAATGTTAATTTGAATTTAACATTAAGAAAAGACATTTATTGTGCCAAGTGCATCGGAGCAAATATATTATATGTATTAATCACTCTTTTCTTGTTCTCTAAGTTTGTTTTTGTGGTTTGGGTGCGATTTATCATCAAATGTAGTAAATTATAGCTTAGGAGAGTTATTTGAGTGCGATTTATAAAAAATTATAGCTTAGGAATGAAATTCACCTGAAGGGTCTTGAACAGGACGAATGATCCGTGTGATGGAGAAACAACCCTATGCTATGTTGGCCAAACAAATGAAGAAATCAACCTAGTGTCTAAAGATATTGACAATTTTTACTATCAAGGATGATAAACAGATATTTGTAGACCATCCTACTACCGTGCCCATCACCATAGTTCAGGTATAGCTATTGAAAATTTATCTAGTGTCAAAAGCTA